>LPNX011152313.1:100710-170278 GCA_001517045.1 Pseudotsuga menziesii | reverse complement strand
TTATAGGAACCCTATAATGTGGCATGTAGCATTGATGGGAAAACTGAATCGAAAACAACTGATAGTATTATATAAGTTAGGAATTTTGATGAAGAAGGGGGGGTGACTGAAGAGAGAGATACTTGAGATATATTTTGTTACTGGTTTTATTTCATAACTGAAGTTGGATCTTTGGATGTGGGATGCAACTGGAAATCTCCAGGTTGATATCATTACTGGTATTGTTTTGGATATACTTTATATGTCAGTATATTATCTTCTATTTTAATATTAATACAGTATGCTTTGTTATACTTGTGTTTAATTATAATTTTCACTCGGTCAACTCAAAATTATGTTTGAATTAATATATCATTGTGACTGAATTTATTAGTATTTTTACTATAAATTCAAGCTACAAGGATATACATTTCTGTCTATTAGCTATTGTTTGTATTTTTACACTGATTTCATACTAGACATCATCTTTTATTCAAATAGTTATGTTGATGATTAGTTATTAATTAATTATATACTTCAGAAAATTGAAGTAATTATTTATTTTCAGTTTCTCTGATAAGTGATGTTATAACAGAATAGTTTAATATGTATGATTTAAATATTGTCATTTAGATCTTACTCTTTATCTTTCTGTTCATCTTTTATTAATTAATAATTAATATAGTATCTAGATACGCTCTCAGCTGAGATAGGATAGATAGCATAGTTAAGATAGTTCAGATTAAGTTTTATTTCAGTATTTTTTAGTTAACAACTGTTAAATTGATTTGTGTAATTCTTTAGCATAATTTTAACAATCTTTATATTCAGAGAAACTCTTCAACAATTGGAGTCTATCCTTAAGAAAGCAATTATAAGACAGTTTAGATAGTTGAAACTAATTATAGGATTCCTTTAGGTAGAAATAACATTAGGATAGGGTAGATTTTGCTTAATTTTAATTTCTCCTTAAGAGAAAAATCAACTGGTAGCAGGACCATAACCTGCGAGGTTTTGCTATTCCAAACACACCGGACGCTGCTTTAAGCTGATTGTGTGGGCATAACCTCCTTGTTGGCCAAGGTCAGAAAATCAGGCCAACGGTTACTAAGGATAATTACTTAGTGTTGTGATATTAAACTGATTAAGTTACTTAGGAGTTTGCAATTTAACTATAGATGATCAAAGATGGCAAGATACAAAAGATGAACACACGAAAGCACAATGCTGAGACACAATATATATATAAAACAAGAAAATAACCAATGCCTTAGAATGGAGTCAAAAAATAGAAACAATGTACTTGCGCGTGCTTGGAGTGAGTGTTTTGCGATTGCCTCTTGGTGTGTTTTAAGTTAAAATTGAAGTGTGAGTTGATTAAAATTAGGCAAAGGGGGGACTCCAGATATACCCTAGAGTACTTGGAGTATTTCCAAAACTAAACCTTCACGGCTACCCGCAAGAAATATGTGGGCTGAAATGGAGTCTCTCGGGCTATTGTTCATAACACACCCGTTAAGGTGTGACAGAGATCGGCGCCCCGAGGTCACTTTTCAGAAGTTCCCGCTTCCTTTGGGTATTTTGCCAAAGTGATTGTTCGATCTAGGTGTTGGATTTTCACCTGTTGGTTTGTTAATTTGGGAGAGTGAGTCCTAATTATACTAGTCACTCAAGTGCTTTTGATACAACTTGACTAATCGGACGAACCGCAACCAAGTGCAGAGCATACACACTGGAGTCTTGTCAATTTTAGTAAGTTTTAAACTGGGTGTTCTTGATTAAAAAAAAACCCTCCAGAAACCTCTTTCGATCCAAGTGGATCTCAATCGAGGAATCGAGGAGGGGTTAATTTTATAATAGCTGAAAAACAAATGATCAAAAGAAAACAGATACACAATTCTAGTTTCTTAATTAGTCCTACCGCGAATCTCTTTCCCCTTTCGGGTCAATCAGGAAGTCGTGGGGTAAGTATTAAGATTACCTTGAAATATAAAGTATGGAATATGAAATTAATAATAAAATAAATTATACTACCCTGCAGATTAGATCAATACTAGTTTGAAAAGAAATGAGCAAAAAGCAACAAAAAGGACACCAACGCAAATCCCCCTAGGGGGTATGGGGAATGGGCTCGAAAGAGCCTATTCAAAAATAATTTTATTAACGGTGGTTACAATATCAGAGAAATGATATAATTCCTCTTAATCCTTATATGGATTGAAATCAAGAGATTACAAGGTGCAAAATCAAAGGTTCTAGTCAAATGGGAGACCCCTGGGGGGATTTAAACGCTCCCGAGGCCACTTTCGAACAGCAGCTTCCTTTCTTTCTGTCAAACCTGCTAAAAAGCAGCAAGCATATCAAAATGAAATATGCCCAAAAGCACTTTAAGAGTACCTTTGGATCAACCTACCTTAACTCAAAAAAGATGAACTTAAAATAAGCTAAACAGGTGACAAAGGAACCAAGGAAAGAAAGCTTTCCTTGGGATCTTGACTTGCTGTTTGTGCAGCCAATGAAATATGCACTGATATTGCAGAATATTAAATTTTATCATACAGCAAATAAAACTACCATAACAGCAAGCTACGATTTTTTACTAAAATGCTTACGAAAATATGGTAATTTTAGCTAGATCTCTTAAAATTGAACTTTATGTGCAAAACAAAACTAAGATCTAGACTATGAGCTTCGAGAGGATAGATCTATGTTCAAATTACTTTTAAGATGATAGATCTAAACCAAAACAAAGCTATGAAAAGGTAACCGGGTGAAGAGTTGATCTTGAGGGAGGAAGAGGAGGAGAGAAATGTCGGGTTCCTTGAAGATCCACAGTGGAGCTTTCAGGTGGAATGTCGAGGGACTATGCCTTTGGAAGGTTTGAAGAGAGTGAAGAAGCAAACTAGATCAGCATCCTCTCCAATGTAGGAACCTACATCTTAGCTGAAATCAAAGAACTTGCCAAGAAACTTGTGAGATCCTATTAGTACATACACATAGATTCAAAATAACATGCATATAAGCTTATAGGATATGTTGAATCTAGATCTCTAAACATGCATCAAAGGAAGGAGATGGTCAATAAACTTATTGAAAAGCACCTTTCCTATCAAGATTATAATAAGCCTATTATCAATCTTGACAACGGATCTACAAGCAATTAGCAAAAAATGAATACAGATACAGGTTATCTCAGTAAAATAATGGCAATAATCATCCACACATGTAATGGCACAACACCATCTAGCCTCCAAAGCTTTTCTTTATTTCAAATGAAGAATTACAACAATACAATAGCAGCAGCACCTCAATCCCAGTTCTAACTCGCTTGGAAAAGGCTGTTGTGCTTGGATATATACAAAAACCAGGAGATCTAGCCCAGGGGGGACGCAAATCCCAAGGAGATAGACCAAATATGCTGATGAAGAGTCCATCAATGCCTGATCTGTGTCTAACTGAGCCAGATCTGAGTCTCACTGAGTGCAATTGTTAATCGGAGAGCTGATCTGACTGACACCTCAACCTGTTGACTGAGGCATCCACCAAAACTCATCCAGATGATCCAAAACGTGTTGAGGGGAGAGGGAGGGCGAAATTCTCCATAAAGGATGCTGAAGATAAACTCTGGATCTGATTTGATCACCTCTTTCAGTCAAGGATTTGTCAGATCCAGTCAATCTGCTTCAGATAAGACTGATTTCAATCAAATCGGCTAAGAATCCACTGATCTATGATTTTGTATTTGCTCCATTATTCATCAATTTATTAATTAAAATAATCAATAATTGATTTTTGGGGCTTTCTGACCTGAGTGATGGAAAATCACTCAAAACTAGGAAATAGTGGGTCCATGGGTTTACATGGTGCTCTTAGCTTGAAAATGAGCACCTACATGACTGAAACCAATTATTTGACCCACTTTTATTACAAAATCAATTTTTCCAATTAAACTATTAAAAAATAGCCTAAGTTTTGGAAAAATTAAATTTTAATAAAAAAAACACTGAAAAACCTAAAAATTTGAAAAATTGAAAAACACCTAGGGGGACTTAGACATGTTCATATGACTCGATAATGATGTCTAGCATGTTTATACATTGACACACAGGCTCTAATAACCTCAATAGGCCTAAATGCCAAGCCGAACACCCCAACTTTGGAGGTATGGAGTGAAAAACTCAAAAATTATCAGTCGTTTATTCAACAACCAATAATAACCAAGGGAAAAAACACCCTGGGTTGATCGGATTGACAAATAAAGTCTAAGAGACCGAGTCTTTTACAGACACTATCATGCTAGAACATTTATTACAATTCCCCCATGGGGTATGAACATGTGATATAGTACAACAAAGCTTCCCAGAAGCAAGACTGAAGGTTCTCTGAAGTCCGAACAAGTTATCCTTGTCCAGTTCACCAGGCTCACTTGATTAAAAAACCACTAAGTACAACTTAGGTGGTAACAGGGACAGCGAACAAAAAGTAAAAGAAATGGCAAAAAACGAGGTTTAAAGGAAGACAAAAAACTAGGGCAAAAAGAGGCAAAAAAGAGAAGAGAGCTAGGGCACACTAGGGCTCTCTAAAAAGAGAAAGAGGGATGGTAAAAAGGTACTAACGGGGCAGCAATGAAGAAGAGGTAAAAGAAACAAAGCAAAGCGACCAGTAGAAAAGGGATTAAGAAGAGGAACAATGGAAGGTTTTTTGCAACTTAATTCCTTAAGTTTTTTGTCAATTTTCCCGCTTAACCTGTCACAAAAAGTAAGAAACCAGCGAGATTCTTTCCTGCAAAATGGTGGATTAGGCAACACACTACACTAAGAAATTACAATTTTAATACTTGCATAAGATGAGACATTGATACTACTACAAGTATTAACCAAACTAGATCTAAAACTTCGTAAGGTAAGCTCTTTAACAAAGGAAATTTTAGATCTATAATAACAAGAGATATAAAGATGAAACTTAATGCTTGGATCTACTTGTTATTAAACAGAGCATCAAAGTAACCGGAAAGTAAAATTTGTTTTTAAGGGTAGATCTAAGAGATGGAACCACTTGGATCTTTGAATCTCTGAAAGCGCCCTGGATCTCAATCAGTATGCGGCTGCCAGATACTTGTGCTTGATTCCGAGAAAGGTAGATGCAACTTAGCTCATCCTTGTACTCGGTGCAATGGAGTGATCTACAATCAAACAACTTGCATGCTTGCCAAAACAGGGGATTAGAACATGTACTATTTACTACTCTGAATCACAAAAAGCATGAGATATAGCTGAATAAGACAATGCTCTTTATAAATTTCGGAAACTAAATAAGTAAGTAGATAACTTGAAACTACAAAGATCTACTCTTGCGTGCTTATAGAAGCCCTCTAAAGCATTTATAATTACCCATGGATTAGCAAACAAAAGCAGGAATGAAATGGTATCACCTCATTAATCAAAACACATGAATCCGGAATCTACACCACATGAGCCTCCAAAGCCTTTATTTATTCAAAATGGTTGCATAAGAGCAACAAGTATTACAATGATTCACCAGAGGTTCTTTGCATCAATCATCCACACTAAATAGAGCTGAAAGAGCCTCTATTTAACAAATGAGAGAGTGCTAAAACCCTAAAACCAAAAAACCAACCCTAACCAGCTTAGCCACCTAACAGTAGAGCCAAACCTAAATCGGAGGACCGGGAGTGAGGGGAGGCCTCCACCCAGGTAAGGCGCCCCCACTCCAACTGAAAACACTGAAATCAACCCTCAATCAAGCCCACACGTGTGGAAGGCGCATCACTACTGAGGAGGGGCATGAATGGGTGAAGGAGGCTCCTGGATGTTGGTAAAACAACCTCTTTAGGTCTGGCTGGAGTCTGTACTAGGTTTGGGAAGCCCACTGATGGTGTAAGCTTCAATCTTCACCTCGATTAAATCATCGGATGAATGAGAGCTCTCCATCTCATCTTTAGCTAGAGATGACATGTCTGCTAACTGATAATAAATTAATTGCTCTCTTAATGATAACTGAAGCTGAGTTATGATAACTCCAATCATCATAAGTGCTCCATGAGATGTCATTTAGCCTTTTATTTCACTGAATTTGGTTTAATTTGGAGAGTTTTAATTTTCTCCAAAATAATCATTTTTTTAATAAAAAATCATTTTTATCCTCAAAACTGATTTTTTGAGGAAAAAGGCATTATGTGTCCGATTGCTGATCTGAAAGTTGGTTCTGACCGGCTGGCTGATCAAGAATTAATTTTGGCTTAAGGTTAGAGCCTTCAATCACTGAATTCGGAGTCCGGATGACTTATTTACCACGAACGGGTTTTTCCACTTAATTAATGGAAAAATTAACCCAAAAAACTTAGGAAAAGTAATTAAAAATTTAAAAATTTAAAAAAAAAATCCCCATTCGGAAAAGATTTTTTCGAAAAAAAATTTTGTGTCTAGATGACTTAGGACATGACCATGATCCATCTAAATAATGTATAGTAGGCTTATAACACTCAGTTGGGCTCTAATAACCCCCTAAGGCCCAGAATTCAACATCGGGCATTCCAGCTTTGGAGGAAGCAGGAGAAAACCTCGTCAATTATACTCGGCTGAAGGCAGAGCATAATTGTCAGGGGCAAAAAACTCCCTAGAATACCCTATTTGAGATTCTACGTCTTAGGAGACCGAACCACTCAAAAATATCCTACTAGCACATTTTATTACAACCCCCGCGGGGCCATGGTCAAAATTATTCAAATAAAAAAGTGACTACCCAATATTGGCTAGACAAGCAGACGGATCAACTGATACACTGAAATCAAACTTTGAACAAGCCTGTCAACCGACGGCTCCTCAGGTAACCCAACTATGGTACAAAAAGTTGGATAACACCTTGTACGACTTTTAGCTTGCATTTCCTGTTTATTTGTCGTATTAATTGAGTTCCTTGATGTGGCAGGTACAATAAAGGCACTAGGGTAACTGGCAGAAGCGGCATTTCATCAAAATCTTGCCCGAAAATCTTATTTGATCCTAAGATAGGCATTCTTCATCATCTAGGAGGTCATCAACAATGATTCAGGCATGTTCCTCAGGTAAGTTCTCCATCTCTTGATTTTCTCATGCATTTCCCATCACTACTTTCACTGAAAAAACCATCTTTAGAAGTAGGAAAAATCACCGAATCAATTTGCACGAGGAATCTGCAAATTTGGTAATCAGGTTATTGTCAGCAATCACCCAAAACCTCTTCTCCCTCCTAGGCATCAACATTAGACTCCATTTCCCATCTCTAGGCACTGGTCACTTAGGAAAGTAGCGCCCTCACTTCCCCCCCCCCCACTTTTTGGTGTTTTGTTCTGGTTTTGCTTGGATTTCTTTCATTTGTCAAATGTTTTATCCAAGTCAGTGTGCATGAATCCTTAATCATAAACATCAGCCTTGTCCTGGGAGTTTCTCAATTATATGCTTAAATCCCCCCCACGGTTCCAGGTTTGATCATTAGAACTAGTACACTAAATCCTAGATCTGATCCAAATCTCCATAAGCCTCTTGATTGTTTAACTTGAGTAACATTACCAATGTGATTAACCACCTCTACTCAGGTATCCTTAATTTGTGGGTTATTCCTTGAATCTAGGGTTTCAAGCACTCACCTTATGTATTCTCCGTCAGGAGTTTAATCTGGTGATTTCCTTTAGGTCTTTCCTTTCAGGATAGATCTGGGCCTCCCCCATTGTCACTTGGGCTTCTCTAGTGGCATAAAGCGAAGGAAGTCTTAACCGACGTGACAACCATCCATCTTTTGGGGGTTAGGATTTATGTAGGTCACGACTTTGGTTGCTCGTCCCCTAAACCATCCTGTATAGGATTACTCTACTGGGGCAACTACAAGATCCATGATAACAGGTGTCGTGGGAAAGGAATGAGGGGTGCGCACTGGATGGATGACGGAAGGAAATTTGTAGGTGGCCTGTCAAGGGGACTCGCAAGTGGAAAATGGTGTGGATTAAGAAAAGAAAAAACAACAAAATGTCGGAAATGTAAAGAAAGGAAGTGAGAATGCAGAGCTACCCAGAGCTGGTGGAGAGGAGAGGTGAAGCGAAGTTGGGGGGAACACTAGACTACATAGCAAGGGGGGGTTCAATGCAATGGAGGAAGGAGAGCCGAGGAGAGTGAGAAGGTAGTGAGCAAACCGTTGGGGAGTGAGACAAATCGTGAGGGAGGAGAGATCAAAAACCATTTGACGAGAGAAACTCTTTGACGAATGTCTATGGCCAGCAGTCGCTATCAGATATGCCCAAGAAGGGCCTTTGATACCAATGAAACAAGGAAAACTTGTTTCTACATAAACTTCCAACGCAAATAAGACAAATGCTCCATAAGATATAATAAAAGATATATTGAGAAAAGATATATGATAATTTACAATTACATTGGTAGGGGTTTATATAAGCCTTATCGTGCATTTTCAAAAAAAAAGTGCATCTCTTAACTTTTTTCTAATTAATTAATTAGTCATTTATATTTAATGATTATTAATTATTAATATTACTCTTCATGCATCTAAGAGGTACGGTCTATCCTTCTTGGTTGGTGCTCAGAAAGATTGAGCCGAGCATCATCACTAGATAACGCAGGTGAATTGAAGGGCTATAGTAGCTAGATAATCCACATGACTTTCAAAGCTTTGGTTTTGGGTGATTGACTTCAAGAAGTTACAATATCAGAGAACTGATATAATTCCTCTTGATCCTTATACGGAGTGAAATCAAGAGCTTACAAAGTGCGAAATTTAAAGGTTTTAGTCAAATGGGAGACCCCTGGGGGATTTGAATGCTCCTGAGGCCACTTTCGAACAGAATCTTCTTTTCTTTTCTGTTACACCTACTAAAAACCAGCAAGCATGTTAGAATAACATACGCCCAAAATCACTTTAAGAGTACCTTTGTATCAGCCTACCTTAACTCAAAAAAGATTAAATTAAAACTAGCTAAATAGGTGAAAAAGGAACCAAGGAAAGCAAGCTTTCCTTGGGATCTTAGCTTGGTGTTTGTGCAACTAATGAAATATGCACTGATTGCTGGATTTAATATTTTTAAAACAGAAAAGGAAATCTAGAGCATGAAACCTACTAACTTTCTTTAACTTGCCATGCAAAATGGACGATTTCCTTATGCTAGATCTAGAAGGCTTAATGATACTTTTTCAGAATTAAGATCTAGACTATGAGCTTTGAAATAGTCTATCTATGTAAATTTTACTTTCATATAATAGATCCAAATGATAACAAAGCTTTCGAACATAGTAACCAGGTAAGAAATTTGATTTTGAAGGAGGAAAAGGAGAAGAGAAGTGCTTGTTGCTGAAGCAGATCTGCAATGGAAACTTGTTAGTGGAATACAGAGGGGCAATGTCTTCACAAAGATTTTGGATGTGCAGTGGAGTCAAACTAAATCCACAGCTCGTCCAATCCTTGCTACCTGAAAGCTAAACACACAATCCTGCACGAAACCTCATGAGATCTTGATATATATATGAAAAAGAGACAAGAATTACATGCAAATAAACTTATTAAACATGTATAATCAAGATCTTCTAACATATATTCTATGAGATATAAGAAAAACAAGTAACCTTACTTGCCCAACTATATTCCTATTGATTCAGCTGAATCGTTCAAGCCAGACAGGGTTCAGATGCAGAAATTGAGAGAAAAGCCGGCAACATCAATAGCCATAAGACAATGCTTAATCCACACACATGAAAGCATTACACCATTTAGCCTCCACAGCTTCTTTATTCCAACAATCAAAAGATTACAACAATATTACAATGGCAAGCCCTTCAATCCAACTCTAACTAGCTTGGAAGAGGCTGTTGTGCTTGGATATATACAAAAACTAGGAGATCCAGCCCAGAGGGGGCGCAAATCCCAAGGAGACACATCAAATCAGCTGAAGGAGAGTCCATCAATGCCTGATCTGTGTCTAGCTGAGCCAAATCTAAGTCTCACTGAGTGCAACTGTCAATCGGGGGGCTGATCTGACTGACACCTCAACCTGTTGACTGAAGCATCCACCAAAACTCATCCAGATGAGCCAAAAATGTGTGGAGGAGAGAGGGAGGGCGAAATTCCCCATAAAGAATGCTGAATATCAACTCTGGATCTGATTTGATCACCTCCTTCAGTCAAGGATTTGTCAAATCCAGTTAATCTGCTTCAGATCTGACTGATTTCAATCAAATCGGCTGAGAATCCACTGATCTCTGATTTTGGATTTGCTCCATTATTCATCAATTTATTAATTAAAATCATCAATAATTGATTTTTGGGGATTTTTGACCTGAGTGATGAAAAATCACTCAAAACTAGGAAATAGTGGGTCCATGGGTTTACATGGTGCTCTTAGCTTGAAAATGAGCACCTACATGACTGAAACTGATTATTTGTCCCACTTTTATTACAAAATCAATTTTTCCAATTAAACTATTAAAAAATAGCCTAAGTTTTGGAAAAATTAAATTTTAATAAAAAACACTGAAAAAATTTAAAAAATTAAAAATTGAAAAAACTTAGGGGGACTTAGACATGTTCATATGACTCGACCATGATGTCTAGCATGCTTATACATTGACACATAGACTCTAATAACCTCAATAGGCCTAAATGCCAAGCCGACCACCCCAACTTTGGAGGTATGGAGTGAAAAACTCAGAAATTATCAGTCGTTTATTCAACAACCAATAATAACCAAGGGAAAAAACACCCTGGGCTGATCAGATTGACAAATAAAGTCTAAGAGACCGAGTCTTTTACAGACACTATCATGCTAGAACATTTATTACAATTCCCCCATGGGGTAGGAACATGTGAAATAGTACAACAAAGCTTCCCAGAAGCAAGACTGAAGGTTCTCTGAAGTTCAAACAACTTATCCTTGTTCAGTTCACCAGGCTCACTTGATAAAAAACCACTAAGTACAACTTAGGTGGTAACAACACCCACTAATATATTCACCAAACAGTCACGGCCAACCTAAGTCACCGAAATCGGCGAATTTTCGCCTTGGAATTCGAAAATCGACGATTTTTTGCTACTGCCGAATTTGTTCGATTAGAATCGCAAATTCGATTTTGAAGACGATTTTTTGTCGATTTTTTTGTCGATTTTGATTTCGATTTTGATTTTCATAAAATTTGGCAAAAGTTCGTTGATGTTTATGGGTTAACCCTACTCTCTCCCTAGCAAAACACATCCACACGGAAATGCATTATCCTTATTGTGCAGTCGAAGCCCTCCCTCCGTCTTTGTCTATCACATTTACCTTCATTTGCCGCCTGTACAGTGCAAACTCCTACACACAGGATTGACGGATCTTGTGACGTGAACGAGGTATGAAGGCCATTGTTGTGTGACCCATGGGTTGTCAACAGTGAGCAGCAATGCTTAGTCCGTAGCCGCTTAGTCACCAGAGATGCAATTAAGATCACATCGACACTATGCTGATGATGTTGGAGATGCAATTAAGATCACATCGACACTATGCTGATGATGTTGTGTTTTACTCCTTCTATCTTTTTTTGGATGATAAATTTGTATAACTTTTTAATATTGTGTTTTAATATGAACATTTTAAAATGTGTTATATTTTATATTGTGTTTTAAAACTTGTATAATATTTTATATTGTGTTTTAAAATTTGTATGACATTTTAATATTGTGTTTTACATGTGTTGCTTTAAATTTTGATTTGAATAAGTTAAAGTGTTTTTAAATATATATGTTTAATTATTAATGTTCAATGTTGATATATGATGATATTGCATTATATATATATATATATATATATTCAATTTTATGATATCTCAAATTTAATTCCGAATTTTATCATCAAAAATTTCATTGCCGATTTTTGTCGAATTTGAAGGTCGTCGAACTCGAACACGAATTCGAACCAGGTGACTTAGCGGCCAACAAGTAGAGGGGCAAACAGTCCCACGACCCAGCAGTATAGACACCAAACAATCACAGTTCAGCAAGAAGAAGTCATGGCTAGCAAGAAGAAGGAACCCACAGTCACGGCCCAACTAGAGAGCAACAACGTACTCAAAAAATCGGATCTAAGTTTTCCCACTTACAAATGAAGAAGTGAAACTTTAATTTATAATCTTGACAAGCCTTCTAGAAAGATCACTCAACAACTCCTAGCTTTTAGAAGTGGACTTAGAATAGAGTACCAACGGTTAAATGGTCTTATTGTTTAAAAAATAAAAAACATAAAATAAAAGTTCACTTGGGATAGGGTACCATTGGTCAAATGGTCTTACAAAAATAAAAACCATAAAATCAAAAGTTGACTTAGGATAGGATACCATTGGTCCAATGGTCTTACAAAAATAAAAACCATAAAATAAAAGTTGACTTAAGATAGGGTACCATTGGTCCAATGGTCTTACAAAATAAAAACCATCAAATAAAAGTTGACTTAGGATAGTGTACCATTGATCCAACGGTCTTACAAAATAAAAACCATCAAATAAAAGTTGACTTAGGATAGGGTACCATTAATCCAATGGTCTTACAAAAATAAAAACCATAAAATAAAAGTTCACTTAGGAAAGGGTACCATTGGTCCAATGGTCTTACAAAAATAAAAATCATCATACTAAAGGTACACATAATAAGGGTGCTAGGACCGCGTCAAACATAAAGGATCAAAAGTCAAACAAAGAGGGTCACAATACGAAGATAAGGAAACCCTCATACCCACAAGTCTAAGGTGTACCATAAAGGAGGACAACCAACCCCTTTCACCCATAGGACCAACAAGACCAAGGACTTTAATCTTTTCTCTCTCAAGGTATATTGCCACATGTGTTCAATATATATTTTTTAATCATCATTGTATAAAAAGGTGATCCAAACTGGATGATGTGATCCTCTGGTCTTCAATACTGCTCCAAAGGGTTAGTTGCTAGTGACATCATCAAGGGGTGGCCAGTCCCTTGAAAAACATCCTAGCAATAATCGATTAGGAGAGAGGACATCACACATCATCATCTTGGTCAACTTGACCAAGATCCACCTAGTTAACTTACCAGAAATGCTCCTACAATAACTGCTTGTTCCCAAACCAAGAATCTGCCTGGTCCCAGAATAGGAATTCACTGTCTCAACCTACCAGATCTGCTTGGACATCATGTCCAAGAAAATGTCTGATCCCAGACCAAAATATCCTAGAGACATATAGGGGCCTTAACGATATGTGAGGGACTTTTCCATGGCATCAACATGTTTGGTCCCAGACCAAGAACTTTAGTAGACTATTGGGGGCCCTAGGGTACCTTCTAGGGTCTTACAATGCCCTAGTTAACTGACTAGGGTACCATCCCCCCTGAGAATGGGTCTCGTAGTTGCACTATCTTTAACGGCGAGAAGGTGGGAGGATACTCATTAATAAGATTCGTTCTCTCCCCGTTGGACATCCAACATTGTTCTCTATACTCACTTAGAGGATAACCTTAAGTGGGCCAAACTATGAATAAACTCTCTAAGAAACTCACTTTTTAATAACTAAAATTGTCAAGAGTATTTTCAAAACTTTCTTTCAGCATTCATTTATATCTTTTGGCACCGATCTTTTATTTGATTCAGTCTATTACTCCAAGCTTTCTGTTGATATAGATATGCTTCTTTGCTTACAACTCGTATTTCAATTAATTAACTACTAGAATTCATTTGATTTAGCTTACTTAGCCTTAGCTTATTTTTATTAGGGACCCCCCCTTGGCATTGCTAGGTGTTGGTCGAGACAGAGGAGTCAAGTGTTGAGTGACAGAAACTTGACTCTTTGACTTCACCCCAAGGACACACCCGGTATCTTGAAGACTTCTGCCACGTTACCCGAGGTGCGTATTGTTACCACCTAAGTTGTACTTGGTGGTTTTTTATCAAGTGAGCCTGGTGAACCGGACAGGGTTAACTTGTTCGGACTTCAAAAAGACCTTTGGAAGTTCTTCTGGGAAGTGCTTGTTGTACTATATCACATGTTCATACCCCATGGGGGAATTGTAATAAATGTTCTAGCATGATAGTGTCTGTAAAAGACTCGATCTCTTAGACTTTATTTGTCAATCCGATCATCCCAGGGTGTTTTTTCCCTTGGTTATTATTGGTTGTTGAATGAACGACTGATAATTTCTGAGTTTTTCAGTCCATACCTCCAAAGTTGGGGTGGTCGGCTTGGTATTTAGGCCTATTGAGGTTATTAGAGTCTATGTGTCAATGTAAACATGCTAGACATCTTTTTTGAGTCATATGAACATGTCTAAGTCCCCCTAGGTGTTTTTCAGTTTTTCAATTTTTAAGTTTTTTCAGTGTTTTTTATTAAAATTAAATTTTTCCAAAACTTAGGCTACTTTTTACTAGTTTAATTGGAAAAATTGATTTTGTAATAAAAGTGGGCCAATTAATCGGTTTCAGTCATGTAGGTGCTCATTTTCAAGCTAAGAGCACCATGTAAACCCATGGACCCACTATTTCCTAAGTTTTGAGTGATTTTCCATCACTCAGGTCAGAAAGCCCCAAAAATCAATTATTGATTGTTTTAATTAATAAATTGATGAATAATGGAGCAAATCCAAAATCATAAATCAGTGGATCCTCAGCCGATTTGATTGAAATCAGTCAGATCTGAAGCAAATTGACTGGATCTGACAAATCCTTGATTGAAGGAGGGGATCAAATCAGATCCAGCGTTGATCTACAACTGTCTTCATGGGGAATTGCGCCCTCTCTCTCTCCTCCACACGTGTGGACTCTCCTGGATGCTATGTGGACTGATGTGTCCGTGTATGGGTTGATGTGTCAACTCAATCAAGCCCCCGGTTGACAAGTAGGCTCAGTTCAGCTTCAGTTCTGCATTGATGAACTCTCCATCAGTTGATTTCACTTGATTCCATGAGGAATTGCGCCCCCCCTGGGTTGGATGGCCTGTAATTTGTATATATCCTGCTTGAGGCTCCCTCTTCCAAGCTAGTTAGAGCTGGACTGAAGGGATTTCCATTGTAACTCTGTATTTGATCATCATTTGTGAATAAAGAAGCTTTGGAGGCTATACTGTGTAGTGCATGTGTATGTGTGGATTCTCAGTGTTATGCTGCTGATGTGGTAGCTGCAATTTCTTGCCAAATTATGTGCTGCTTCTGTGTTCTGCCTTCAAGGATTCAGCTGAATCTAGTAAGGGTGTAAACTAGGAAAGCTAGATTGCTTGATCTTGTTTATCCATATCATGTATGCTCAAAAATTTCAGTTATATGCTTAAATAAGGTTATTTTGGCATGATCTTTCATTTTTGTTGCTTTATACATCTATATCCAGATCTCACGAGGTGTGTGCAGGCTTGTGTTATTTAGTTGCAGGTTCCCGATTGGATGAAGGTGTGGATCTAGATTGACGCCATTCCTATCCAATAAGCTCAAGACTCTGTCCCTCAACACTCCACAAAAGGGCCTCCTTTCAGCTTGCTCCATTCAAGCAACGATCCAACCTTCTCTCCTCTTCTTCTCATTTCTACAAAAAATCAACATTTTTATCCAGTTACTCTATTCGTAGCTTTGATTTTGCTTAGATCTATCATATTAAAAGTAATTTCAACATAAATCTATCTTATCAAAGCCTATAGTCTAGATCTTGCACTTAAAAAAGTTTCATAAGCATTCTAGATCTAGCTTTAGGGAAATCGTCTTTTTGCATGAAAATTTAAAGAAAACTTGTAGATCGCATGCATTAGATTTCCTTTCGCTGTTATAAAATTTAATATTCTGCAATATCAGTGCATATTTCATTGGCTGCACAAACAGCAAGCCAAGATCCCAAGGAAAGCTTGCTTTCCTTGGTTCCTTTTTCGCGTGTTTAGCTGGTTTTAACTTCATTTTTTTTTTGAGATAGGGTAGGCTGATCCAAAGGTACTCTTAAAGTGCTTTTGGGCGTATGTTATTCTAACATGCTCGCTGTGTTTTAGCAGGTCTGACAAAAAAGAAAGGAACCTGTTGTCCGAAGTGGCCTCAGGAGCGTTCAAATCTCCCCAGGGGTCTCCCTTTTCACTAAAATCTTAAAATTTTTGCGAAGTTGTAAGATCTTGGTTTCAGCCTGTATAAGGACCAAGAAGTTTCTGATATTTCAGTTCGTTGATATTGTAACCAATAATAAATAAAACTATTTTTGGAATAGGCTCTTTCGAGCCCATTCCCCATCCCCCCTGGGGGGATTTGCGTCGGTGTCATTTTCGTCGCGTTCTGCTTATTTCTTTTTTAAACTAGCATTGATCTAATTTGCAGGGTAGTATACTTGATTTTATTATTAATTTCATATTCCACTTTTTGTTTTTTCAAAGTAATCATAATACTTACCCCACGATTTCCCGATTGACCCGAAAGGAGAAAGAGATTCGTGGTAGGACTAATTAGAAAACTAGAATTGTGGATATGTTTTATTTTTCATCATTTATTTATCAGCAATTATAAATTAACCCCTCCTCGATTCCCCGATTGAGATCCACTTGGATCGAAAGAGGTTCCTGGAGGGTTTTCTTTTAAACAAGAACACCCAGTTTAAAATTTACTAAAATTGACAAGACTCCAGTGTGTATGCTCTGCACTTGGCTGCGGTTCGTCCGATCAGTCAAGCTGTATCAAAAGCACTTGGGTGACTAGTATAATTAGGACCCACTCTCCCCAACTGACAAACCATCAAGTGAAAATCCAACACCTAGATCAAACGTTTACGGTGGCAAAATACCCAAAGGAAGCGGGAACTTCTGAAAAGTGACCTCGGGGTGCCGATCTCTGTCACGCCCTAACGAGTGCGTTACGAACAATAGCTCCAGAGACTCCATTTCATCCCACATATTCCTTGCGGGTAGGCGTGAAGGTCTAGTTTTGAACATACTCCAAGTACTCTCGGGTATATCTGGAGTCCCCCCTGAGTCTAATTTTAATCAACTCACACTTCAAACTTAACTTAAAACGTACCAAGAGGCAATCGCAAAACATTCACTCCAAGCACATGCAAGTATGTTGTTTCTATTTTTGACTCCATTCTAAGGCACTGGTTATTTTCTTGCTTTATATAAATATTGTGTCTCAGCATTGTGCTTTCGTGTGTTCATCTTTTATATCTTGCCATCTTTGATTATCTATAGTTAAATTGCAAACTCCTAAGCAACTCATTCAATTTAACACCACAACACTAAGTAATTATCCTTAGTAACTTAATAGGGCCTACCCCCCTTGGCTTTGTTAGGAGTTGAGCCTAAACGGAGGAGTCAAGAACAAGGTGACAGCCTTGACTTGAGACTTGCCCCCAAGGACACACCGAGTGGCTTGAAGATTTCTGCCACGTGCCCCAGGTGTGTGAAAGGCGGCAACACGTATTAGGCAGCAACAATGTCCAACTGGCACCCAAAATTCTTGGTTTGTGGGCACAAATAACTCACACATTAAACAAGATTAAATCATCATTAAGATGACAAAAAAAAGATGCTTCAAAATCAACTCTCAACAAAAACAATCACGAGGAGTTGGATTTTAATGATCGGAATTAATTCCGACACTCCCTCTTAATTTCTATCATCAACATTTGCGAACTTTACAAAATTTATAAGATTACATACACTCAGCTTTTGTCTTTGAAACTCAAAAGACACTTTCAGCAATGGCTTAGTAAATACATCAACTAATCGATCTTCAAATCTATGAAATTCTAAACATATTTCATGATTGTTTACAAGTTCTCTAATGAAATGAAATATTGTATCTATAAGCATACTCCTTTCAGCAAAAACATGATTCTTTAACAGTGCGATGGTTGAATTGTGTCGCAAAAGATCTGTATCAATTCTTCTTTCTAATGCAGCAGATTTGACCATTGTTCCACGAGGACTCGTTTTCCAAGGTCGGGGGCACGCCCCCTGCACTTCCCACGCCCTGGGGGCTAGGAGGCTCCATGGGAAACGTCTCCCAACGCCCCCCACTCTGGGAAACTTGGGGAAACACAGGTCTAGGAGTTTCCCGGGATGGGGGCTCCCACAAGCCCCCACCCCTATCGAATTTTTAAATTTGTTTACTTAAAAACAAAAATGGCCCATCTTAAATTTTAGTCTTTTACACTAAATGGTCATTATAAATCGAAATAGAAACAAATAAAAAGAAACAAACATCGATATGATATGCGTGGTTATAATGATTACATTTACATTACACTAGACTCTCCGAGAATATAAGAGTTTATATGTTGGGGTACATATTTTTTATTATTTTTCTATTTTTTTATAATTTTAGAGACCCCGACGCCCCTCGTCCCCCAAAATACCCAAAACTTTGGGGTGTCCAATGTGCGTTTCCCCAATGTGCGTTTCCAATGTGCCCAATATGCGTTTCCCCACTCCTGCGTCCGGAAACTTGGTGGAACACTGGATCTAACAATACATGACGCATCCAAACGGTTTGACATGTTGCTGAAGTTGTTGCAACATACTACACTTCTGCTGACGAAATCGTCACTATCAGCTGTTTCTTGGATGCCCAAGCTACTATTAATGAACCAAAATTAAAAGCATATCCCTATGTGCTCTTGCAATCATCCCTGCTTCCTGTAAAATCATTATCACTATATCCATATACTCTAAAATCAGAGTTTGTTGAATACATAATGCCATAATCAGTTGTCCCTGCAATGTATCTTAAAATTCTCTTCCTGCTTGCCCATGTGAGCTCTCTGAAGACTCCATAAACCATGAAATCAGACTTACTGCATACATGATGTTCGGCCTTGTAGTTCTCAAATATATTAAACTTCCAACCAATCTTTAAAATTGTGTTGAATCTACATTCAAAATTTTATCATTTTTACTCGATTTTGTGCCAGTTACAATCGGTGTTGCCACTGCTTTACAATTCAACATTATAAAGCTCTTGAATATATCATAGGCATACTTTGATTGAAAAATAAAAATTTCGTTTTCAGATTGAGTAACTTCTATGCCCAGAAAATATTTCATTAAAACCCAAATCTATCATTTGGAATCTAATCTTCATTGTTGTTTTAAATTTGTCTATGGACAGATTTCCAGTCAAGATCAAATCATCTACATACAAGCAAACAATAGGAATTTTCGCTCACTGATCTACCTTCGTATACAAAGTAGGTTCATTCTTGCTTCTGTTGTACCCGTTACCAATCAAATAAGCATCGATTAAGTTGTACCAAACTCTTGGAGCTTGCTTCAATCCATACAATGCCTTCTTTAACCTGTAAACTTTAATTTCATGACCTCTTATATCTAATAACCAGGCGGTTGTTTTACATACAATTCCTCTTCCAAAATTCCATTTTAAAATGCAGACTTCATATCCATCTGATGATCTGATACACATTTCATTTATTCTATGTTGCAATAGCTAAAATAAGTCTACTGTATCAAGTCTTGCAACTGGTGTGAATGTCTCGTTATATCTATCTCGGGTCATTGACTAAACCCCTAAGCAACAACCCTAGCCTTGTACTTTTCAATTTCTCCATCAGCTTTCAATTCTGTTTTGTATATCTACTTGAGACCTAAGTCACCTGACACGGGGACACAAAACACAAAGGACACGGGGATTTGAGTGTCCGACATGGACACGCTGACCCCTAGAATCATGACACGTAGGACACATTATATATATATATATATATATATATATATATATATATATATTTTAAAAAAATTATACATATTAAAAATTTTAAATTATAGACATATAGATCCATTTTTTTACAAATACTCAATATAAATCAGAATCAATGCGCATTTAACATTAGTATTACACATTTACAAATCAAATCAGTAATCACAATCATATTATGAGACACATAGATATCATAGTCATAGATCAAGATGTCAATACTCATGAGTCAAAACCATATTTCTCATTAAGTCATGAAAAGCAAAATGTATACAATATAATCATATAATGTATTCCATAGATGTCGGAATGCCACTGGCAATAGTAAATACAAAAAGGTGTAGATCAAAATAGAAGAATGAAGAGTCTCATCTATCAATAGTCCTCATCCTCCTCCATGCCTGAATCAACAAACTCATCACTGGTCTCCTCCTCCTCCTCCTCCTCAACCATGATAGGATCAATATCTGTTGGTGTGGAGGATGACCCCTCCAAAGGATCACTATCATCAAATGTCACTGGCTCTAGCATTGGATCATTAAGATCCAGGTTGGCTAATGCCAACTCGGTACTGCTGCCCAAACCCATATCATTAGGAAAGACATCCCACATCTTTGTCTTTCCCTTCACCCACTCCTCCCTCTTCCTGTAAATAAGACGAAGGTTGGTGTGCACATACACCATCGTCTCTGCTCTGGACTGCTCAAGCCTGCTCTTCTTCAAACTGTACAAGTTGCCATATGTGCCCCAATTCCTCTCACAACTAGAGGATGATGTAACTTGAGAGATGATCCTCAAGGCTAGCTTCTGTAGAATAGGGCATGTTGCCCCATGAGTTTCCCACCAATTATAGGGCTTCTTAACTCCCCTATTTCCAACCACATCATAGCCTCCAAATCTCCCAGTAGCACAGGAAAACTCTACAAAGCTCGCCTCCACCTCATCAAGTAAGTCTCTATCCTAAAATAATCGCATAAATGCTATCTTCATCCCCTGTGAAATCTCTCCATCCATGTGAGGAGGGACTCTATTTGAGGTGACGGTCCCACCAGTGAGCCATTCCTGACTGTAGAACTTGGGGTTCAAGGAGTGGGCCAAGCAATGCAAAGGTGTACAATTCTTATCCCACGTAGAGATAAAAATATCCTGAATGGTGGACCATAAGTTCTCTGCAGATGTCTCATACTCAGGACACTCATTCTCCATAACAATGGTCTTCATGGACTCAATCATGGAATCCCACCCCTCATAAACATCCACTAGGATGGGTTGGTCCGTGTCTGCAAAGCACAACAAAGAAATGAGTGGTTCCATGATCTTAATGGTAAGATCCACCCTCTCCCACCAAACATCATCCAATACTATGTCCTTCACCTTTTTTCCAGCACTTTGATCCGTCTTTCTCCAAAAAGACCAATACTTTGAAATCACCATGGACCCAAGAGCGATTTTGACCTCCATCAACCTCTTGACCATGATGAATGAGGAAGCAAACCAAGTATCTGCTATCTTTGGCAATGAAAGATGTGTGTACTCTTTGTAGATGGTGAGGGAATTTGTATGGTTTTGTACAAAGTTACAGATATGGCGTGCATCCTCAATAATGTTGCCAATCCATGTCACATCTAAAGAAATGGATTTGAGTGCTAAGTTCAAGGAATGGACAATGCAAGGTGTCCAAAAAACCTATAAGAGCAAAAAAGACAAGTATAAATGACTCTACAACACTAACTAGTAACAAGTTAACAACTCAAATCATTAACAATGAAAGGTGTCATAAATGAAAATACCTGTGGATATTTAGTTTCCACAATCATGCCAGCGGCCTTGCAAACAGGGGTATTGTCCGTGTTGATTTGTACACAAGAATCAACACCTACTTCTTCAATGGTTTTGATGAATAACTCACCCATAAAATGTGCATCCTTGTATTTCCCAAGAGCATCCACCGCTTTCAAGAACAGCGGCCCATTTTGGGAAGATACCATGAAATTGATGAGTGGATGGCGTGCTGGATCCGTCCATCCATAGGAAACAATACTCACTCCAGATGATGGCCATGTTGCTCTAATTGGCTCAAGAATTTTGTCCACCTCCTTCTTTGCCTTAACCAACAATGTGGTTCTAAGCTTCTCCGAACCAGGAGGCACATAACCAGATGGAGGTCGTTCACTGAGACTTCGACACATCTCAAAAACAATGGTGACCGTGCAACATTGAATGAGATGAAATTGAGGTAGAAAAAGAATGCAATAGTGAGGTCTACCTCTTCTCGTGCCTCTTGTTGGAAAATCTTGTCCATTGGACCACTTGGCCTCTTTTTTGCTAGATGTGGATCACCTCTAGGTGGAAATGGTGGCCGAATTGTAGAGGGTTTCCTTAAGAATGAAAGAGGATCCTCATCAGTTTTTTTGCTTGTACTGCTACATTCCCAGCGCTTTCTTGATCCTCCTTTCCCATTTCTTTCATTTGGATAACACTCACACCTTTACATGAAGAAATCCCACAATTAGGGAGGTCCAACAAATGGCTCTTAACTCGGTAGTATGTGCTCTTGAATTCATTCTTGCAAAAATTGCAAGTCCAAGACACATTGCCTCCCCCACCTAGCTTTGCCCTGGGCCCTTCTTTCCTAGTCACATACCTCCACAAAGGGTATTTCTTCTCTTGGGCTTATTGTCTTGCTAAAACAGGGTTCAATGGACCATGAGCTCCACTAGCACCAGATGGAGCACTAGCAAGAGGAGTAAAAGAGCTTATGTTTAGAGGAATAGGAGGGGAGACATTAGATGGGGCATTTCTCCCTCTCCTTTGCCCTTCAGCTCCTCCCCTTGCTAAATGAGACATTGTTCTTCTTGCTTGTTGGTTGAACTTGCAATCCACCCAACCAAATCCACCTTCACTTGCAAAAAAAACCCTTCCAAATCCTTTAGCACCCCTTCCAAAGCCTTCAAATCCTCTTCACCTGCAAAAAAACCCTCTTAGAGCTCTCCCACAAATTAAAAATGAAATAAAAAGATGAGAAAAATCGTGTTTTTATGGGCCCGACCATCAAAATCGTGTCCTGTTTTCGGGACACGATGGGACAGTGCCCGGATTCGCATGTCCGAACACGGGACACGATTGACAGTCGTGTCGAACACGATCTATCAACGTGTCCGTGTCCGTGTCCGCACGTGGACACGGGACACGTGGCCCTAAATCGGCGTGTCCGATTTCTTAGCTTGAGACTGATACAATCGTTACCTTCAGGTAGATTTACTAACTCCCAAGTATCATTTTATCCAATTGCTTCTATTTCATTGTCCGTTGATTTAATCCAAACTTCATCTTGAATCGCCTATTCAAAATTAGTAGGTTGATATGCTAACAATACAAAGTTTAAATTCTGATGTACTTCACCATCACACTGATCATAAATCTCTGATAGACTTCTAGTATTCTGCCCCTCTAATCGGAGATCTTAATGTCACTAAGGTTGGATTAGAATCACTACTTGCCATTGAAGTAGATGTATGTTGATCTCCGTGTCTTGAACATTCATTCACCTTGCACAAGATTTCTTGGTGTTCTAAGTTGAGGTGAACTTACTCCTGCTGATTGTCTTCCAGAAGTGCTTGTTGCAGGTACTTGTGCTTGTGGAATTGACTGTCCACTTTGAACAATCTGCTCTTGGCCATCATCTTTGCTTTGAGGTAATGAAATAGGATAATTTTAGGGGCGAAATTTAGCCCATTGGCTTTTTTTAGGAGGTTTTCTCCAAAAAGAGATTCGTCATTTTGCATTTTTTGAAGCCTTGTTTCGCCCAATTTTGATGGGGTAAAAACTTTTCACCCTAAAAATTGCCAAATTATTATATAAACGATATAAAATCCTTGGAAATTAAAATATTTTTTGAAAAATATCGCCAAACATTTTATAGTTGGCGTTTTAACAAGGTAAGATTTGCCAACATTTATACACTTTTAAATAAGTATGGTTCCTTAAAATCATCCCACCTACAACAGATTTATCTATCCTTCCATCCCATGCTTGCTCTTTTTAAGCTCAACATCTCTTCTAATTATACGCCTTTGATTCTTCAATATATCTATGAGGATTAAACACTCGTAGAGAGAAGGTGACGAGGTGCCCAACTGACACCTGAAATTCTTGGTTTGTGGGCACATTAATTCACGCATCAACCAAGATTGAATCCTCATTAAGATGACAACAAAAGGAGGCTTCCAGATCAGCTCATCAGAAAACACACTATGCACAAAAATAAATTATAGGGAGTTGGAGTTTAATGATAGGAATTAACACCAACATCTTTCTCTTAGATTGCATAGATATTGGAGTTGTTTAGAATGGAAATACTGCTCACTGTCGCTGTTGTTTTATTTGTATTTCATAACAGCAATAAGGTCGAAACTCACAAGATTAAGATCCAGGAAAACTCTTGTTAAGTCATAAAATTTATGTTTTGCATTAAAACTCTATATATATCACCAAAACGAAGAGCAGTCGTGCTCTTTCCATACAGATGGAGCTCTCCTTTTTTCCAAATGAAACGGCAAACCATGTGCGCTTCCAAAGCCCAATAAAAGACGGTGGCCACTATTCTTCCCACCTCCAGAAAGATGGAGCACTCATCCATCCAAGGGCAAACTCTAAACTTCTTTCATAATGGGTTTTCTGCCAAACCAGGAGGCCGTAAAATTCGACATGCATCAATGGTAAAAGGGTTTAATTTTTCAGCCATTGTTGACTGTAACCTGGCTAGTAAGGTAGTAAACAATCAGATAGCTGATGACTTCGTATCAACCGAATTTAACACATTATAGCAGCATCACAGAACAGTAAATGATGCATAGACAGTAAAACACAATAGGATGTTATGAACCTAACTATGTTGCTAATTGGTTGAGTTACTTAGAAGTAGGTTGCACAAAAACTTGATTGGTCAACATCACATCATGATGGTTTGGGACAAGCAGTTATCTCTAGCCATGACCATTAAGGTAGAGAGATAAAGAAAATATCTAATAAAGGTCATACTTTGAAACTGAGAAGCTTAAGCTAGGAACTTTATTTAATAATAAACTTAAGTTATAAACTAAATTGGCATGACTTTATATCAATTATGTCATATTTAATAATTATATGTCATGTTATATGAAACAGATATCACTCTCATTAAGACTATGTAAATGACTTTCATTCAGGAAAGCTTCATATCCCCCATGATAGTCACTCGGATTACCTCTTTCCAGTGAGTCACAACTATTGAGATGAATAAACGCCCAACAACTAGTACTTAAATTGACAGTCATAGGTTCTTTAGGCATTCTTCCTTGATGCAGTTGGCTTGGCTTCCACGTCATGCAAGCTTAGAGACTCGGAGGAACTCTATAGTTTCTCAACAGTGATGATACTGTGAGTCATGGTTTGATCACTAAAGTCTTCCCTACAATCAAGAGTCTTTTGGCCTAAAATGCTTGGAGGAGGTTTCCCTCGGTTTCCATTTTAGTTACAATTTCTACTCTCCCCCCTTGAAAGTAACACCCAAAGGTCATTGCAAATCACTCCCCAAGGCCCATCAATCTAGGCCACACTCTAGAGGACATTATCAAACAATCTCTCGAGGTGGACCTTCCCATTCTTGGACCTCCCAATGATAGTGACTTATCTTCCTCTCTTACAATGTGACTTAGATCTACTTATGTTCTTAACTGTAGGTGGCTCTATTTGATATAGGGATTTCTTTTCCTTTTTGTTTTCTTAGATTTAGGTTTTCTATTGAACTTTAGGGAGGTGAATTTTGCAATCCTATTTTTATTATTTTGATATGTTGTACTTCACAATCACAGAAAGTTGTGCCACATAGAAGGTTTAGACTCTCACTCTCCAACACCTTATCCAATGCAAATGGATCGTCCCTCAATGGATCATAGAAATAAATATTGATGCATACAACCTTCAGCTCGATAGTTGATACAACATTCTATTGATTTTTGTACCTAGGAAAGTGTTTCCCTAGGTGACTTTAGCCTTAGTCACTTAAAAGGGGAAAATAAAGTGACCATTGCATTAAATGACTTGAGATGAGCATTTAATATGACTTTAGAGATTAAAGTCACTTTCTGATAAATTTAAGTGGATGAGTGAATTTAATATTTATGAGAATTAAATGTGAGCATTTAATCTCATCCACAGATCTAATCTAATCTCAACCGTTGGATTAAATGAACCCTAGGGTTCTCACCAAAAAGGCAAGGGAAGGCCATTTCACTCACTTTTTGCAGATTGAAGTGAGAAGATAGAGCTGAGAGAGAAAGTTTCCATTTTTCTGAGCAAGGAGAAAAATTTGCAGCACGGAAATCAAGGAAGAGAGCAGCTTTAGCAGGGCGCCAATTTTGAGGAGCAGGAGCAGCATTTATTGCAGTTGTCTGTACGGTCCGTACAGTACGGATTCCGTACATGGGGCACATTTCCCGAGGCAGAAATTTGGGAGCAAAAATCAAGGCAGATTCAAGGCACATTTCCCAAGGAAGGGTTTGGCACAATTTTCAAGGCAGTTCATACAGGCACAAATTTCGAAGCACTTTCCAGCAGCACGATTTTCGAGGTTGGTCGTACAGCAGGTTGTCGTACAGTCCGTACAGCTGCATGGTTTTCGAGGCAATTTCAGCAGGAAAAAAACAGCTGCATTTTTCCTATTGGGCACAAAAATCGAGACAGAATTTTCTTCTGGGTTGAGATAAGTTTGGTCTAGTAATTTCTGTGCATTGCTATAAAAAATTTCCTGAAAAATAAAATACTCTCTCTCTAACAGGTTTTCCCCTTTGTGGGTTTTTCCTGGGCAAGTTGCCAAGTTGTCTGAAAATTTCCTGGAGTGCATTTATTTTATTTTCTGTCATTAAAAATTGAGTTACAGCAGTGTTTGTTTCAGTCTGAAAATTTATGTTATTTCCAGCCTTACGAATTTTCTGAGTTGGGCATTAAACTGAGTTATTTTCGACATTTAAACCGGAGGCTGAAACTGAGTAAAAACTTACATGGTATCAGAGCGGAGTGGGGCAGAAAATTAATTTTTGCAGACAGAAAAGTAATTCCCAGAATTCAGAAATATTCTTTTGACAGTAACAGCATTTTGTTGAAACTTGTTCTTTGAGAAGTATGTCTTCAACCGGGCTGAGAATGGAGGATAGGCTTGATGGGGCTGGGAAATTTGTCCCATGGAAAGCTAGGATTTTGCTTGTGTTGGAGGAAAATGAGTTGTAAGAAGAGGTAGTCAGAAATACTACAGCTATTCCCATTGCTATTCCCGCTTCCACCAATGCGGTAGCATTGGCTGCCTTCAACAAGAAAGATATTAAGGCTAGAAGGATTATCCTAGATGTTGTTAAAGACCATGTGATTCCACACATTTCAGAGAAGGATCGTGCACATGAAATGTGGAGCGGTTTGACCGGCTTGTTTTAGAGTTCAAACGAGAATAGGAAGATGGTTTTGAGGGAGAAGCTGAAAAGTGTCAAGATGGTCAAAGGAGAGGTTGTTATGACTTACCTTACTAGGATCTCTCGGGTGAGAGATAAGCTTGCATCAGTTGGGATGGTTGTTCCTAGAGTTGAGCTAGTGCGGACGGCCTTGAATGGGGTGTCACAACCTTGGGATGTGTTTCTACAGGGCTTGGTGGCTAGGGAGAACTTACCTTCATGGGACAGAATTTGTGATGATTTTGTCAGGAGAAGACTCAGAGGGGTCTTTTGCAGTGCAGTGCTTCTACTAGTAGGGAGGATGGGGAGGATGTGGCTTTGACAGCAAAAGAGAAGAAAAAGAACAAGAAGGGTGGGGCCAAGCAGCAGGATGGGCAGAAGAAGGATCTGAGCATTGTAAAGTGCTTTGCATGTCAGAAGATGGGACACTATGTTGGGCAGTGTTCGAACAAGAAGAAGAAGAAGCAGCAGCAGACAGCAGCTTCAACGGAGGTCGATGACTTTGCAGCTAGATTTCAGAGAGTTTTCTCTGTGCACTGGGCATATTGATAGAGAGAGAGCATCTATTATCACCAGTGCGGATGTTGATAGAGAGAGGGAATTTTCCTTGGTGACAGACCATTCCTACAATGCATCTACTACCAGCACTTGGTATATTGATAGCAGAGCTTCGAGCCACATGACAGGTGCTAGTGAGATGTTCTACGAGCTTTAACAAACAGAGACTGATGTGGAGGTGGTGTTGGGAGATGACTCAGCAGTCAAAGCAGATTGGGCATGGGACCATTACCTTTTAGAGGGAGTCCATGATTTTCATGGTGTTGAGAGATGTATTATATGTACCTGTGTTGAAGAAGAACCTGGCTTCAGTTTCCACGATTGAGGATCAGGGTCTCGGGGTGTCCTTCCTAGATGGACATGTGCATGTGTTTCCCAAGACTGCTGGACCATCTGCTTCGTTTGCCATTGGAGTTCGATGTGGGAAACTATACCGGCTCTTATTTCAACCTCAGCATGCCTTGGCACATAGCAGCGGCAATGAGCTTTGTGAGCTTTGGCATAGGAGGATGGCTTACTTGCATCATCCAGCTTTGGGGTTGTTGAGACATATGGTTACAGGTTTACCAGAGTTCAGCTCAGAGCATAGTGATGTTTGCAAGGGGTGTGCTTTGGGAAAGTACACCAAGACTGCTTTTCCTAGCAGTGATAGCAGGTCAGCTGAATTCTTGACCTAATACATTCAGATTTTTGTGGACTGATGTCATTTGTTTCCTTGAGAGGATATGAGTACTATGTCACATTCATTGATGATCATTCCAGGAAGACATGGATCTACTTCCTAAAGACCAAGAAGTCCAAGGAGGTCTTGCAAAGGTTCCTAGAGTTCAAAGCTCTTGTGGAGAACCAAACAGGGAGGAAGATCTGAGTTCTCAGATCGGATAACAGGGGTGAGTATACCTCCAAGGAGTTTGATGGATATTGCAGACAAAAGGGTATCAAGAGGCAATTGACAGTTCCATACACTCCAGAGCAGAATGGAGTAGCAGAGAGGAAGAACAGGTCTATTGTTGGATCAACCAGAGTTATGTTACATGACCAGTCACTTCCTTTCTTTCTTTGGGCTGAAGCATGCAACACAGCTGTATATCTTCGAAACAGGAGTCCCCATCGTGTCGTGGGGAACATGACACCTGAGGAGTGATTCACAAGCAAGAAGCCTGTGGTCAGCCATTTTCGCATATTTGGTAGTTTGACTTACTCTCATGTCCCTTCTAAGAAGAGGACAAAGTTGGAGCCCGCTGCAGAGAAGGGTATCTTTATGGGCTATGATGAGACTTCAAAGGCCTTCAGTATTTACCTTCCTTCTCAGAGGAAAGTTGTGAGGAGGGATGTGAAGTTTGAGGAGGAGCGGGCCTTCAAGAAGTCAAGAGAGTTGGAGCAGGGAGAGCAGGAGGTTTTTGCACCTCAACCAATTACATAGGTACCATCAGTACAGCAGACAGGATCACAGGTTTCCGGAGTTACTGGACCACACAGTGCATGCACAAGTTCACCAGGTTCAGTGGTTCAGCCAGCAGGGTCTTAGGGGTCAGGTTTTGGGTCTCAGATTACTGGTTCACTGTATAGAGGATCCGGATCACAGAGTTCACCAGTTGTTGGTACACCAGCTTCTGGTTCACAGGTTACTAGGGTTTCTACCTCTGGTAGTTCTTCAGATGAGGACAGACCAGTGTGGGAGCAGCCTCCAAGGAAGAAGACACATAAGTGGCTTCGAGATACCTTAAAGGAAGCTCAAGAGTTTGGGACACCCAGAGAGCCAGTGAAGTCTATTCAGATGCCTGGTAGATTGGGCATGCTTTTGATGGATAGTTTACGTGATTCGGAGCCTTCTACTTTTGAGGAGGCCTCCCAGCACCATGTTTGGCGAGATGCCATGATAGATGGGTACCATTCCATCATGAAGAACGATGTATGGGAGATAGTTCTGAGACCTGAGGGGAAGTCAGTGGTCACTTCTCGGTGGCTTTACAAGCTAAAGCATGTTGCAGATGGTAGTGTGGAGAAGTACAAGGCCAGGTTTGTAGCGAGGGGGTTTTCACAGATTGAGGGAGTGGATTATGATGAGCCCTTTGCATCGATTTCCCGATATACTTCGATCAGAGCTTTGATTTTCATTGCAGCGAAAATGGGTTGGAAGATCCATCAAAAGGATGTGAAGACCGCATTTCTCAATGGAATCATTCAGAAGGAGATTTATGTTGAGCAGCCTCAGGGCTTTGAGATTCATGAAAGAGAGTCTCATGTTTGCAGGCTGAAGAAAGCCTTGTATGGGCTGAAGTAAGCTCCTAGAGCTTGGTACTCCAGGATCGATTCTTACTTGCAGCGGATGGGGTTTCAAAAGAGTGAAGCAGATCCGAATCTCTATCTCATCATGGTTGGAGATGATCCGCTCATTCTTCTGTTATTTGTTGATGACTTATTTATCATAGGAGGAGAGAGACCCATTGCAGCTTGCAAGAAGGATCTTGCTTCAGAGTATGAGATGACAAATATTGGGTTGATGCACTATTTTCTAGGATTGGAGGCTTGGCATGAGACTGGACATATTTTCCTGAGACAAGGAAAGTATGTTGTTGATATTCTGATGAGATTTAGGATGGAGGATTGCAGGTCGATGTTGACATCGATGGTCACCAACTAGAAGAAGCTCCATGCTTCTGAGGTAGAGTTGGTCGATCCTACAATATATCGTCAGCTCATTGGTTCATTGACGTATCTGGTCAACTCTCGGCCAGATTTGTATTTTGCGGTGAACACTCTCAGTCAATTCATGGTTGAGCCTAGGAGAGTGCAATTGATAGCCGCAAAACATGTGTTGCATTACCTAGCAGGGATAGTGGATTTTGGTCTGGACTACATGAGGTCGGATGGGATCAAGTTGATTGGCTTCACATATTCAGATTGAGCAGGCAATGTGGCAGACCGAAAGAGCACTTTCGGATGTTGTTTCAGTTTGGGCTCGGCAGCAGTGTTGTGGTTCAATCAGAAGCAGAAGTCTGTTGCTTTGAGTTCTGCAAAGGCTGAGTATATGGCAGCCAGTCAGGCCAGTTGCGAGGCACTATGGCTTCGCAAGTTGCTGGTGAATTTATTTGGTCAAGAGCTGAGGCCTATGATGATCTACTGTGACAATCAGAGTTGCATCCATCTATTTGAGAATCAAGTATTTCATGACCGGTCAAAGCATATTGAGATCAGGTATCATTTCATCTGAGACTATGTTCAGAGAGGAGCAGTGACTTTACAGTACATTTCCACTGATGAGCAGGTTGCAGATATTCTGACGAAATCTTTGAGGGGCAAGTTTGTGTTCTTCAGAGACAAGTTCAGAGTGGTGCAGAACACCTTTCTCGGTAAGAGGGATTGTTGATTTTTGTACCTAGGAAAGTGTTCCCCTAGGTGACTTTAGCCTTAGTCACTTAAAAGGGGAAAATAAAGTGACCCTTGCATTAAATGACTTGAGATGAGCATTCAATATGACTTTAGAGATTAAAGTCATTTTTTGATAAATTTAAGTGGGTGAGTGAATTTAATATTTATGAGAATTAAATGTGAGCATTTAATCTCATCCACCGATCTAATCTAATCTCAACCGTTGGATTAGATGAACCCTAAGGTTCTCACCAAAAAGGCAAGGGAAGGCCATTTCACTCACTTTTTGCAGATTGAAGTGAGAAGAGAGGGCTCAAAGAGAAAGTTTGCATTTTTATGAGCAAGGAGAAAAATTTGCAGCACGGAAATCAAGGAAGAAAGCAGCTTTAGCAGGGCACGAATTTCGAGGAGCAGGAGCAGCATTTATTGCACCTGTCCGTATGGTCCATACAGTACAGATTCCATAGAGGGGCACATTTCCCGAGGCAGAGTTTGGCACGGTTTTCGAGGCAGGCCGTACAGGCAGGAATTCTGAGGCACTTTCCAGCAGCACGATTTTTGAGGTTGGCCGTACAGGCCGTACAGCAGGCTGCCGTATAGTCCGTAAAGCAGCACGGTTTTCGAGGCAGTTTCAGCAGGAAAAATCAGAGCTGTATTTTTCCTGTTGGGCATGAAAATCAAGACAGAAATTTTCTTCCAGGTTGAGATAAGTTTGGTCTGATAATTTCTGTGCATTGATGTAAAAATTTTCCTGAAAAATAAAATACTCTCTCTCTCTAACAGGTTTTCTCCTTGTGGATTTTTCCTGGGCAAGTTGCCAAAAATTTGATGGAGTGCATTTATTTTATTTTCTGTCATTAAAGATTGAGTTACAGCAGTGTTTATTTCAGTCTGAAAATTTATGTTATTTCCAGCCTTATGAATTTTCTGAGTTGGGCATTAAAATGAGTTATTTTCGACATTTAAACCGGAGGCTGAAACTGAGTAAAAACTGACACATTCATGCTCGTCACCTCTCTTCATAGGGTAAGACAAATCGTTCACACTTGACTGCTTTTCAGGATAGGAGAGATACCCCTATGTGGCATTCTGCTCTTTTGAGGCTCTCCTTTCTTGATTAGGAGAGCTGACAAACTTGTTGGTTTTCCAAGGTTCGGACATTTCTTGTGGAGTTGTGTATCTCAATAAATCGACTCCCTTCATACTCAATCTCTCTTGTAACTCCTCCCCACCTCCTCCGCCTTGAGGATGAAATTAATGCTACAATCAAGAAAGATATTTATAGGAGCTTCACATAAATCTTTTGGATTGACTAGTCTGGCACTTGATCCCCAAGGTAGTCTTTTACTCTAAGCACTCTCTCCAAATCTTCAACTAGCTTTTTGTTCAACCACATTATCTCCAATTACATCTATTTTATGGAATTCACAGCCTGCTAGGCCAAATTCGAGTGTGCTAAGCCAAATGAAATCTAATGTATAGTCTTGTTTGTTTCTCAATACACTAGCCTAGTTCAGGCTTCAGCAAACAATTTCTTCTAAAATATCATCATATCTAACAATTGCAATTGCAACCCAAGGAACAAGATAACTAGAAAATATACATGGGAATAGATCAAATTAAGTTTTAACCAAACAATCTTGTGTTATGGATTTAATACTAGCATACTACTTTAACAACTAGATTCTAATTCAAGACTTTGTCAAAAAATACCATGACACTTCATTGAAAGTGCAAAACAAATCACTCTAAGAGAAAATAACGTTATGCAATCTTTTAGTGCAAAATGTCCAGAAACTAGGATACCATTTTGCACATCCTCAAATAATGCATGTTCCTTACAAGTTACCATTTTGAGTAAAAAATTATATAAATCCCTAGAAATATGAGTTTGTTCAGAAAGATAACGTAATAAGCACTTGTGTACCTTCTGATCCTCTGGTGCATCTGGAACATTTAAGTCAACTGCATACATTTCAGCAGAAAAGCATTGGGGTGTATCTAAATGCACAGACATGCTTCCAAGTCTGGTATCCATTGTGAACCAGGCAGGAATACTGACCTGGCAAAATTCAGAGAAGAATACATACAATCATGTTAAGATTAAATATGCCCCAGCAAAATACATCTTTAGCTTGCAAAACACGGTCACTTCATGAAGTAGATAAATTTAGATATACAAATTGGCAATATACAGTCCCCTTGCACATTGAAACATAATAGAGGTTGTTTTTGCACAACAATGTATTCTTTAATGCTCAATAATGAAATATAAGGCTCATGCTCCAAATAAATTCCATTGCTTCATACCATTTCAAATAATTCCTCTTTCTTTTCCTCAAAGGAAACCTGCAAAAATAAATCTCAGCTTCTTCGTGACAAAGACAGCATTCAGAAAAAAAAAGTAAATTTCATATTTTCCATTTAAAATGCATCAGAGAAATATGAAATGATGACAAAAGATTCCATGAAACAAACCTTTCCATAGTCCTCAAGCACTGCTCCCCGAGTAATTTCCCATAGCTTCACTGTACCTTCAGCATCCTAAAATCAAACCAACCCAGAAAAGATCATCATGCTACAGATGCCCAAAGCAGATGATAATACTCTAGATTATTGCATAAAAAGACTAAACAAAACAAAGACAAACAGAAAAATTGTTTTGTAATCAATCATCTAAATACTATCAAGAAATTTTAAATCAAAATCATTTGTCATTCAAGAAAGAAAGGATCAAAACTACCTTAGTCAAGACATGCCGCCTGCTGTTCAGTATTTCATGCTGTACAATTCCTGGAGAGCCAGGTATGACAAATGAAGGTTGTGTGTTCACAGGAACCTAAAAAAAGAGAAAACATATAAAATCAAGATTTCATGAAATCTTCTTCTAAATATGTCCTCTTGGCATATATTGTGCTTACAGTGAGGTTGATCCTAGTATAATCAGCTTTTTCTTCTCTCAATAAGCAACCATTTATGTAAAACTTGTGAAACATATATCATGTGTTAGGCATTATATGTAGAATTTTGGTGAGTATTTTCCCATTACTTTCCCTTAAAGAGGATGCAAGGCCGCCACATACTGGCACTGCTGCTGAATAATAATTATAAACATCTATTATCTATACAAAATATTGGCAAGACAATGAAAATATCAGAGCTACATCATAAGGATGATATTAGAAACAAAGTGTTGAAATCACTAATGGCACACCATCCAAGGAAATAAAGCCAAAATTAATGTAATGGAACAGAAAGATAGTATCAATCTAACATTTTAACATCATATTTCATTTATTTCAAGAATTAAGTATATAGTGTATCCATCTAATTATCAGATTTTAGACATTATACACACTACTGAGAACAAGGGAGCATCCTTCAATAATTGCTCACTTATGTTTGAACAACATCAATGAGTGTAAAATATTATACATCACTTGGAAAAATTACATTGAAGTACCGACCAGTAAAGCCCTTCCGACAAAAAAGGTCACAGTTACTTTTTGATCATTGATAAGCAAGTCTACTACATTCATAAAAAACAAGCAAGAAAGATAATTCACAAAAGCAGAAAAATTAGGGCAGTTAACAGACCAATTTTAATGGAAATGTTGTGAAAAGCAGCATGCATCATCCCACTATCCTAAGCACACTTTATCCACACAAGAAGATCTGCAAGTGATGAAATTCCATTGATAGATAACATTGACAGCAAAGAACTTAAAAGCAAGAACCTAAGGAGATATATTGCCTCCTAAACTCTATAAAAATATAGAAAACCAAATGTACTACAGATTTGTATCAATGAAGAATCTCAAAATAATAAATCCATGCTATAGACCAAAAATGCCCCCTTGTGGAATATAATAAGAAACGAGAAAAATTTACCGAAAAAGGGATAAAACTACAAATTTCTCAAACTATGATAAACTAGCCCTTCCCATGCATGTTTTATTAATAGTGGCATTATGATATGGTTATAACATGTACCATGTTACATTGATTTAAATGGTGGCGCGTAAGGTTAAGCAATGTTAGTGTTTGTTAAGATATGGTAAAGATTTGATAAAGTTCGATGTGGCAATATTGATATGGTTTACAATATAGTTTGTTGGCATATTGTTATGGATAAGGTTTATCACCCATGGAGCGTGAAATATGTGATACATATGGTATGGCACTTAGATTTGGATAGGGTTTGTTTAATATATGGTTTGACTATGATATAGTTTAAAACACAAGGGGGCCTCGATGTTGGCATGGGGTCGAGGGCTAATCCCCCCCCCCCTTTTTCTCTAACACAACCATAATGTTAATGGAGCCTAAGGTAACCTTGGTGGAGGTCTTGGGTTCAATTCCCATAGCTCCAATCCTTAACCATTTTTTCTTAAACCATATATTCTTTTACCACTTTTTACCATTTTTAACCTTCATTGACGAAACTTTAAATGCTGACAACTTCTGCATCCGGAGGCTATTTCGCATGAAACGAACTTCGTTGGAAAGCTGCTAACGACCTCTTTCATCCTGTAAGCTTTTATTTCCACTTTGAAGCCTTTAACTTAGATCGACTTTGAGATGATCCACCTGGATCAAACCTTCCCATTAGGAAGCTTTTGGGCCACCAAAAGCATGAAATCATTCAGAAAATAAGTGAGGACATATTTGTCTCACTTGTCCTGTATCACCTATCCATTCTTCCCAGAACCTGTACATTTGACTCGGCATAACAACAATCAACCCTACACTGATATTGTTAAGTACGTTAATCTTTTTTTCCACAAAATCTTCATTCAATATTGTAGGAACAAACCATATACAGCTGATCAATAATAAGATGAATACCAACATTGAACATTTGAAAGAGATTATACCCATATCATGCTAACTTTTGACCATAGAAACACTGTCAATCATAACAGGTGTATTGTAGTGAAATGACACTTCATTTTTATGCTTGGGATTCTTTTTCTCCTGACATTGCATAGACATAAGTGCCAAATTCCGACTTGCATTAACAACCCTTTTTAATTATTGGGTAGTGCCCAATGATTTGTCATTTTTAAATGTATGTGAATGCACTATGTACTGAATTCCTTCTTTAAACAAGTGATATTGATTATGTTCTCTATAGAAGATTGCCATTCAATCATATAAGTACGGACTACCCAACACAATTCCACAGATATCTAGTGGGACCTCATCAAATTCAACCTCATTTACAAACTTAGACGTAATTGCAAATTTTAGATCACGTTGTTTTGTTACTTGTAATCTTTTATCTTTGCATACCCAGCCTAATGGATAAGGTTTCTTGCGTGGTTTTGTTGTTAATCCCAATTGCTTAACTACTTCTTTTGAAATCATATTAGCTTGGGATCCAGTATCTATGAGTGTGTCAATTTTAGTTTGTTTCATAATCACCCTTATATGAAACAATGCATTCATCTCTTTATCCTTAAAACAATGTTATCGAAACCGGACCGGAACCGGCAAAACCGGCAGGTCTGACCGGTTTACAGGGTTGGTCGGTCCGGTCAACAACAAAAAAATCCTAAAACTGGATTTTTTCCAAACCGGACGGAACCGATCAAAACCGGCTAAACCGACCGGTTTAGACTGGGGCCTCACAAAACTCAAGTTTTTTTAAAAAACCAGAAAATAGAACTTTGCTTATGTACTTTGGAGCCTCTTTGTTAATGTAGTTTGGTTCAGAACCTCATAGATGTATTGCACTAGGTGCTATTTTGGCTATTTGCAATTTTGCACCCATATTTGCTATATATATGAGAAACTTTGCATATTTCTGTATTAATGGTTTGGATTCATATGTATGCACATGAATATATATGTTTTTTTCAAAATATGAATATTTTATGTATTTTTTAGTCAGTCGATTTTTTACCCGGTTTTTTGCCGGTTCCGGTCCGATTTCCGGTTTCCGATCCAGTTCACATTTTGGGCTTCACCGGTTCGATGACCGGTCCGGTTCCGATAACATTGCCTTAGAACTAACATGGTCTTTAGAAGTAGAAGCACATGAAGAACCAATGTTAGACTCATTACCAACAATAGCTTTACCTTTCACACCTACGATTGTTATCTTTGTTTCATCCTAGGAATTTGATCCAAGGTCCTCAACGATAACCGTGGTTGTTTCCTTCCCTTTCTGATCCTTAAACCACTTCGGTTTCAGTTCTGGATGTAGGTTCAAACACTTTGCCTCTTCGTGCCTTTGCTTTTGACAATGTGAGCATGTAAGCCTCTCTTCGTCTTTCCTCATTGTAGTTGCATGCTTACCTTTCCCTTTTGCCTTGCCTTCTTTGGATTGGATGGATTCAACTGAAGGAACATCATGAACACTCTTCCCTTTCGTCTCTATGTGAGTCGCTTGAACACACACCTCATCAAGGTTAGTCGAATTAAACATCAATATCATATGACGTAAATAACTATGCAATCCTCCTATATATTTGAGAAGAGTTTCCTGGGTGTAGAGAGGTATACCAAGTACCAATGTTGTTTTTCGAAATTCTTGTGTAATCTTGCACACTTTGTCCCTTACCTTGACTCTGATTCTGCCAATCCATCATAGCTTGTTGTATATACCCTAATGGATAGAATTGTTTTTTCAACACTGAAATGAACTCATACCAAGAGAAGACGATTTTTCCTTTTGTGGCAAGATACTCTTGAGATCTGCTCTCCCACCAGATGAGCGCAGTCCCTCCAAGTCAGAGAGAAGCCAACCGAATCTTAATGTCATCTACAGTTAACTTTTGAATGCTACAATAAACTTCAATATGACAGATCCAATTGTCCAATTGTTCAGCATTAAGCTCTCCATTATACATAGGCAATTCAAACTTAATATCTAGCTTTAATGGAGGCACATTAAGGTCAATTTTTCCTTTTTGCTTTCCAAACGGAGAATGTAAAGAGAAAGAACCATCAATATAAAACGGAGAAGATGGTGGAGATTTAGGAGGTTCCTCACCACCTACTTCTTTTTTACCTTTCGCATGAGATGGACCTACTTGTTCACCTTTCTTTCGATCTTGATAGAGCTCCTCTACCATCATTTGCATTCTCATGAAAGCTTTCAGAAAGTCCCCTTCAAATGGGATAGAAAAAGTTGCTTCTTCTCCTTTTGGTAAAGACATTTTCCCTCTTCTCGAAACAATCTCTGGATCAAACTCTTCAAGTTCTCCTTCACCACACTGAAGCATGGATCTTGTTAACATAAACTCACAATGAAATGGTTATCTTTCTCTGATACCAAACTTGACCTGAAATTAACTTGAACTGAAATTTCAAGATCTCTTAACCATTAAATTGCATTTGAATTTACAAGTTAATTATTCATAAAACAGGATGAACAACGGAAATTTTAAATGCTTTAAATCTATCACAAAGCAAATAAAAACACATATGCACACCAGAAATAGAAAACACAGCTGAAAACGGAGTTCACCCCTCTTGCGCTACGTCTCTGGGCCACTTCCAATGGGAAGCCCGATCTATTAAGTCGTCAAAAGCTTACAATTGAGTGTTCTGGGAACACTTCAGAATCTTGTCTGTTAGAAGCAAAAATAAACAGCACCATTGAATTCCTTGCGAGATTCTATGCAAAACGAGTATATTTTCCTGAGACCTCCTCTGGCACACAAAATGAGACACCCTTTTTTCCCTGCCTATAATGATTGTACTATCCCGCCTCGAGAACCATGCACATTAATGCATGTACTCTCCTCGGGATCTGTGCCCACTCTATGTCTCGGGATTTGTGCCCACGATGTTCTATACCTGCACATTCAAACTCTGCCCCCCGTCGCATTGCCAAAATCATGGTTTTTTATAGGTTAAAACATTAGTTTTGGGTCGCGAGCCATGGGGCCACACGCCCATTTGGAGCCCACAACTCCGCTGCAAACATTTAACAATAATGCGTCGTGGCTCAACCAATGAATGGTCGTTGACCTAGTGGTTAAGACGCGATGTTGTGAAGGTAAAGGCCCCGAGGTCAAACCCGCAGGCCTCTCCTTCCCATGTGCATTTTATTAATAGTGGCATTATGATATGGTTATAACATATACCACATCACATTGATTTAGATGGTGGCGCAAAAGGTTAAGCCATGTTGGTGTTTGTTAAGATATGGTAAAGATTTGATAAAGTTAGATGAAGGAATATTGATATGGTTTACAATATAGTTTGTTGGCATATTGTTATGGATAAGGTTTATCACCCATGGCGCGTGAAATATGTGATACATATGGTATGGTACTTAGATTTGGATAGGGTTTGTTTAATATATGGTTTGACTATGATATTGTTTAAAACGCAAGGGGGCCTCGGTGCTGGCATGGAGTCGAGAGCTTAATAAGTGATTTTGCTCGAGTGAGGAATACATTTTTATTAAGATCATGAAAAAGGAGTTCAACAATCAACACCACCAACATCAAGGTACATATAGGGCTTGATGTAATTAATTAAATACAAATTACATACCCTCATACATAACAGAATCTGGTGGAAGCTTTGCAACCCTAAAATCCTGAAAACTATTAAGTCTGTTGAATTCTGAATGGGATCTAAAATTCAATTTTTCGCATATGAAGTTCGATGAGGTTGGAACCACTCTCAAGCATCCTAAAACAATTAAGGGTAATGTTAAAAATTTAAGTAAAATGATGGGAAAAAAAGACAAGGATAATGTCACTTTTCCTTTAAGAATTTAACATTACCATTAATAACACCAAATGCTACTTCAGCATGGCAATATTTTTTGGAAGCATGACCTCTTGGACTGCAGTCCTACAGGAAACACGTTTTCGTACAGACGAAACATGTTTCCGCCTTTGAAACATGTTTCGCCTGTACGAAAACGCGCTTCCACGTCGTATGGGATGCGTTTTGGGGTTTCGAAACAATGAAACAGTTGGGAAGGGGTTGGTGCTCATGTTTCTTGCAACATAGGTATGAATAGAGCATCCTTCTTAGGGGTTCTTTATTTGCTTATTAGAGCATTGGACTTCTTCATTTTCCCTAGTTAGGCTCACCTACAGAACCCTAGAGATTGTTAGGTGATGCCCTAGATTGTAAGTGTTGAAAGACATTTCAAGATAGGGACATTGGTCATTGATCTCTCAATGCCCTAGGGATTGAGACAAAAATCATATCCCCTTGCTAGTCATTTAATTACCTTTTTTTATCAATTTACTTGTACTTTATTTTTGCTGCAATTTTATGCAAAAAAAAACCATAAAAATCTGAAAATTCCTAAAAACCCTAAAAATCTGAAAAATTTCAAAAATGCAAAAATACTTGAATTTGGAAATCCTAGTCCATCCTACAAATTCTCCCTACGGGATTTATCCACAGATCTCTGCGGGCGTTCTCTTTTACCTTGGTGAAAAACCCTAAAAATCATATATTGACAAAAAAGCGCTAAAAGTTCAAATAAATTCAAAATGCTAAAAATATTTGCAATTTTGAAATTCTAGTCCAGCCATCAATTTCGCCCTACTAGATTTATCTACAAATATTGGAGGGCGTCTCATTTTTCTGTAGTGGATCAGGAAGCATGAATTGTTTGAATAAGGGTTTTTGCTGGATATTTTACATCTCTTATTGGGCCAAAAGGTGCACCCTAACCTACTTACCCCTCTCCCCTTCAGAGCACACCTTTCTGAGATATTGCCTTGGGAGGTGTGAATCCTTTGCATGGGGATTCATGTCTATAGTATGTGTCCATATCATTCATTGTTGACTCCATATAAGGCACTGAACTGGTTACAAGGTTGTTGAAACGTATTTGCATGTATCTTGTTATTTGCAGGTATCTTTAAGGGCTCTCCCCTGGGTTTAGGAGTTACCCAAAGAAGTTGAGAGGCTAGGTTGTGGTGACATTTGGGCCTAGACCTTTCCCACATGCTTACCAATCACTAGCATTCGGTCTACAATACGTCGCTTATTTAAGGATGTTAGTTTGAAGGGTAACAAGAAGTAAGCATCTAGCTAAGTGGATTCGGTCTACAATACGTCGCTTATTTAAGGATGTTAGTTTGAAGGGTAACAAGAAGTAAGCATCTAAATCTAATCAAAGAAACCCAAAAGGTATAACAGTGGTATAAGTGCAAAGATAAAGAGAGAAGGTATGAGACTGGAGATCTCCATGTTGGACAAAAGAGAAAGAGAGAGACATGCAGATGATGTCAAATCGAGGGGAGCAATTAGTGTACCAATGTGATGTTTGAAGACGTCTGAGTCTTTAGGTTCTCTGAAGGGATCCAACTTCGCGATCTCTGGTGGGCATAGAAGCAAGGAATCCGTACTCTTCTACCATCCAAGGCTGAAAACAAAGAACTGTGGATAGAATTATGGCTGCCTGGATTACTTTGGAAGGGTAGTGTGGCAGGAAAAGGGTACCCTACTCTGCACTCATCTAGAACTAGTTTCGTTGTCACTCTAATGAAGCATGGTCTATGCCTTAGTCCACCAACCTCTCATTGGCCTCGAAGATGGCAGTCGACCACTTGGGGCGGCGTTTAGAGGAGACTCAATGTCTCGCAACTCTATGGTATGAAGTACTCTAACAATGTGTTGGCTATATCTTGTTGCTTCGATATGATACGGCAACCTGAAGGTATGAGGTGATCTTCCTAGTAGTCACATGGTGACGCAAGGCATGAAAGAACGAACACAGAGCAAGGTATCTCTCTCATGAAGAGTGTAATAGACATAAATACATATGTCATAAACTATTAATAAATAATAATAATAATAATAAATCATTGAAAAAACATCACACCATAATGAAGAGACATCACGATTCACTATCACCCATGGTGACTAGTCAATGTATATATATGTATATCGTCCCATGGCAATGTAATTATCATATTCTTCTGAAGAAGCCATGTGTTGAGCAACAGTTTTAAATCAAATTTTGGCAAGATTAATAAAGTAACTTCAATGAAGGATAGAATTAAAAATGACAAATGCAGACTATTAGAAAAGCACTAGCATTAAGGAGATAAAGGTGAAAGACGGTATTAACAAAGAAGTGCAAAAGCCACATAACTCAAAACAATGAAAGTAGGTGGTACTTGGCACTTCAGCCACATGATAAAGAAATAAAAAAAAATGGTGGACCACATACTTTCGGATAACATCATTAAGGAACAATGGCAATTAAGATTGTGGGCACATAAAGAATAATGTCAGAGTGACACATCCAAAGCATGAGGGAGAGCCGAGGGCTGTTGCAGAATGCTATTACTAAGATCAGCCCCTGCAGGAAAAGGTGTATTTTAGCCATTGGTTAAACATTTTGTTTTAGTCTATGTGAATCTGGGGTAAGCCAAAAGTCAGATGTCAAATACCTCGGTGCAGGTTGTGGAAAGAGATGTTTAATGAAAACAGAATAGGATGATAATGATCCCTGTTTAAACCAATGTTACACGGGGACTCCCCCCCAGGGTCGGGGACACGCCCCCCTTGCTCCCTGCGCCTCGGGGACTTCTGGGGAAACGTTTCCCAGCGTCCCCAAAATTAGGAAACACTCGGAAACACACAAGGGAGCGCGTCCCCTGTTCTGCAGCGCACTCCGGTGAAGGGGGGCTCCTAGACGCCCCCCCGCCCCCTCCTGAAACTGGGGGGCTCCCAGACGCCCCCCCCTCTTTTAGTAGTTTACATGGGATGAATCATTGAACTTTTATTGCTGGGATTTAATAATTTATAATATTATTTTTTATTAAGACTTGGACGCGCCCCCCCCCCCCCCGAATTTCGCTAAAATTTGGGGGTGGTCTCCACACGTCCCCAATGTGCGTTTCCCCGCTCCCGCGCCCCCGCGTCTCGGAAACTTGGGGGAACATTGGTCTAAACTTTAACAGACTTTAATACTGAGATTGTTGCCACATCATTTGGTTAATTTGAATACAGTATCATTCATAACTACTAGTATATAGCTGGTAGTCCAATCCAAGGACACAAGATTAAGATTCAGTAGGCATGTTATGGTACCAGCTTGATAAAGGCTTAAGTTCATTTGATGTCAACGATCAAATAAAACTCTGATGTATTAGAACATATTACACGATGGAATGCTCAAAAAAGTCAAGTTCTCAATGTGAAACCCTCTTAGACTGAATACCTCAGTCATTATTCCAAAGCATGAGGGAGAGCTGACTCGCTGAGAGCTGTTGCAGTATGCTATTACTAATTAGCCCTGCAGGAAAAGGTTTTCCAGCAATGTGTAAGACATTTTGTTTTGGTCCATGTGAATCTGGTATAAGCCCAAAGTGGGATGTCAATGACCTCAGTGCAGGTTGAAAAAAGAGATGTTAAATGAAAACAGAATATCATACTAATGATCCCTGTTTAAACTTTAATCAACTTTACTACTGAAATTGTTGCCACATCATTTGGTCAATTTGAAAACGGTATCATTCATAACTACTAGTATAGCTGGTAGTTCAATCGAAGGACACAAGATTGAGTAGGCATGTTATGGTACCAGCTTGATTAAGGCTCGAGTTCATTTCATCTCAAGGATCAAATAAAACTCTGATGAATTAGAACATACTACACAAGTGAATGCTCAAAAGAGTCAGGTTCTCAATGTGAAACCCTCTTGCAATGAGTATCTCGGTCATTATTTCCAAGTGGTGAATCATAAGAATAATATTGACAGTGAATAAATAAAATTGTGCTGATAGCTCACAACATTTGACTGAATTAAAACAAATAACATTCAGAAACCACTTAGGAACTAGAACGTAGAACACTGAAAAAGGAACTTCAAAATATAAATGAAGCAACATGCTTAAATCAAAGCACTATAATTTGATCATAATTTATGACAACATGGGAAACGAAATAGGCTTATAGTATGTAAGAAAAGACAACAAATATACCAGAAGAAAATGTATTCAAAAAGCCTTCTAAAAAGATATTACACTGGACTCGCAGGTTGGAGACAACTTACAAGTGCTGATCCTTCCAAACAAGCCCTGGCCCTTGTAAAGGATAGGTTTCCAGCAAGAAAAGACCCACCCTTTTGAAACATCTTTGGGGGATTTTGTCCTTCTGCTGGCCATCTATGTAAAGAAGAATCTGTTGTGGCGACCCATATTGAGTCATCCTGCAATGTCAATCGTAGAAGAGGATGCTTCTCCATACAAAGCAGTAAACTCTCTCTCGTAGTCAAATCTGTCAGGTATAACTGAACAACAGACAGAACATTAGGCCCTACTATAACTAGATACTAACCCTGTTTCTCATGAATTGATAGAATTTTATTCTAACAGGGCACAAAATATTTTATGCTCTGCTCCAGCTGTCAACAGTTCTATGAAAGAATACTCACAGAAAGATCTCTCCCACCACTGTATACATGACTAAAATTCGGTGTGCTTGCAAGTGCCCAAACAGAGTCTGTATGCACAGCATATGAATGTACACAACGCTGCTGACCAAGATCCCAGAGCCTGCATAAAACAATGTATTTTAAGAGATGCATCACAAACCATTCATACCCAAAATAGCCAGATATTCTAGGAAATAATGGACTTGTATTCCAATCTGCCAAAAATAAGAGGCATGTCACAATATATTTATTCAGCAAATGCGTACCTACATAAAAGGCAGGGTACAGTAACACCAAATGTTTACCCCAAGACAAAGCACTAACAAACACATATTACAAAATCAACCTGCTATGTGATTTATCTGCCTTGTATCATTATTATAGAATTCCTATAAAAGTCAGAAGACAATTAAAATATTAAATCCAAACAGATACAATCAACATCTGGAATCTGTATATAACTGAAATTGGAAATGATAGAAAGAAACTTAATAAGCTTAATAAGTATCAATAATCAGCCTATTCAAGAATTTCAACCATGGGAATCTATATTATTCATATTCTTGGAGAATTTGCGAGTTGCCAGCATCTGAATTGTTTTCCTTGTGACCATTGATTACTTTAGCAAAATAATGGTTTAGATTCAATTCAAGCAACAGCAAAAACACGAACAACAGAGAAATTGTGCTTTAGTCAAAGTGGCATACCCCATGTTGAGGATCTCATTCCGTGTTAATATGTCTATAATCTCCAACAAAGAGAAGCAATCTTACAATCACTTTTGAAGAGAATTATGGGAGTTGGGTTGAGAAAGTTAAGAAGTTTCATTTCCTTGAGTCCTTGAACTAATAGCCAGGAAAAGCTTATAAATAGGACTGCGATGCATATTCTAAAAATTTATGCTTATGAGAATTCCTTATAAAGCATGATTGAAATCATGCTGGTATATCTCCATCAAGTTGTTTACTTTCTATTATTTACAATGTCTTGCATTTGCCCAATGTAGCTGACTACTTGACTGCTATCAGTGTAGATTTTTGAAAGTTTTCAGCCTCCGGTTTATAAGTAAAATTTGTCACAGTTTATTTCATTCTCAGAAAAATAATCACTGGAAATAAACATAAAATTTTCAGACTCAAAACACTGCTGTAATTTCACTTTTTCACTGACAGAAAATAAATAATCAGCACGCCATTCAACACACAGTACTCAGGAATTTTTGGCCAATGGCCCTGGAAAAACCTACAAGGGGAAAACCAGTCAGAGAGAGAGAGTTTTTATTATTAAGCTTCAGAAAAAATCAGACATTCATTTACAGTCAAAATCAACTTATCTCAACCCAACAGGCTGCCTCATTTTCCGTGTATATGCTGCTTCGATTTCTGTGCAATATTTTTCTTGAAAAATGTGCCAAAATAGCAGCAACCTTCAGTCTCGATTTCTGTGCAGAACTGGAAAGATTCTGCCCTCGATTTTTGTGCTTTTAATGCTGGAAATCCATACAGTACGGAAAGCAATAAATGCTGCCGTACAGTCCTCGAAACCCATGCCTGGAAAATCCTGAATGCAGCCTTGAAACTCGTGCATGTACTTTCCTTGAACTATGTGCCCAAATCTGCCCTCGAAAAATGTGTCAAATCTGTATGGTACAGACTGCAATAAATGCAACCGTACTTCACCTCAAAAACTGTGCCTGCAATTTAATGAGGCCGTACTCGATTTCTGTGCACACAATTAATGCTAACCGTCCCCTCGATTTCTGTGCATGCAATAAATGAGGCCATACACTCCTCGAAATCTGTGCCAGCAGTTAATGTCCTCGGTTTTCGTGCCCACTGAAAAATCACTCACAGCAAGCTGCCTTGATATGTGTGCCCACTCTCTCCTTCAGCTCTCTTCTCCTCTTCTTCTCACAAGAATGAATGCAAATGGCCCTTCCCTTGCTTTTTGCTCATAACCCCAGGTAGGTAAATAGACATCTAATCCAAAGGCTGAGAATCAATTGGATCTACGGTTGAAATTAATTGCTCATATTTTGTTTCTAAAATACTAATTTCACTCACCCACTTAAATTTATCAAAAACTAACTTTATACTCTAAAGTCAAATTAAATGTCACTTAATTCATTTAATGCAAGAGTCACTTTATTTCCTCCTTCTAAGTGACTAAGGCTAAATTCACTTAGGGGAACACTTCCCTAGGTACAAAACTAACACTCCCTCTTACCGAGGAAAGTGTTCTGCACCACTCCCAACTTATCCCCGAAGAAGACAAACTTGCCCCTCCCCAAAGACTTCGTCAGTATGTATGCTACCTACTCATCAATGGAAATGTATAGAAGCATAACTGCTCCTCTCTGAACATAGTCTCGGATGAAATGATATTTGATCTCAATGTGCTTCGACCTGTCATGGAAAACCGGATTCTCAAAGAGCTGGATGCAACTCCGATTGTCACAGTAAATCACCGTAGGCCTAAGCTCCTAACCAAATAAATTCACCAGCAACTTGCGAAGCCACAATGCCTCGCAGCCGGCCTGACTGGCTGCCATATACTCAGCCTCTGCAGTACTCAATGCAACGGATTTCCGCTTCCGACTGAACCACGACACTGCTGTCAAGCCCAAACTGAAACAACCTCCGGAAGTGCTCTTCCTGTCTACCACACTGCCTGCCCAATCTGAGTTTGTATAACCAACCAATCTTATCCCTGCTGACCTCCTGTAGTCCAAACCAAAATCCACTGCCCCTGCTAGATAACGTAACACCTATGCAGCACGGGAACCACTCCCGGGCATTAGAAATGGCGTATCCAATGTTCCCACGTACCCGGGAGCTTTGGAGCTGGTACGAAACACTCCAAAATTGTTGGGAACTCCCTCGGATACTTGGGTACTTCGCAAGCCTCAAACCGAAAGCTCCCGATATGAGTTTCCTAGGGTACTTGTCGTAGGGAGCTTGTGGAAGCTCCCGATCCATCGAGGAGCTTCTAGAAGCTCCTCGATGGATCGGGAGCTTCCACAAGCTCCCTACGACAAGTACCCACGTTGTGGAGCTTCCTCGCGTTCCCAACCAATGAGGAGCTTCCTCACGTTCCCAACCCACTGAGGGAAAAAAGTCAGATACCGGGAAAATAAAAAATTAACTACACGAAAGATGGATTGGCGCCAAAATAAAGGACGCATGGAAACAACGACAAGGGGAATACATGCAATCAATTCTTTATAAGCATCCTTCGGCTTCTAAAAACTCACAACACGCTGCACAGAGCTGCCTTGCATTCGTCATTTTCTTTCAGCGAAGTTTTTTTTATGGTTCTGACTCCTGAGTCTCTCCCATAATCCCATTCATGATTCGACTCATTCTGATTTTCCATCCCATTTTGTTTTCCATCCAGCGATCTTGGTGAACATTCGCTTCGTTTCAACTTTTCAAGCTTGGGGCACGTCATTTGGTCCAGCGATCCAGACTTCGTTCCGGTTCCTTCACGAATACTGTTGTTGTTGTTGCAGTTGCAGTTATTCCGGTTCCTGTTCCTTCACGATACTGTTGTTGGTATTGTTCTGTTTCCTTCACGATCCTGCTATTGCTGTTGTTCTGGTTCCTTCACGATACTATTGCACTTGTTGCTGTTCCGGTTACTGATTCTGATATCCAAACTCCAGCGATTTAAAGAATCGACAGGTATATGGTTCGTGGGTTTTAAATTTTTTATTTTTTTAACTTTAACTTTAATTTTTTTAATTTTAAAATTATTAATTTTTTTATGATTCATATATGCCGCTATGCCATATACAATATGGTTTTGATTCGAATCATTTAAAAATTTTAGTATTTGCATTTTATTATCTTAATATTTCTGTTTCATTATTCTTTGTTTTAACTTTTATTAATATAGGATTTCAGATTTTTAATTTTAAATCTTTTTACATTGTAACTTTTAATATTTTATTATTCTCTGTTTTTATGATGGATTTATAAATGGCATTTTCTCTTTCTGGCATGTGCAATGGCATCCCTCTATCTAGACTTGGTCTTCTTTGGCTTATTGTCAAATTTATTAGACCCAACCCGATGTCCTGTTATTGCTTGTCTAGACTTGGTCTTCTTTGGCTTAAAAGAAGTGTGTGGAGAAGCAGCATTCACAGATATTAGTCTTGACTCTTTACTATTTAGTATTTAGACTTTAGTATTTACTAATTTAGATAAACAGAAAAAAAAAATATTTAAGTTTTACAATTTAGTAGTTTACTGTTTTAACTATTTTAAAATTTATATTTAAGTTAAAACTTAAAACTTAAAAATTAACACTGTTTTAACTTTTTTATACACTGCCTGTAATATTTAATAGCATATAAGTCTTAAGACTGTTGGTACATAAAGTATTGGCAATTGCATAAATAACTACACAGTGGCCTAATTCTCTTCCAATTATTATGATGTGAATGGTGCTGTTTATGTAACAGACTAACGATTTCACATAAATAAAGTGTAATGAAATACTAAACAATTATCTGAATGTTTGTATTACTGACACAGTTTATGAAATGGTAGATAGGCTATAGCCAATCCTTTTCATTTGTGTTCACTGTTTATTATGTCTTAAGTTCTGTAATTTTTAGAGATGCCCTTCTTGTAGATGAAAAAGTTTAAAGTTTAAATTTTAAAACTTAACTTTTGATTGTATTTTTAATGTTCAGTTCAATTATACACACCATGGACAGTGACTGGGAAAGTCAACATGGAGACAACAACATGATGATGAGACCCCCACAAGAGAATAGCATGAGGCCCCCACAACCTCAAGAGCAGGAGGAATCCACTCAAACTCAAGGTAGCAAAAATTCCAAGAAACCATTAATGAAGTTTGTGAAGAAGATAACTCAAAACAAGAGAAAAAATAGTGGGGGTTGCAAGAAATGGGAGTGTATTTTGTGTGGACATGTATTTAAGGGTAGCTACACTAGAGTATGGCATCATCTCTTAGCCATACCTGGGATAGGAGTGAAGGCATGCACATGCAGCCTTGATCAAAGGATGGAGATGACCAAGCTTCACATGAAAGGCAAGGGAAACAACAGTTGTAACATTGATAGTAGCTCTTCATCCCCTAGTAATAGGAAGAGAGCTAGGCATCAAGATAAATCCCCATCTAACCATGATTCTTCAATCAATGAGGAAATTGAGTCTCTAGGGGGGGGTTCTAGTACTAAGGGAAAGAGTGATGTAAATGAATCCATTCTGAAAATGTACAATGTGGTACACAGGGATGAGGCAGATGATGCTATATCAGATTTTTTTATGGCAAATGGAATTCCATTTAATGCTACCCGTTCACCACAATATAAAATAATGGTGAAAAAAATCCATGCTGCAGGATCAGGATATGCACCCCCAAGTTATAATAAAATGAGGGGTTCATTGTTAGATAGGGGGGTGACAAGAATGCAAATGTTAACAGAGGACCTAAAGCAATCTTGGGTTCATTCAGGTTGTTCAATTGTCATGGATGGTTGGACAGATATTCAGTCAAGGCCTTTGTTGAATGTTATTGTCACATCACCAGAAGGGCCTTACTTTTTAAAAGCAATTGATTGCAGTGGAAGATACAAGGATGCTACATTCATGTTTGAAATGTTAAAGGATGCAATTGAAGAGGTTGGCCCTTCAAATGTGGTACATGTGATCATAGACGCAGCCCCTGTTTGTAGAGCAACCGGATTGATAGTCCAAAGTCGATATAGGCATATCGTTTGTACTCCTTGTTGTGTGCATGCTCTTAACAATGTCCTAAAAGCTGTTGGAAAAATACAGTGGATTGCAAAAATCATATTAGATGCAAGAGATGCACAAATGTTCATTTGCAACCACCATGCTTCCTTGGCAATTTATAGGATGCATGCAAAGAAGAAATTTTTAAAACCTGCAAAAACAAGATATGCTACATATTTTATTTTGCTTGAGCGTATGGCTGAGATGTATGTACCTTTACAAGCCACAGTTGTCTGTCAAGAGTGGAATGCATGGACTGAGTCTAAATCACCTCAAGCAAAGAAGATAAAAGAAATGCTTCTTAATGAAGATTGGTGGGCAGAATGTAGATATATTGTATCTTTCACATCTCCAATTGTAGAGTTGATCAGGTATGCAAATTCAGATTCCCCTAGCCTTGGGGAAATATATGAATGTATTGATACCATGGTGGACAAGGTAAAGTACATTATTCGTCAAAAAAAACCCTCTTTGGATTTTTTCAATGAAATCCACAAGTTGATAGAGAAAAGATGGAACAAACTCAATACCTTTCTTCACATGGCTGCATATGCCCTTAATCCAAAGTGGTATATGGAAAGGCCAAATAGAGTTCTTCCTATTGGTGATGAAGAAGTAAAGCAAGGATTTCTTGATGCCATAAGTAAGATGTATTCACCAGATGAAGCAAGTGTGATACGTGAGCAGTTTATTGATTTTGGTACCTTAAGCTCCCCTACATTTACTCAAAAGGCAAAGAGGGACATCAAGAAATATGCCCAGAAGAAACCCCTTGGATGGTGGAGAATGTATGGGGGCCAAGTCCCAGAGCTTCGAAAGATTGCCTCACGTTTGTTATCTCACGTTGCTAGTTCCTCGACTGCAGAAAGGAATTGGTCCACTTATAGTTTCATCCACTCTGTTAAGAGGAACAAGCTTACCTCTAAGAGAGCAGAGAAACTTGTTTATGTGCACAGTAGTCTTCGGCTTTGTTCAAGGAAACAACCTGCTTATTTAGAAGGGCCTGCAGCACAGTGGGATGTGAATGCTGAGGATGCTGCCCAAATTGATAATGATGATGACAATCCTTTACCAGATGAAGGGTCAGTTGGCATACCCTTAAATGCCATTGATGTATGCAATGATGATGATGATGATGAAGGACCAATACCTAGTGAGGCTCAGGCTTATCTGGACATCCTTGAAGCTGAAGATCGTACTTTATGATCATCTTAGCTTCATACTTTTATTGATATATCATATATTTTGGCCACTTAGCATTTTGAAATGTGTAATACTTTGGGCATTTTGCCAATATCAATATCAATATGATTTGTGTGGTTTTTTTGTTTTTAACATTGTCACTTGAAAAGTTGAATCATTTAAGAAATAAATCTGTCACACATAATTATAATTTTAATGGACAATGAACATTATTTGTTTTTTTTACCATTATAATTAACATTTAAAAGAGGCAAAAACTTAAAAACTAAAGTTATAATTTAATAAATTTATGTTTTTTAATATATATTAAAATTGAATATATTATATTATTGCCGCTCCCAACCTGATGTATCCAGTAAATTTGGGCGAAGCTTCTAGACGTATCAGATACTCGTGTCCGCGTACCGGAAACTTGTGCAACATAGCGTAACACATGTTTTGCAGCGACCCAATGCACACTCCTAGGCTCAACTATGAACTGGCTAAGAATGTTTACTGCAAAACACAAGTTTGGCCGAGTATTGACCAGATACATCAATGACCCAATAAGCTGACGAGATAAAGTAGGATCCACCAACTCTGCCTTAGAAGCATGAAGCTTTCTTCCAATTGGTGATCATAGGTGTTGACATAGGGCTGCAATCCTCCATCCTGAATCTCCTCAAAATATCAACAGCATACTTTCCTTGTCTCAGGAAAATATGTTCAGGCTCCTGCCAAACCTCCAATCCCAGAAAATAATGCATCAGTCCAATATCAGTCATCTCGTACTCTGCTACAAGATCCTTCTTGCAAGCTGCAGTGGGTCTCTCTCTCCCTGTGATAAACAAGTCATCAACATAAAGCAGAAGAATAAGCGGATCATCTCCCATAATGATGAAGTAGAGATTCGGATCTGTTTCGCTCTTCTAAAACCCCATACTCAGCAAGTAAGAATCAATCCTGGAGTACCAAGCTTCGGGAGCTTGCTTCAACCCATATAGGGCCTTCTTCAACCTGCAAATTGTAGATTTTTCACAAGTTTTCAGCCACCGGTTTTAAGTAAAAATTATATCTCTGTTTATGACATTCTCAGAAAAATAAAGTGCTGAAAATAAACAAAAGTTTTCAAACTTGAAAAAAATCTCTCGAAAATCGTGCCCAAAAATCTGCCTCGAAAAGCGTGCCTGTTGTTTTGAAAATCATACCGTACGAACCAGCAATAAATGTTGTTGTCCTCTCCTCGATTTATGTGCCCTCTTTGCTGCTGTCCTCTCCTCAATTTGCATGGTGCAAATTTTTTCGTTTTATCTCAGAAAATGAAACTTCTCTTCTCAGCTCTCTCTTATCACTTCAATTTGCAAAAGTGGGGCAAAATGCATTTCTAATGCCTTTTTGAGAAAACCCTAGGGTGAGTCTAATCTAACCTTAGAGATTAGATTAAATCAAGGGCTGAAATTAAATGCTCATATTTTATTTCTAAAATATTAATTTCACTCACCCACTTAAATTTATCAAAAAGTGACTTTAATGTTCTAAAGTCAAATTAAATGCTTTTACTTAAGTCATTTAAAGCAAGGGTCACTTTATGTCCCCTCTCTAAGCAACTAAGGCAAAAGTCACTAGGGTAACACTTCCCTAGGTACAAAACTAACACTCCCTCTTACCAAGGAAGGTGTTCTGCACCACTCCCAACTTGTCTCTGAAGAAGACAAACTTGCCCCTCCCCAGAGACTTCGTCAGTATGTCTGCTACCTGCTCATCAGTGGAAATGTACTGAAGCGTGACTGCTCCTCTCTGAACATAATCTTGGATGAAATGATATTTGATCTCTATGTGCTTTGACCAGTCATGAAAGACTGGATTCTCAGAGAGCTGGATGCGACTCTGATTGTCACAGTAAATCACCGTAGGCCTAAGCTCCTGACCAAATAAATTCAATAGCAACTTGTGAATCCACAAGGCCTCGAAGCTGGCCAAACTGGCTGCCATGTACTCAGCCTCTGCAGTACTCAATGCAACAAACTTCTACTTCCGACTGAACCACGACACTGCTGTCGAGCCCAAACTGAAACAACATCCGGAAGTGCTCTTCCGGTGTGCCACACTGGCTGCCCAATCTGAATCCGTATAGCCAACCAATGTGATCCCCTTTGACCTCCTGTAGTCCAAACCAAAATCCACTGTCCCTGAAAGATAGTGCAACACATGTCTTGTAGCGACCCAATGCACACTCCTAGGCTCAACCATGCACTATCTAAGAGTGTTCACCGCAAAACACAAATATGGCCGAGTGTTGACCAAATACATCACTGACCCAATAAGCTGAATATATAAAGTAGGGTCCACCAACTCTCCCTCAGAAGCATGAAGCTTCTTCTAATTGGTGATCATAGGTGTCAACATAGGCCTGCAATCCTCCATCCTGAATCTCTTCAAAATATCAACCGCATACTTTCCCTGCCCCAGAAAAATATGTCCAGGCTCCTGCCAAACCTCCAATCCCAAAAAATAATGCATCAGCCCAATATCAGTCATCTCGTACTTTGCTGCAAGATCCTTCTTGCAAGTTGAAATGGGTCTCTCTCTCCCTGTGATAAACAAGTCATCAACATATAGCAAAAGAACAAGCGGATCATCTCCAACCATGATGAAGTAGAGATTTGGATCTGCTTCACTCTTCTAAAACCCCATACTCAACAAGTAAGAATCAATCCTGGAGTACCAAGCTCTTGGAGCTTGCTTCAGCCCATAAAGGGCCTTCTTCAACCTGCATACATGTGTCTCTCTGTCATGTATCTCAAAGCCCTGAGGCTGCTCAATGTAAATCTCCTCCTCTATGATCCCATTGAAAAATACGGTCTTCACATCCATCTGATGGATCTTCCAACCCATTTCCGCTGCAATGGAGATCAAGCTCCTGATAGAAGTATAACAAGCAACCGACACAAAAGTCTCGTCATAATCAATGCCCTCAACCTGTGAAAACCCCCACGCTACAAACCTGGCTTTGTACTTCTCCACAATCCCATCTGTCGCATGCTTCAGCTTGTAAAGCCAGTGAGAAGTCACCACTGACTTCCCCTCCGGTCTCGGAACAATCTCCCATACATCATTCTTCATGATGGAATGGTACTCATCCGTCATGGCATCTCTCCATACCGAATGTTGGGAGGCCTCCTCAAAAGTAGAAGGCTCAAAATCTCATGTACAAACCACCAACACCATGCCCAATCTGTCAAGTATCTTGATGGCTCTCACCTTGTCACTGGGTGGCCTTTAAGGCATCCTTCAAGGTCTCCCGAAACCACTTAGACTTGTTCTTCCCTGAACGTTCTTCCCACACTGGCATGTCCTCATCTGAAGAGCTACCAAAGCTAGAAGCCCCAGTCACATGTGAACCTGAAGCTGGTGTGCCAACATCAGGTGTATCCTGTAATCCTGATCCCGAACCCTGTAAGGTGTACCTACAATAGTAGGCCCATCACCTGTACCCAAAGACCCTGTTCGCCTAACTACTAAACCTGGTGAACCTGTGCCAACACTCTGTGAACCTGTAACTCCAGAAACCTATGATCCTGACTACTGCGTAGATGGAACCTGTGCCACAACCTGAGGTGCAGGGACCTGCTGCTCTCCCTGCTCTGACCCTCTCGACCTCCTGAAGGCTCGCTCCTCAAACTTCACATCCCTCCTCACCACCACGTTCCTCTGAGAGGGAAGGTAAATGCAGAAAGCCTTCGCAGTCTCATCATAACCCACAAAGATGCCCTTCTCTGCAGTGGGCTCCAACTTTGTCCTCTTCTCTGAAGGGACATGAGAGTAAGTCAAACTACCAAATATACGAAAATGGCCAACTTCAAGCTTCTTGCCTAAAAAGCACTCCTCAGGTGTTATGTTCCCCACTGCCCGATGGGGCTCCTGTTCTAAAGATATACAACGGTGTTGCAAGGCTCAGCCTAGAGAAAGAAAGGAAGTGACTGGTCATGTAACATAGCTCGGGCTGCTCCAACAATGGACTTGTTCTTCCTCTCTGCTACTCCATCCTGCTCTGGAGTATACGAAACTGTCAAATGTCTCCTGATCCCCTCCTGTCTGCAAAATCCATCAAATTCCTTGGAGGTATACACCCTCGTTATCCGATCTCAAGACTCGGATCTTCCTCCCTGTTTGGTTGTCCACAAGAGCTTTGAACTCTTGGAACCTCTGCAAGACTTCCTCAGACTTCTTGCTCTTCAGAAAGTAGATCCAGGTCTTCCTGGAATGGTCATCAATGAATGTCACATAATACTCATATCCTCTCAAGGACACAAAAGACATAGGTTCGCATAAGTCTGAATGTATCAAGTCAAGAGTACCAGTTGACCCGGTATCACTGCTCAGAAAAGCAGTCTTGGTGTATTTTCCCAAAGCACACCCCCTGCACACATCGCTCTGCCATGTGTTGAACTCCGATAAACCTGTCACCATGTGCCTCAACAACCCAAAGGCTGGTTGATGCAAATGAGCCATCCTCCTATGCCAAAGCTCACACAACTCACTGTTGTTGTTATGTGCTAAAGCATGATGCGGTTGAAACAAGAGCCTATACAGTTTCCCACATCTCGCTCCAATGGCAACTGAAGCAAATGGTCCTGCAGTCTTGGGAAACATATGCACGTGTCCATCAATGAAAGACACCCCAAGACCCTGATCCTTGATCATGGAAACTGACACTAGGTTCTTCTTCATCCCAGGTACATACAATACATCCCGCAATACCATGGGACTCATGGACTCCCTCTGAAATGTAATGGTCCCACGTCCAACTGCACTAACTACTGAATCATCTCCCAACACAACCATCACATCTCTCTCTGCCTGTGTGTTGAGGCCTGGAAATTTGCAGGCAACAATAGCAAGGGATTCTCCCTAGTCAACGTTCCCAACTAGCCCGTGACTGTTTGGTGTAGGGAATCCATCTGATTTGCAGTCCGGCTACTATAAGTCAAGTGACAAAAATAAAAGGTTTTACCGGTTGCGGCTCGATCCACCGTATATATTTTTTGTCTTTTTTTTACTTTAAGTATGATATGCAAGTGCCTATCTAAAGATGCAGATTGATTAAGAATGCAAGGAGTGGTCACAATGTGATGCGCAGGTTCTTACCTCTCGTCTTAGACTCTCTCACATCTAAATCACACACAACTAGGAAAACAACACTAATTAAGCTGTCCCTAGGGAGCAAGATATTAATTCATGAGTAATGTAATACTGTTCACATGTTAAGATAAATCACAGATAGTTGTTCTTAGAATCAAAAAAACATAATCATGAATAAAATATACACAACAAGATAGCTCATCAATCGTTAAAACCTCCATTACTCATAGTGGAAATTATCACAAAATAAACCAGAGAACATTCAAATGAGAACATAGGTTCAGAGAGTTAGAACGCTCTCACAGTTAATGAAACACAGTTGAAAAACGAAATAGTTCCCCTTCAACATTGTTCATTTAATCACATTCGAACCTTCCACACAGCACCTTCTCCAACAGGCAAAATTTGTAATTTATTATTGTAAAATGAAGTAGTTCCTCTTACAACCAATGACTCACAAGTTTTTCCAGGGAAAAAGCCCCTCTTCCCTCTAACTTTCCTATCTTTATACAAAAACAACAAAAAACCCTTGGGCTTCCCCAACCGTCTGACCTTTGGGCTTCCCAAAACCGTTTAATCTCACAATTTTGTCTTTTTTTGAGTGCTCATGATTCATATAATGCGTTACATTTCGGATTTAAACTTATAAGTACTTCATAAAACGGGATCAGCTCGGTAACTGACGAACCCTTTCCAAGCTTGGGCTTTTGTTGCCATCGATTCTGCCTTGTAATTTATTTGTCCTTTTTTAGATCCTGTTGATTTCAGAACAAACTCTGCTTATCACTTTTCAGCCAACTTTCATCAGCTTTATCCTTCAGCTATGTCTTCTCGCAGCAGTAATCTGAAGAATCTTCTGAGTCCGTCTGCAGTTAAAACAAAAATTCATCATTAATTAGGACTGCATCTTTTCAACAAACTTAAACCACACTAACAATAAAACTGATCATCAAAATGAGGCCCTGTAGATCGCTCTCGTCGTGAAAACCTTAACAAGAATCAGAAACCACCACCACCCACAGAAGGGTTAAAAACTCACAAAAAGGGCGGGAAAAACCTTATCGGCGGCTTGAACCATTAAAACATCGGCAAGATAGTCTTACTCATAGCCACAACGGCGGGTTTCAGACGGACAACGAGTTCTGCGGGACCATTAAGCCTATCAGCGTCGGAAAGACTAAACACTAAAGCATCGGGTGGAAACTCCTTGTCAGCGAACAGAACGACATAACGTCGGGAGGTTAGCGCATTACGCAGCGGCAATGGTGGAAGATGAAAAGACTACGGTCTCCGCGGCGAATAAACATATCAACGAAAACCGTAACAAAAACATCGGCGAGTGGAGCAGTTACAATGGCGGACACTTAGTTTACTCGGGAGCCGTAATGGCGGAAGGCAATCAGACTACCACATTCGATCAAAGTTATAAAACTTTCCGATATGCCGCAAAAAAATCGTGAAAACGTTAAGTGCTCGAAAAATCTTAAGGTTGTACAGCGGTCTAAAAAGCTTGTCTCATCTTCAAAACAACAGCTTCATAAAGATCAAAAAACCATAGACTCAAACTTCAGCCAACCTCCGACAGCGCAAAGCAAGTCGAAATAATAACATCACAGCATTGGAACAGTCAAAGCTATCCGTCAGAAAAATCATTGTTCAGCTTCCGCAAAGGCGGCCTCGTAGGGAAATATGGCTCCGATGCATGGTTAAATGACTTCCGAACAACCAAACTAAAAATGTTAAGTTCCAACAGACTTTCGGCTGGGCAGCGACGAAAAAGTTTGTTTCACCTCCAAAACAGCGGCAAAAACAAGAAATAGACTTCCAATATCAAAGAAAGAAATTGCAGATCAAAAGGGCAACATTTTAAATCCAATCTTCAAATTCCACAGCTCAAACAGTTTCAGGCATAAGCAATTTTCCGAAAAGCACGAAAACAGTTAACCTCAAAACAATCCAAACTTGTAGCAGAGGGGAAACAAAAACAGAGTTCATGGATCAAAACAATTCTAGGCAAGATAAAAATTAAGAGGAGGGTCCAAAATTTCAAAAATTTGGGAAAACAGTTGCAGCTACAACACTGTGAAAGCTCACAGAACATCTCACGAGCACCTGTCATGTGGCTCGAGGCTCCGCTATCTATGTACCAAGTGCTGGAAGTAGATGCACTGTAAGAACGGTATGTCACACAGGAAAACTCCCTCTGTCTGTCAACATCCGCACTGGTGAGAATGGATGCTCTCTCTCTCTCAACATGCCCAGTGCATAGTGAAAACTCACTCTGAAATCAATCAGCAAAATCATCAATCTCAGCTGAAGCGGTTGTCTGCTGCTTCTTCTTCTTGTTCGAACACGTAGCAGCATAGTGTCCCATCTTGTGACATGCAAAGCACTTCACAGTGCTCATATCCTTCTTCTGCCCATCCTGTTGCTGCTTGGCCCAGCTCTTCTTATGACCCTTCTTGCTCTTCTTCTTCCCTTTCACTATCAATGCCACATCCTCCTCATCTCCCCTACTAGTAGAACCACTACACTGTAAGAAACCCTTGCGAATCTCCTCCTGAACAAAGTCATCACAGACCCTGCCCCAAGATGGTAAGTTCTCTCTGGCCACCAACCCCTGAACAAACACAGTCCAAGGTGCAGTCACCCCATTCAAGGTTGTCCGCACTAACTCCAGACCAGTAACCACCACCCCCACAGCTGTAAGCTCATCTCTCACCTGAGAGATCCTAGTAAGATAGGCCATACACACCTCTCCTATGACCATCTTGATGTTTTTCAGCTTCTCCCTAAGCACAATCTTCCTGTTCTTATTAGTACTCTCAAACAAGTCAGTCAAAGCAGACCACATCTCATGTGCATGATCTTTCACTTAAATATGAGGAATAACATGATCTTTAACAACATCTAAGATTATCCTCATGGCTTTAATATCCTTCTTATTAAAGGCTGCAAGTAATGTTGCATCAATAGAAGCAGGAATAGTAACGGGATTTGTTGTAGTGTTTCTAACTACCTCCTCCCACAACTCATTCTCCTTCAGCACAAATAAAATCTGGGCTTTCCATGAGACAAAGTTCGCTACCCCATCCAACCTATCCTTAGTTCTCAACCCCATGGAAGTCATTTTTCTCAAAGAACAAGTTTCAGCAAAATGTACTACTGTCACAAAGGTTTTTCTGAATTCTGGAAATGACTGTTTCACTGCTGAAATTTAATTTTCTGCCACAACCCACTCTGATACCATGTAGATTTTTCACAAGTTTTCAGCCACCGTTTTTAAGTATAAATTATATCTCTGTTTATGACATTCTCAAAAAAATAAAGTATTGGAAATTTAAAAAAAAAAATTCAGACTTAAAACACTGTTGTAACTAATATTTTTCAATGACAGTAAATAAAATATCAGCACGCCATTCAACACACAGAACACTAGTATTTTTGGCCAATGTCCCTGGAAAAACCACTAGGGGAAAACCAGTCAAAGAGAGAGAGATTTTATTATAGGGAAATTTACAGCAAAACTCAGAAATTTTAAGACCAACTTATCTTAACCCGAAAGAGAACATTTCTGCCTCGTTTTCCGCACCAAACAGAAATAAAAATAAAAATAAAAAAAAAATAAAAAATAAAAAAAATCAAACTCCGATTTTTTTTCTTCTTTGTTTTCTGCCTCGATTTCCGTACTGCTGTATGGACTATACGTACGAAATGTACTGTACGAACCTCGAAATTCGTGCCCAGAAAAAAATTCTCAAAAATCATACCTAAAAATATGCCTTGAAAAACGTGCCCGCTGCTTTGAAAATCGTACTGTGCAGACTATACAAACCAGCAATAAATGTTGTTGTCCTCTCCTCGATTTTCGTGCCCTCTTTGCTGATGTCCACTCCTCGATTTGCGTGCTGCAAATTTTTCCTTTCTATCTCAAAAGAGGAAACTTCTCTTCTCAACTCTCTCTGATCACTTCAATCTACAAAAGTGAGGCAAAATGCCTGACTCATACCTTTTTGAGAAAACCCTAGGGTGAATCTAATCTAACGATGAAGATTAAATTAGATCAAGGGCTGAAATAAAATGCTCATATTTTATTTCTAAAATATTAATTTCACTCACCCACTTAAATTTATCAAAAAGTCACTGTAATGCTCTAAAGTCAAATTAAATGCTTTTACTTAAGTCATTTAATGCAAGGGTCACTTTATGTCCCCTCTCTAAGTGACTAAGGAAAAAGTCACTAGGGGAACACTTCCCTAGGTACAAAACTAACACAAACATGAGCCTCTCTCTCATGAGTCTCAAAGCCCAGAGGCTGCTCAACATAGATCTCCTCTTGTATGATCCCATTGAGAAATGCGGTCTTCACATCTATCTAATGGATTTTCCAACCCATTTCCGCTGCAATGGAGATCAATGCCCTGATAGAAGTATACCGAGCAATCAGCGCAAAAGTCTCATCATAATCAATGCCCTCAACCTATGAAAACCCCCACGCTACAAACCTGGCTTTGTACTTCTCCATACTCCCATCCACTTCATGCTTTAGCTTGTAAAGCCACCGAAAAGTCACCACTGACATCTCCTCTGGTCTTGGAACAATCTCCCATACCTCATTCTTCATGATGGAATGGTATTCATCCATTATGGCATCTCTCCAAACCGAATGCTGGCAGGCCTCCTCAAAAGTAGAAGGCTTGGAAACACGTGTACTAGCCACCAACAACATGCCCAATCTGTCAGGCATCTTGATGACCCTCACATCCTCCTTGGGTGCCCCAAACTCCTGAGCTTACTTCAAGGCAATGTTATCGGAACCGGAATGGAACCGGCAAAACCGGTCGGTCTGACCGGTTCACAAGGTTGATCGCTCCAGTCACTAAAAAAATTTGCAAAAACCAGATATTTGACCAAATCGGGCACGGAACCGGCCGGTTCCGTACAGAACCGGTCAAAACTGTCGAATTGGCCGGTCCGGTACTCTGCTGGTACTCTGTCGGGCCAGTCCATACTCTGCCATACGACCACAGACAGGGACTCACAGATTTCAAATTTAAAAAAAAAAAAGAAACTACAACCTAACTAATGCTCCTAACCTAACCCTAACCCTATCCTAACACTATTTAAAGACCCCCCCACCCCCTACATTACTTACATTACTCATTGCTAACAGTTTGGCAATCTTGAGAGCACAGTTTGTTGGGCAGTTGTGTAGTCTTTTGCAGCTGAGTTTTACTGGTGGTTTCCAAGAACTTGTTGGGCATAGTCAAGTGTGTTTTGCAGCGAGGATTTGGAGGAGATTAGAAGCATCATTTTTTGCAGTAGATTTGGAGCTATTACGTGGACTGTTTTGGAGGTTATTGAAGGCTTTTGTGCAGAATTTGTGGACTGTTATCACGGATCAGCATCCTCTTTTTCTCTTGGCAGCAACAATTCCTCTCAACCTTTCCTTCATTTCTTCTTCTCTCTCAAAGGTATGTCAAGTCTCAAGACTTTTCTCTTTAAATTTGTTTTCTTAGTTAACAAGTTATTAATAAATTATAGGGTTTTATTTCGAGCTTTTGTTTGCCATGGCTCCGAAAGAGAGGAAGGATCCGGCATGGGTTCATTGCCAATTGGATGATGGTGGGAAAAAAAAATGCAATTATTGTGGGAAGGAAATTGCTAGGGGAGGTATCCATAGGTTAAAACGACACTTAGCTGGTGCTAGAGGCAATGTTGAACATTGTAGGAAAGTCTCTGATGATCTTAGAGCAGAGATGCTAAGTAGTATTGAAGCCTAACAAGAAGAAAAAGCCAAGACAAAGAAGATTCAAGAAGACATGGGGAGAAGTTCAATGCCATTTGAGGATGAGATTGACTATGATCCTGAGGGTGGTGATTATGAAACCCCTCAAGGTCATTTGACTAGTTTTGAAGAATCCTCTAATTTTCCTGTTAGGGGGAGAGATCGGCGTAGATCATCCAATTTTAACCTGAAGAGGCCACGTAGTACCCCGAGTACTACCCCCACCAGCAATAGAGGTCTTGACTCTTTCTTTGTGCCTCGCACTACCCCTGGTGCTCAGCCCACCATTGATGCTAAATGGAAGAAGATGGAGAAGGAGGTTGCTTGGGAATGCATAGCTAGATGGTGGTATGATGCAGACATACCCTTCAATGCAACTAATTCTTCTTATTATCAACCTATGATAGATGCTATAGCTTCATGTGGTCCAGGCTTCAAAGGCCCTAGTTTTCATGATATCAGAGGACCCCTTTTACGAAATGAAGTTAAAAGAATAGATGAATATTTGAAGGAGGTCAAGCAGTCCTGGAGTAAAACAGGGTGCACAATAATGTCTGATGGATGGACTGATGGAAAATCCCGCACTATTATCAATTTCCTGATTGCTTGCCCAAAAGGAACCATGTTTCTTAAATCTGTGGATACCTCTGATCAGGTGAAGGATGCACAATTATTATTTCATCTTTTGGATGGAGTAGTTATGGAGGTCGAGACAGAGAATGTTGTAGAGATCATCACTGACAATGCCTCAAACTATGTTGCAGCCGAAAGGATGTTAGTGGAAAAACACCCCACCATTTGGTGGACACCATGTGCAGCCCATTGTTTGGACCTCATGCTGGAGGATATTGGCAAAATTGAGTGGGTGAAGAAGTGTAATGAATGTCAATGGAGTCAAAAGGCTGAAGGGAAAGATATTGTTGACAAAGTGTTTGAAAAAACATTTTGGAAAAAGGCAGAAGAGATAGTTTTATTCAGTGAGCCTCTTGTGAGAGTGTTGCGGATGGGTTTTATTTATGAGGCCATGGATCAGGCCAAAGAAGCAATAAAGAAAGCATATGGTGAAAAAAGGCAGAAGTATTTTCCTATTTGGAATATCATTGATGATAGATGGAACAGACAACTCCATCGTCCTAGCAGTCCTGGAGTAAAACAGGGTGCCCCAAGGTAAGAAATCTCAAAATTCCTATTCAAAGTTATAAGTTTTCTTTTAATTTCAAACTTTAAAGTTCAAACTTTCAAAGTTATAAGTTACAATTTCAAATTCATTGATGAATATTTTTTGTCTTTTGAACTTTGAATGAACTTTTGAAGGTACCACTATACAAAAGACTTTGAAGCCAATGATGATGGGGAGGTAAAAGACGGATTGTATAGATGCATTGAGCGCATGGTTCCTGATCCCAGGATACAAGATGAGATACACATTAAGCTACTGCAATTCAATGAAAGTATGGGTAGCTTTGGCATGAGCATGGCCATACGAGGCAGATCCAAGGATCCACCGGGTAAGAATTTTCAAAGTTTTCAAATTATATTATCCACTGTAAAGAATGAGTTAAATTTCCAAAGCCATTTGTTGAAACTTGTTTGCATTCAACTCTTATTGCAGCCTATTGGTGGGGGCAGTTTGGTGGGAGCTACACTGATTTGAAAAATTTTGCAGTTCGAATATTGAGCCAGCCATGCAGTGCTTCTGGATGTGAACGCAATTGGAGTGTATTTGAACGTATACACACCAAGAAACGAAACCAGTTGTTGAACAAGACACCAGCATCAGGAAACATAACCTTGGATGACTTTGATCCATCATCAGAGTGGGTTGTGGAGACTCAAGCACCAGTACTTGATAATGAAGACCTTTCTTGGTTGGATTTGGACCCACCTCCAGAGGTTCCATCTTCAGGGCCAGGTGAATCAAGTGGGGCTCACAATCCCACTCCTGAAGAGGATGAAGAGGAAGAGGATGAGGATGACGATGAGGAGGACGATGATGAGGAGTAGTAGACTACTAGACATTAGATTCTAGTAGTAGTCGCTAGTAGGGTAGTGCCATATGATCACTTTATTGTTATTCATTAGTACTATGGTTTATTTTTAGATTGTAGGGGCAATTTAGAGCCTCTTTGTTGATGTACTTTGGTTCAGAACCTCACAAATTTATTGCACTCGGTGCTATTTTGGATATTTGCACCCATATTTGCTATATATATGAGAAACTTTGCATATTTGTGTATTAATGGTTTGGATTCATATCTATGCACATGAATATATATTTTTTTTACAAAATATGAATATTTTATGTATTTTTTAGTCAGCCGGTTTTTTACCCGATTTTTTGCCAGTTTCCAGTCCAGTTCTCATTTTGGGCTTCGTCGGTTCGATGACCGCTCCAGTTCCGATAACATTGCTTCAAGGTATCTCGAAGCCACTTAGGTGCCTTCGTCCTTGGAGATTGCTCCTACACTGGGTCGGTCATCATCTGAAGATCTACCATAGGTGCAAACCCCAGTAACCCGTGAACCTGAAGCTGGTGTACCAACACCAGGTGTACCATGTAATCCTGATCTTGATCTCGATCCCCTGTACGGTGTACTTGTAATAGTAGACCCATCACCTATACCCGAAGACCCTGTTGGCCGAAGCACTAAACCTGGTGAACCTGTGCGGTCCTGTAAAAGCGGTGTTGCAAGCCTTATCCCAGAGAAAGAAAGGAAGAGACTGGTCATGTCGCATGGCTCCAGCTGCTCCAACAATGGACCTGTTCTTCCTCTCTGCTACTCCATTCTGCTCTGAAGTATACGGAACTGTCAATTGTCTACGAATACCCTCCTATCTGCAAAATCCATCAAACTCCTTGGAGGTATACTCACCCCCGTTATCCGATCTAAGAACTCGGATCTTCCTCCGTGTTTCGTTCTCCACAAGAACTTTGAACTCTTGGAACCTCTGCAAGACTTCCTCGAACTTCTTGCTCTTCATAAAGTAGATCCAAGTCTTCCTGGAATGGTCATCAATGAAAGTCACATATTACTTGTACCCTCTCAAGGATACAGAAGACATCGGTCCGCATAAGTCTGAATGTATCAAGTCAAGTATCCCTGCTGCTCTGCTATCATTGCTCAGAAAAGCAGTCTTGGTGTACTTTCCCAAAGCACACCCCCTGCACACATCACTCTGCCCTGTGCTGAACTCCGGTAAACCTGTAACCATATGTCTCAACAACCCCAAGGTTGGATGATGCAAGAGAGCCATCCTCCTATGCCAAAGCTCACACAACTCACTGTCGTTGTTGTGTGCCAAAGCATGTTGAGGCTGAAACAAGAGCCTATACAGTTTCCCACATCTAGCTCCAATGGCAACTGAAGTAGATGGTCCTGCAGTCTTGGGAAACATATGCACGTGTCCATCTAGAAAAGACACCCCAAGACCCTGATCCTCGATCATGGAAACTAACACTAGGTTCTTCTTCAACCCAGGTACATACAATACATCTCGCAACACCATGGGACTCATGGACTCCCTCTGAAAGGTAATGGTCCCACGTCCAACTGCACTGACTGATGAGTCGTCTACCAACACCACCTCCACATCCGTCTCTGTCTATGAAAGCTCGGAGAACATCTCACGAGCACCTGTCATGTGGCTCGAGGCTCCGCTATCAATGTACCAAGTGTTGGAAGTAGATGCACTGTAAGAATTGTCTGTCACCAGGGAAAACTCCCTATGTCTGTCAACATCTGCACCGGTGAGAATAGATGGTCTCTCAATCTCAACATGCCCAGTGCATAGTGAAAACTCACTCTGAAATCTCGCGGCAAAGTCATCGACTTCCGCTAAAGCTATTGTCTGATGTTGTTTCTTTTTCTTCTTGTTAGGACACGTTGCAGCATAGTGTCCCATCTTGTGACATGCAAAGCACTTTACAGTGCTTAGATCCTTCTTCTGCCCATCATGCTGCTGCTTGGCCTCACTCTTCTTGGGACCCTTCTTGTTCTTCTTCTTCCCCTTCGTTGTCAATGCCACATCCTCCTCATCCTGTCTACTAATAGAATTACTGCACTACAAGAAACCCCTCTGAGTGTCCTCCTGAACAAAATCATCACAGACCCTGTCCCAAGATGGTAAGTTCTCTCTAGCCACCAAACCCTGTACAAACACAGCCCAAGGTGCAGTCACCCCATTCAAGGCTGTACGCACTAGCTCAGGACCAGTAACCACCACCCCCACAGCTGCAAGTTCATCTCTCACCTAACAAATCATAGTAAAATAAGTCACACACACCTCTCCTTTGACCATCTTGATATTCTTCAGCTTCTCCCTAAGACCCATCTTCCTATTCTCATTAGAACTCTGAAATAACCCAGTCAAAGCACTCCACATCTCATGTGCATGATCCTTCACTGAAATGTCCAGAATAACATGGTCTTTAACAGCATCTAAGATAATCCTCATGGCTTTAATATCCTTCTTCTCAAAGGCAGTCGCTGCTACTGGATCAGTAGTAGCACTGGGAATGACAATGGGCTGAGTTGTAGTGTTATTGACAACCTCATTCCACAGCTCATTCTCTCTCAACACAAGCAAAATCCGGGGCTTTCATGAGACAAAGTTCGCTGCCCCATCCAACCTATCCTCAGTTTTCAACCCAATGGAAGTCATTTTCTCAAAGAACAAGTTTCAGTAAAATGTACTACTGTCAGAAAGGTTTTTCTGAATTCTGTAAATGACTGTCAGTCTGCAAATATTTAATTTTATGCCCCACTCAGCTCTGATACCATGTAGATTTTTTATAGTATTCAGCCTACGGTTTATAAGTAAAATTTGTCACAGTTTATTTCATTCTCTGAAAAATAATGACTGGAAATAAACAAAAAAATTTCAAACTTAAAACACTGCTGTAACTTTCACTTTTTCACTGACAGAAATAAATAATCAGCACGGCATTCAACACACAGTACTTAGGAATTTTTGGCCAATGGCCCTGGAAAAACCCACAAGGGAAAAACCAGTCAGAGAGAGAGAGAGTTTTTATTATTAAGCTTCAGGAAAAATCAGACATTCATTTACAGTCAAAATCAACTTATCTCAACCCAACAGGCTGCCTCGTTTTCCATGCATATGCTGCCTTGATTTCTGTGCAATATTTTTCTTGAAAAATGTGCCGAAATAGTAGCAACCTTTGCCTCGATTTCTGTGCAGAACTGGAAAGATTCTGCCCTCGATTTCTATGCCTTTAATGCTGGTAATCCGTACAGCATGGACAGCAATAAATGCTGTCGTACAGTCCTCGAAACTCGTGCCTGGAAAACCCTGAATGCAGCCTCGAAACTTGTGCCTGTACTTTCCTCAAACTACGTGCCCAAATCTGCCCTCGAAAAATGTGCCAAATCCGTACGGTACAGACTGCAATAAATGCAACCATACTTCACCTCAAAAACTGTGCCTGCAATTTAATGAGGTTGTACTCCTCGATTTCTGTGCACACAATTAATGCCGGCCGTACCCTCGATTTTTGTGCCTGCAATAAATGAGGCCGTACACTCCTCGAAATATGTGCTAGCAGTTAATGTCCTTGGTTTTCGTGCCCACTGAAAATCACTCTCAGCAAGCTGCCTCAATATGCGTGCCCACTCTCTCCTTCAGCTCTCTTCTCCTCTTCTTCTCACAAGAATGAATGCAAATGACCTTTCCCTTGCTTTTTGCTCATAACCCTAGGTAGGTGAATAGACATCTAATACAAAGGCTGAGAATGAACTAGATCTACAGTTGAAATTGATTGCTCATATTTTATTTCTAAAATATCAATTTCACTCACCCACTTAAATTTATCAAAAATTGACTTTATACTCTAAAGACAAATAAATGTCACTTTAGTCATTTAATGCAAGGGTCACTTTATTTCCCCCTTCTAAGTGACTAAGGCTAAAGTCACTTAGGGGAACACTTCCCTAGGTACAAAACTAACAATCAGAACAGGACCAGAACCAGCTAAACCAACCAGTCAGATCAGTTCTAACTTCTGGGGCTTTTCCAGGTGAAAATGGCCCCTCAAACCAGAAATGACTGGTCCCATACAGACCAATCTATCCCGTCTGAACAGCCTGGTTTTGTACAGTTCCATCCAAGAGCATGTGGGCCCACCAAAATCACTTGAAAAATAAAAAATAAAAATAAAACCCTAAAATTCTAAACCCTTTCTAAATATATTTAATGATGCCCCACCTCCATTTGTCTCGCACCCTTCACTTGGTCGATTTTGAATTTTTTAGCAAGTCAATAGTATGGCTAGTATTCAAATTTCAGATTCATTCAGCATCATTCTTGTCTGTTGATTTGGGGAGCTTCTTGGGCTGATTTGGGGTGATCCCTTCTCAGAGAGGGTTGTGGAAACTCAGCCAGCAACACTTGACAAAGAATACCTACCGTGATGGACTTGGATCAACTTCCACTGAAGGAGGATCTAAACTCTGTTGTTGGAACTAAAGGCCCAGGGGAATCGAGTCACAACAGTAATTCTATTTATGCAGATGATGTAGAGGATGAGGATGATTCTGTCATATAAATAGACTGTAGAGTCTAAAATAGTGTCTAGACTCTAGAGGCCATTTAGAGACTCTTTGTTTATGTTTTCTTGGTTGAGATATGGATTGCACTCAGTGCTATTTTACTATATTCACCTGTACTTGCTATGTAAATGAGAAAACTTTGCATATTTGTGTCTAATGGCTTGGATTCGGACGGATGTACATGAATATATTTTTTTATCAAAATCTGAATATTTATGTATTGTTTGGTTGACTGGTTTTGTTACTGTGTTTTCATTAGTTCCTGTCCAGTTCCAGTTGATGGGATCAATAGGTCTGGTCCTGATAACGTTGCTTTCAAATCAAATGCTATCACCTCTGAGTTTCCAACTTTTCCCCTGGCTTCCTTTTGAAAATGTTGAGGATACTTTCTACTTTTCTGCAAGCTCCTCTGGGAGAAAAAGTAACATTGATCCTTTATACTATGCCTTGAATCTCCAGTAGAGTGCATGCAATCCATGGGTTACCCACAAAGCATGTGTGAGTTTGAATAAGTTTGACAAGTGGAGACAAATGTCAACAGTGAATTTTGTGAAGCAAAAAGATTGGGTATCAGAATTTTGGCCTTGATATCCATTGCTTTAGGTCTATACTACACAGATTATTTGATAG
>LPNX011152313.1:71558-87994 GCA_001517045.1 Pseudotsuga menziesii | reverse complement strand
AAGAACAAGGTGACAGCCTTGACTCGAGACTTGCCCCCAAGGACACGCCGAGTGGCTTGAAGATTTCTGCCACGTGACCCAGGTGTGTGAAAGGCGGCAACAATACCAAGTGTTAGTGGTGAATGCACTGAAAGAATAACTGATCAACAAAGAATAATCCCTCTCAACCTCTATATCAACGTTGGTGATTATGGAAGCTCTCTCTCTCTCAACATGTCCAGCGTATAGAGAAAACTCTCTCTCAAATCTGGTTGTATACTCTTCAATCTCTGTTGAAGCTGCGGTCTGTTGCTTCTTCTTCTTCTTGTTTGGACACTACGAGGCATAGTGTCCAAACCCCTGACAAGCAAAGCACTTGACTTTGCTCAAATCCTTCTTCTGTCATCCCTGATGCTATTGTTTCTTAGGCCCGCCCTGATTGGGGCCCTTCTTGGACTTATTCTTTCCTTTTACAGTCAAAGATACATTTTCCTCATCCTCATTACTGTTGGAAGAGTTACCCTGCAAAAGACCTCTTCGGGTCTCCTCCTACACGAAATCATCCCAGAGTCTGTCCCAAGAAGGCAAATTATCCCTAGCAACTATAGCCTCCACAAAAACAGCCCAAGGCTTGCCTACCCCATTCACAGTTGTCCGCACTAGCTTAGTGCCAGAAACAACCTCCCCAACTACTACAAGCCCATCTTTCACCTGAGATATCCCAGTAAGGTAGGAAGTCACTCCCTCTGCTTTGGCCATCTTAATACTCTTCAATTTTTCCCTCAACAACATTTTCCAGTTTTCATTTGAACTCTGGTACAAGTTGGTCAAAGCATCCCACAAATGATATGCATGGTCTTTACCTGAATAGTAAAGAATTACATGGTATTTAACGACATCAAGAATTATCCTTCTAACGTTGATGTCCTTTTTGTTGAAGAGTGATAATGCTTGTGCATTGGCAAAAGCGGGAACCTGAATAGGATTACCCTGTGTGTTAGGTACCACATCACTCCACAATTCATTTTCCTCCAATATAAGCACTATCCTAGCCTTCCATGGAACAAAATTCCATGCCCCATCTAGCCTATCCTCCAACCTAAGTCAGGTGGCCATTTCAATGCAAATTCAAAATCCAAAAGAAGATTACTGACAGTCTAAAATTTTCAATGCAACAATCTGCCCCGAATCTCTGATACCATGAAAGTTTTTGGTGTTCACCCCAGCCCGGTTTCAAGTCAAATTTTGTAAAAGTTTAATGCCCAACCCAGTTATATGTGTGCTGCAAATGAAATGAATTTTCTGCAAAAATTTCAGTCTTTAAAGCACAGGATAAACATCATTTTTTCGACAATTAAATTAAATAAAATTGCACACCATGAAAATTTTCAGAGAATAAATTTTTCGACAAATTGCCCAGGAAAAACATAGAATGGGAATACCTGTTATGAGCTAAGTGACCAGGATACGGATCTGTTAAATTTATGAAAAGCTAAGATCCAGATATAGCAGGGAAACGGCAAGTACAAACAATATAAATATTTTTTTTATATTTTTAAATAAAACTTGTATAATAATATATATATATATATATATAACTTATTTATAAATATTAAAGTTATATAAAAACTAGAAACAAAAGTTAATATATAATTTATAATACTTAATAAGTTAATACTTATAAATACTTACACATAATAACTTATACACAAAATTAAATTAAATTAATATGAAATATTCATTTTAAACATATCAAGAAAAATATTCAATAATAGACATCCATTATATATATTATAAATTTTATCAAGTATTAAACAAAGAAACTATAAAAAATAACAAAGTATGGCTACTGCCAAACACCAGTCTATGGAGTCCAACCATTCTTACCGCAACACACCAGTCTACGAACCCCCACCATTCTTGAATCCATAGTCATCAGTATGGCATACATCCAAGAGGGAATATAAGGGCAGATGATAAACCCACAAAAAGTGTGGTTTGAAGTAAAATCAAGAGCGCCATCAAAGCAGTATTAACAATTATGCATTATCTCACATCTCGGGCACCGAATCTCTGTAGGCCAAATCGTTCTGCTTCTCCGACTCGGGCATCCTCTGCATTGTAGGTTCCAGCCCCAGATTGGCCATATAATAGGGAGGTCCGGCACGAGACTCTGTCCAATGGAATGAGTTGTGTAGGTTTGAACCTCGAACACGATAGACTGTGAAATGAAATTGCCGATGCGATTTCACCACAGAACTTATCAGCACGGTTTCAGTGCAGACCCTGTCACCTGACACCTCTTCCATTTGGCAAAAATCGTTTTCTGTTGGACAACGAATCCTTCAAAATATGTTTCTGTCTTTCAGTGGATCTTGGGCGGATCCATCCGGATCCGGATCTGAATCCGTTTCAGATTTGGGGATCCACGGATCCATCCTCCAAGACTAGCAAGTCCGGTAACACAGGTTATGAGAGAGAGATTTTGATTTTATTTCTCAGAATGAAAGGTACAGCAAAATAATGAAATTTCCAAGATGAACTTATCTCCACCAGCAACTCAGTAGACTGCATCGAATTCTGTGCAAATGCTGCCTCAAAATTTGTGCAAGCATAATCTGGAAAAATCGTGCCAATAACTGCAGAATACGGCCTGTCTGAACCAGCCTGTACAGACCTCGATTTTCATGCCCAGAACAGTCACTTCCTTCTCAGAAATTGTGCCCACTGATACACTTAACAGCTGCCTAAAATTTAGTGCCTAACTGTCTTGAAATTCGTGCCCAGAAATTCTGGGAAATCGTGCCCACACCGTACAAACTCAGCAATAAATGCTGGTGAACAGTCCCTCGATTTGTGTTCTCCCTGTCAAGAAATTTATGCTGTAACTTTCTCCTTGGAATTCCTGCCCATTAAATGCTGAAGATGGCTTCCTTGGAATGAGTACCCAACCTTTCCTTCTGCTGCTGCGTGCTGCTGCTCTTCTTCTCCAGAAGTCGACTTCTCTCTCAAAAACCCATTCAAGCAAATTGAACGAACTGCCTTCCCTTTCCTTTTTGTTTGGTTGCTTGGTGTAAGTAAAAAGACATATAATCCAAGGGCCCACATTGACTTAGATGGATGGATGAGAATAAATGCACATTTAATTCTCATCAAAAATTAATTTCACTCACCTCACTTAAATTTATCAAAAAGACACTTTAATCTCTAAAGTGTAATTAAATGCTTATCACAAGTCATTTAATGCAAGGGTCACTTATATCCCCCTTTCCTAGTGACTTAGGCAAAATCACCTAGGGGAACAACTTCCAAGGTACAAATTTTTAACAATGCTTTGTATATTTCTTCAGTGGACAAATAATTGCATCATGGAACAAAGACATACAACAGCAGAACAAGGACAACTTGCCCTTAAAAGGCCAAAAAAGCAAGCATGAGTGTGGGCACACTAGCAAAGGACTCACCATCCCTATGGAAGATACCGAGCTTGACTTTACAAGCATAGCCAATTCCTTCTTAGAAAACCTCAATTCCCTGAGGCTAAGGAAAGACAACTCCGAATTAAAAGTAGCCTTACACCAGTATTTCCACAGAAAGCCAATTGCAGTCAACTGAACTGTGTGCTATAAAGATTTGCAAATGTCCCTAAGCAATTCAAATGTCTCCCAGCAGAGACCTTTTCCACGAGAGAAGGCCGTGAAGAGAAACTGAAAAACAGCTTGAAACCATGCACAAAAACTCCTGTCAAACTTGCAATTCCAAATAGCATGCTCAGCTGTTTCATCCTTGCCACAGAGGGTGCAAGCAGCATTTTTAACACTCAAGTTTATTAACAAATTATCTCATTTCTACAAAATTACCTCATTTCTACACGCATATAATTTTCATTAGAAATGCCTACAACTTGTGTGTCCTCTTGGATGGGATGTCCCAGCCATTAGAAATTGTCCATGCAATGGTGTAAACAACAGCAACTGGGATAGTATTCATTGCAAACATACTTTAATTGACAATACCATATAGGTGGCCATCATTGAAAAAAAGATTTACTCAAACAGCAAAAGTTTCTCTTAAATTAGATAAATTACAATTACAAATACCTGCCAGTGGAATCTAAAATGAGAGCTCGCACATTGTCAGTATGCCCTCGCAGTTTCATTTGCTTTGCCCCATCTCTTGGATCCCACACCCTCACTACCTGTGGAAACAATCTCTGCCTAAGAAATCTAGCAAACAATTTCATGCATGTGGAAACATGAAGGAGATACCTTGACCAGGTTCTAACTGCTAGAGGAACAAATGAAGGTACCTTCTCAGTTCCTCCAGATACAAGTAAGGTACCAACATCATTCATAGCCAATGCATAAACTGATTCTTTGTGGCCTTTGGCTGAAATTGGAGTATAGCCTTGTAGTTGGGATGTATGTAAAGAAGCACTGTTGGTGGCATTAGTAGAACGAACAGTTGTACCAGATAGAACAGAATTTCCAGAATTCAGAACTCCATTGGAAGTATCATCATCCATTGCTTCACAAGTACGTGAGACTGGAGCCATCGCTGCTTCAATATCCCATATGAACACTTCACGACCAAGACCTCCTGAGGCAACAATATTGCTCTAGAATGCATAAAGTGAAGTAAGGATCAGATAAGAAAGTAACCTGTATTCAACAGTTTTGGTTCCAAAGACAGCAAAGCAAGGCTATCCCATTTAAAAATTGTAAAAATAACAACTTCAAACTTCTGAGATGCCTCTACCAAAAAAAACATTCAGCCTCAAACTAATCCAAACCCATTTTTATGATTGGAAAAATGTAAATTTTACTTACCCACTTAATTATGAAAGAATGATTAACTCCTACTAATAGAGATAGCATCTCACATTTTTCGATGCTGAGGCAAGGCATGTAACATAATCAGAATGTTGACGAAGAGTTCTGGTGCAAACACCATCAGAGAAAGGACGCCAGGTCTGGTAAAGCATGACAAAATTAAAAAACTGCAGAAGTGAACCAAATGTAAATTGAAGTGAAAATGTAAGGCTAGTACCTTGAGAGTAGTGTCCGAAGAACAAGAAACAAGTGTCTCGCCAGTGAGGACCACATCATTTACCTGAAAAATCAGAATAAAAGATTTCATTGCTGATATTTCAAGTTCAGTCAAGGTAATGTTGAAATGAGGATGGCACAAAATAACAATGGGTTTATGCCAGTTAATTAAGTGCCAATTTAAGATAGCTGTTCTAAATATGAGAAATGTAAAAACTACATTTAACTACAAGGAGCAAATATTGGTAGTGAAGACTGGGCAGAAATTATGCTTTCACTTTTTAGTCAGGGGTTCCAATTACACAAGTTCTTTCCAATATTCTGTTCATGTTGTAACATTCAATAACTTTATGTTTAGCAGTCATAAATGGTTTTGTCACATAAACTGTGTTGTTGAGATTAATCAATACAATTTAATGTTTGATATTCTTGTTAGAGGTTAAGAGGTTTAACCACCTAACCAACTAGGGGTGCTATTAACATGTCACCTATGGTGATTTATTGTGTGTGAGAGATATGACCTTGCAACATTATTATTTAGATATTTATTTTATTCTCTCTCCACCTTCTGTGCACCGTTTTTTCCAACATTATATAATCAGAGCAAATACCCTGGAGCCTCAACAACCTGTGATGGAGACGAGACCGAATATGTTGGAGACTGTGGATCTTGGAGGGACAAGGATGAACATGTGAACACAGAACCCTCCAGAAATTGATGGCCTGCGGAAAAGTCAAGTTAAGCTTATAAATTAAATTAAATAATAATAATAATAAAGAGATTATGGACAGATGAATGGTATGAGTTGAGAGAGCTGCTGCTCCCGCAAGCATGCCCTGCTCTATTTTTGAAAAAGTGGGTTGAGCAGAAATGCGGAGCGAAGAGCAGACGAGGAGCAAAGAGCAAATCACGGGCTTCCCAAAGAAAATTATGGTTGCAGGAGAGAGTAATTCATATAGTATCGACCCCTGTGAAAACCCTAACCCTATATTCCAGTAATATGGAAAAGATTGACAAAGCTTCTTGCAAGGTGTGTTAATGAGAAATATGTAGATTGGAGATGAATTCATGGTGGAGAAGGAACTGCAGAAGAAGATGATAGCCGGTCATCACCATGATAGAATCTACGAATTGGAGGAGGCTGGTCACTATCCCTTCTTCTCTTGCCATTCTCAACTTGCCAGATTTTGCAAGAAATTCCAATACGTTTTAAGGCGGTCTAAATTTTACTTAGCAGAAGCCGGGCCAGGGTTTTGGTTAGGCAATAAGTGGCCGTGAACCCAAGTTTGGAGCTACACGATAATAGATCCTTTCAACATCACCTAAGAAAAGAAAGGTTCCAGCATTACCTAAGAAAAGAATAGCTTGACCCATAATAGATTAGTTCAAGGGGAATAGGGTTCCCCTCCAAAGTTCAGTAGTGATGCATTCAGGTGTCAAGCTTCAGAATTAAAGCAGATATATCAGACAGTGAGAAAAGGAAACTCGGGGCTTAAATTTCAATATTATATATCTTCATAGGACCATTTTGACAGAAAATCCCAGGATTCTATTATCAAAACCAGGTAACACTTATCATTTTGAGTCTCTCTCCATTGAAAACCAACTAATCTTTCAATTTATTACTAGACAGCCTTTGAATAAAGCACCAACTGCAAAAAAATTGCATAAATCTTTATCAATCTCGTTTTTTGAGGGAAATCAATGCCTAATCTGCAAGTGTTAAAAGACCTCACAAGGCCATCCAGGGATTGAGTAAGATGATTTTTCACAAGTATTCAACCATGCTTTTTAGCACCCTTAATGTCTACTCAATACCAGTTCCACAAATGTCAAAAGAGAACTGAACATTACTGCATTCACGTTTCAGATTCCAAGACAGAAGTAAGGAAGGTGATCAGAGGGAGGAGTGCCCATATAGAAGCAATGTGTTTTATCTGTCTATGGGAGCTCTGTTCAACTACTCTCTTCCACAGCCACCATAGTTGCCTTCTCTCAATCGCCACACTTTTATTCCCAACGGACACACCTTTAGAGAATTCACCGATTCGACAGTCTTTCAAAACCACTATTGGCTGTAGCATTTATTCACCACACTATTGGGGCACATTCAAATCTATAGTGCAACACTCCCATCTGTTGGGCTTGAGGTATGGATTGATATGACAAAGCTCTAGACTACACAGACGATGGCCTGGAGGAATCAGAGATTTCCATCAACTCTGAATACTGGGCTCTGCAGTGAATAGGTGACGGAGGGATGGAAATCTAGTCATTTACTAGGTGATGACCTAATCATATGAATGGAATCACTGGAGATCCCACTTAGGCGTCAGGATAATATTTGAAGAATCCATGAGTTGACATGTATTTTCAGCCAAAAGTATCGATTGTAATTGCACAGGGAAATGTCAATCTTCGAGTGAGCTAGAGGCCCTCCTATTGGACTGGTAGAAAAAGAAGACTGTGGAAGATTCAGATCCCCCGATCACAGAGGATCTCTGTAAAATTTTGAATATTGGGTCTCATTATGGCAGTTATGAAGCTTTAACCTCTTCTCAGTATCATGATCAGGCTCTCTGCAATCCTTATATTCTTCATTCAAGACATTTGGAGTATGGATCTAGCAGTGCAAGAACTAATAGTTTCAATATTGCAGGTCCATTGTTGAAGGGAAGAATGTGGATAGGTGTTTGGTTAGTCTAGAAGCAAGAGACAGAGCTTTGGAAAGAATGGTGCTTATCTTCAGGTTGATATATTGGTTAAGGATCCTAGCATGGTGCCTACAAAGGATTTGTTAGAGAAAAGAGAAGGTGCACGAGGGAAGAACTAGATAAGGGCATAAACAGCCAGGTAAGTGGTTCGAAAACTATTGAGATTTCTAGAGCTTCGCTTATCACCCCCTACTGATTCCAATCCTGAGAAGAAGCAAGGATCAAAAGACAAGGACCAACACAATCAGAAGGACTCTTCAATGAATGAGCCTGGTTTTGGTAGTTTGATTTGATCGGGTGTCAAAAAAAAGAGGAAGAAATGCATTAAGTAAAAGTGTAATATTGCAAGGTCAATGCTAGGATATGATATAAAATTGAATGAGCCTATCAATACGGTCGTTCAGAGCTTGGTGGGGAGAATATTTGATAGGTTGTTTAGCAATACAAGCATTCGTGACTGGATGGGAAAGCTGTGGGGCCCTTAATTAGATATGTTCCGAGAATCTTTTTTCTTGCAAGGGTAGTTGGCTTTCTCCTTCAAATTCTGCATCTTTCTAGCGGTGGGATCATACCCCTCTCATATTAGAAAACGTGGTCACCCTCTTTTGATGCACATTCAAAAAGATTGAATATAGTTCCTTTATGGTTAAAGCTTCTGGGTCTTCCTACTGAATATTGGTTTGTTGATGTATTCAAGGAAATACATAACTCCTTAGGGAAGTTCTTGGACGCAGGCATAAAATTTTATATAACAATAAAATGACACTAACTAGAATACTGGTTGGAATCGACATTGAAATGGCCTAGCTTCCAAAATCGCCTTAGAAAATTGAACTTCTTCTATTACTCAAGACCTTGACTACTATGGAGAGTCCTTCAGGTGCTTTAGATATCACGGGCTTGGGCACCTTGCAAAGGACTATGTCAATATACAAATATGCTAACCACCAGAAAAATGTCAATACTGTTTGGAAGTTCAGGAGTAGACACGGTGAGGATGTCTCCAGTTTTGAGAACTTGGCCAAACTTGGGATAGAGTATTTTGATGGGGTTGACAAGGATGAAAATAGAGTCAACATTGCAGAAATAATTCACATGACATCCTAATTCCCAAGTTTTGTTTCAAATGAGGATAATAGAAGGCTAGTGGATGAGGTTTCCAAGGCTGAACTAGAGGAAGTTTTTCATACAATCGAAAGGATAAAACTCCTAACCCAAACGAATGGCCAGCTGAATTCTTCCTTTCTTTTTATGAGATTGTATGAAGTACAACTACAAGTGAACTTCATTAACAAGAGTGTGGTCAAGCTATTCAAGTCACAAATGACCACATAATGGATCATTTGGACCACCTAGTGCTCCAAGACACACACCAACTGTGAGTGGTCTCCAATGCCCAAACAACCATGTCATTCCTGCCATGTCATCAACCTTTATCACTCCTTTGTCAATAATGGCTTGTCATCAATGACAACCATGCTCAACAAACTCACCCTTTCTCATTGATGGCAACACCTCTTCAATTTTCTCCTTTCAAATTTCTCCCTCTTTGACATTATTGACAAAGGGCCAAACACTTATTCATCAAGTCATTGAAGGCTTCACAATGTCCAAAAAAAATTGTATTCTTGACTACTTCCACAGATCATGTTGAATTATATGATCCCCCTTTCATGTGGACTACTTCATCAGCTGTCACAAGGATGAATGTGATTCTGGTGTAAGAATATTGCTTTTAAGTCTGCTGCAACATTGATGAGTATCTTTTCCAAAGGTTTACTCCAGGACAGACCTTTGGATGCCTACCACTGTCTCCCATCAGAATATTCAGCCTTAAGGTTGCTTGAACAATACTACTTATTGTCCTCTTCAGTCAGCATAGTTCACAAGTTACCAGGACTCATGAGCATTTAAATACTCAGAAAATTCAACTTAATCAAAAGTCTTGAACTTCTTCAACTTCTAACTTACAAATGTGCATTTGAGTAACCCAAGGTTAGAGTTGAGAGTCTCAAAAGGACCTTCATCTAACTGTGTATATTATGTTGTTAAGTACAGAGCTTGAGGGATGGTTTCTTTGCATGTTTTGACAAAATCAAAGATAAAATCATGTGCTGCTCATGCCAATCATATGTCAATAATCAAGAGATCTCCTCATGTCGAGTTCTGATCATATGCTTCATGAAAATATTGACAATTGCTCTTCATCCAATGATAAAAGTATCGATAACCAGTTGGATTATGACCAACTTTTAAGTCATACAATCAGATACCAACAATAAGTGTTTCCTGAGGACATTCTTGCCAATCATATCCAAAGCTAGAGAGAGTTATTGGTACATTTTATGGATGCTATAAGAAATGCATCAACAATCATCTAGTAAATTCATAAAAGGTAAGCATGCATCAAGGACAATTTTTCAAACATCACCATGTTGCTTCACTTCATTTGCTTTTCTTTATCTTTGATGACAAAAACTAACTATACTGCTCCCCCTATCAACATGCCAATTGTAGCTACGATCCTTGGACCTGTTTCACTACTTGGAGCATCCAATCATTTACCTTTGAGTCCATCCTCCAACTCTATGAACTGAAGGTGTACTAAGGTCTTTGAAAGACCTCAAGCTTGGCTTGCCACATGGCAGCCATCTTTTGTGCATTGATCAACTTAATTGACATTCAACAAAACATTCTTTTTCACCCATACCTGAGAGTGTCCTTGACTTTGAGCACATGTCTTTTGGGCTTCAAATCATCCTGCATTATTTTTCTTCCATGGTTCATAGGTTCTCCTTGCTGATGTGTATGAAGGACTCATCATAGGTTGTCTCCTTGTACTTGCACAGTCTTCAAATTTGTGACCGAAGCCATAGCAATTGTAACATCTCATGGTCTGGCAATTTGCAACAATATGACCAACACAGTTACATGTCCAACATCTAACCATATTGTTGGGAGACCCAAGACTTCTTACATGAGATCTGCAATCCAATGCCTTATGACCAAATTCATTACATGAGTAACAATAACCATTGAAACCATTTTCTGAACTTGAATCAGATATCTAGGTATGAAAATGGTTTCAATGGTTATAGTCTTTTCTGAACTTGCTTTGAGGAGTAGGACTAACTCCTTGATGTCCTAAAAATTTTCTGATGTCTTTTGCAAGTACATGAGAAGCAGCTTGGCTTTCACTTTTGGGAGATGATGAGCTTGTTGGAGTCTTGTTAGGAGTCTTTGAGTTATCTTCATAATTTTCTGCTTTGTTGTAACCCATGCCAATTTTGTGAAAAATGAATCTTTGACAATCCAAGATCTTGTCCAAAATGGTAGAGTTGTTGTCGAACTTGACATAGACACTTGACTTTTCATTCTTCTTCATGAGATCCAACCACTTCCATTTCAAGCTTTTAACAAGTCTTTTCTTTTTCATCCAACTGGTTCTTAAAGACTTCATCTTTCATTTTGGCTTAATGAATCTTCAAATCGACATTGGCCTTCCTTTTTTCTTCAAGCTCTTATGAATCTTCACGAGGCTCTTCTTGTTGATTGATCAATTTGGTGTTTAATCTTTCAATTTCATCTACTTTGTCTTCTACCTCATCTTGTAAACTTGTCTTCTTGTGATTGAATTCCTTGAGTAGATCCATTGACTTCTCATGGTACTTTTCGAAGGACCCCAAAATCTTCCTTTTAAGCCTCAAATTGTATTTGAGATCAATGTCTATTAAAAGGTGTGCTAGGAAATCTTTCTTAGCATCTTCAAAATCATTTTCAACTTTATCACAATCATTGCTACTGTAATCAGAAAGATCCTTACCTTCACTGATCTTTGAGGCAATGGTGTTGTTCTTCTTGGCATCTTTTTGTGCAATTGTCTTGGTCTTCTTGTTGGACAGAATGGGTGGATTGATCAAAATCTCCCATACACCAAACTTCTTCAGATAAGCTTTCATCTTGCTTCTCCATCCAAAGTAATCAATCACATGAACATCAAATACTGGAACCTCATCATTGGAGAACTCTGATTGTCCTCCCATTGTGTGCCACAGATATCCTTCAAGCTGGCTAGGCTTAGGGTGAAGGCCGGCTCTGATACCAATTGTTGGAAAAAATGACACACTGAGGGGGGGGTGAATCGGTGTGCTAGCACTCTTAACAATTTTCACTTCAAAACTTAAGCAGAGTTCATCATTAACATTAAGCTACTAAGTACATCAATTATGCAAGTCATCAATCATAGATCGTGGAGACACTTCACAAGACAAATATAGTAAACTTATTTATAATTGGATATGAATTACAATGAAGAATTCAATCTTTTGTTACATCAGCACCAACTGACTAAAGACCACCAACTCCATCAGCAGGGCCCAGCCTAGTTTTCTTAGCTCCAACTAAGAAGGTTTGAGGTATCCAAACCTCAAATGCAAGACTAAGCTTGCCTTCACATATTGATCACTGTCATCAACTCTGTCACGTGTCAAGTCATCAAGAAGTTTGCTTCTAATATACCAGTGTAGATCCAAATCCTAGGCTCTATCAAGAGCCAAGAGGGATCAAATCTCTCTAGGTGCAAACCTCTTCTTAAGTATTACACTTAGTGAGCTATTGTCTTTGGTGTGTCCTATATATACCATTGATTTGATTCAAACCAAAAGACACATCTTTTTATTTAAGGTCAACATATAATATATTTATTATTAATATTTAATATTATTTATGGCTAACATATAATATTTAATATTATTTTTTATTTTGTTATGAACGAACATTACAACATCTCCCCATAAATGGTTTTACAACCAAATGCAAGGCCCTCCTAAAACCATGGGTTGTTTAGGAGGCCTTACACATGGTCTTAAAACTATTTGCAAGGCCCTCCTAAACCATGTACGATAAAACCATGGGTTTTTTTAAGAGGCCTTGCACATGGTTTTAAAACCATGTGCACGGTCCTCCTAAACCATATACAATAAAACCATGGGTTGTTTAAAAGGCCAACATTTTTTTGCAAATAATTCAATTTTTATTTTTTTATTATTTTGTTATGTAGGAACATTATAACATCTCCCACATATTGTGTATTTTTTATGATCTACATTTTTGGGGGGGATAATTAAATTTTTATTTTTTTATTGTTTTGTTAGGTAGGAAGATTACAACATCTCCCCCATATTACGTTGTTTATCTTGCCGACATTTATTTTGTTGTATAATTAAAAAATCTATTTTTTTATTAATAAAAATAAAGTTACGTAATGTTATTTTATTAATAAAAATAATGTTACGTAATGTTACAACGTTACATAACGTTATGTAACGTTACAAGATCTCCCCCGTTACGTAACGTTACAAGATCTTCCCCATACTGGGCTGTAGAGAGCCTCTCGGCTCAATTATCAAGTCAACTCAATCAACCATCTGCTCACATGCTACTCATCAAAGGTTTGTATGTATTTATATCATTCAAATCACTTCTACTATCCAAAATCTGCTATAAGAAGCTCTTCCCAAATTACATAATCTGTCTTCAGAAGCTTGATACTCTCACACTAATTATGAATACCTCATGCGAGCTACTACTCTTAAATAGTCACCCGAATTCAGAGATAATATTCAGCTTTTATATTTTAGATTAGCGTTGTAACTTCAAATTGTCTTCACTAGCTTTAGGCTCTGTTCAGACCTTAGAAGAGCTTCCTCTACACCGAAATTCAAAGATGGAACTATTCACACTTCATTGCAGTTGTCTCAGTTACACATCCGAAAAATCAGAACTATATAACAACACCCAAATTTCAGAGATATCAAACTACCTTCTTCAACCTTATCTATTGCGGCGCCTCAGTCCCAAATATCCCAAGTAGTTGCCTCAGTTAAACCCGAATTTCACAGTTGTGTGTCTCTTTTCCTTACTTGCTTAAGACCAATGAGAACGTGACCTTCTATTTATGCATATTTTTCCTAAAATATTTTATTGAGCCAACCTAGCAAGTGTTATTTTAAATTAATATCATTTTGGAACTAATTCAGACTTGGTCGACTTGTTGAAGGGGTTGTTGTAAGGTTCTTTTTAGAGTCTTTTAAGGAGCCGACCTTGCTTGATGTCCACACAATAATTTTTATGTCATTTTCCAGTCAATGTTTTCCATGTCATCATTTAAGAGGTTCAAGGTGTAATGTGTTTAAATGCATCAACGTGGAGTATAGTATCATCCATGAGTGTTTCATTCAGCATGTGGACATAAGCATGGACTTCTTCTCTTTCACAATAATTCAAGAGCTTTATGTCAATATTGTGCATGCATGACAAAGGAAGGGCTCTTCATAAAAGGTTCCATCATTATAGCAAGAGCTTCATCATGTGTTCCATTACCAACAAAAACATTAAGTCATAATGCCAAAAATCAAACTTCAACCCATGTGTATGGGTCATATGTCCAGATCATTACCAAGTGCACCATCAATGATCTTCAAGAGATTATCGATATCATCAAACATGCCATGTCATCATGTCCTTGGTTTCTCCATGGTTTCCTTACCAAGTACAAGTACAAGTGGACTTCACTAACAAGATTGTGGTCAAGTGTGGTCTCCATGACTCAAACCTGTTGAATTTTAGCATTAGCATGAATACTTTTAAAATTTGCAGACTAACATAAACAAATGATAAGTACAGTAAACAACATCAATCACATCAACACAAGATTTTTCACTGGGGAAACCTTTAAAGGACAACAACACCAAAAGCATTAGTAATTCATCTCGTAAATGAGATGACCGAGTTTTTCCAAAAATCCACAAACCCTAACTGGGTTGTTCCACAATAACATGGACGATAAATCAAATACACAGAAATGCCCAATTAGGGCTTGCTGCCCTAATTTCTCTCTCCTGCCTAGATTTAGCAGGCTACCCAATTTTCTGTGTGACTGTCCGAACTTTGTTTGTCCTGCCCAGATTAACCTGCCCTCCGCCCAAATCAATCTGGATGACTTGTCTGCCTGCCCAAAAGTCTATTGGGCTGCCCAAAGGTCTGTTTGGGCAGCTTTACTGTTGCCCGAACCCTGTTGGGTTGCTCTGCACTTGCCAAGATCCTCTGCTGGGTCTGCCCAAGCCCTGTCTAGGCTGCCCAAGATGTCTGCTGCCCTGACCGAGGCTCTGCCCGTGTCTGTTGTGGATTCTCGTGGTCTCTACTGGCTGCTGGAAACCCTTTCCAAGCTATTTGTCAGCAACCCGAGGGTCTGTTGTAGCATCCCGAGGATCTGCTACAGACTTGGATGCCCTTACGAACAGGCTGCAAGCAACCCTTGGGTCTGTTGTGGCAGCCCGAGGTCAACCCGAGACTCCCCGAAGCCCGTAAGGGCTGTTGTGGGTGCCCGAAACTCCTCAGTAGGTTGCCTGAGCCCTGCTAGGGTTTACTGTGGGGGTCGTAGGCAGCACAAGGCAGCCCAAGCCCTTGTTAGGACCTGCCCTGACTGTGTAGAGGGATGCCGTAAAGAAGGGCACCCTGCCCGAGTTGTGAGGAAGTTGCATGGTGGGAAATGGAGGCTGTCGAAAACCTAAGAGCTGCCCGAAGGAGAAAAAGCAGTTGCCCGTGAAGATGGTGAAGGAGCCGTGAGATGGATGCTTCAGCTGGTTGATCTAAGGTAAAACCCTAAGACATAAAGATGTTGCAACAACTGAAGTTGAAACCCTAGTCTAGGGTTTGATCCAAGAACAAGTGTGGACGCCCTAGCTAGACTCATCCATGCTAGGGCATCCACAAACCTTTTCTTCCCTTCAGCATATTCTTCTAATGGAGCAGTTGTACCTGTGAGAGCAAGTGTGTGTAATAATGAATTGGACTGATCTTCTTTTATATCCTTTGAGTCACCTGTAAGTCGACCAAAATTAGAAAGAACAAAATATCACTATTTTATTCTTTTCTAATTTTGACTTTTGCCTTTATCCTTCCTGTCGTCCAAAAGTCTTTATGTATTTTTTACTTTTACGTGTGGTCCAAAAGTCTTTATGTATTTTTGACTTTTACGTGTGGTCCAAAAGTCCTTATGTAATTTTTACTTTTACCTATGGTCCAAAAGTCCTTATGTATTTTTTACTTTTGCTTCAGCCTTCTTCAAGTGCCCATGTGGTCAATATAAATGGTCAAGGTGATCTTTCATCACCACTCAAAGTACATCATCATAAACAGAGAGAATTACTAATGCTTTTATCTCACACTCTGTGTGACACCAAGATCGGGTACTAAGGTGTCTTAACCAAGGGTAGCTAAGCCTTGGAGAAGATCACAAAGCCCGCTGATCAAGGGTCAGAGTGTCACACATGCCTAGACCCGTTCTAGGGCTTCTAGTGCCTTCCTAGTTGTTATCCAACTTTTTGTGCCTTAAGTTGGGTTACCTAAGGAGCCGCCAGTTGACAGACTTGTTCAAAGTCTGATTCCAGTGTATCAGTTGATCCGTCTGCTTGTCTAGCCAATATTGGCTAGTCACTTTTATATTTGAATAATTTTGACCATGGCCCCGCGGGGTTTGTAATAAAATGTGCTAGTAGGATATTTTTGAGTGGTTCGGTCTCCTAAGACGTAGAATTGCAAATAGGGTATTCCAGGGAGTTTTTTGCCCCTGACAATTATGCTTTGCCTTCAGCCGAGTATAATTGACGAGGTTTTCTCCTGCTTCCTCCAGAG
>LPNX011152313.1:5256-69759 GCA_001517045.1 Pseudotsuga menziesii | reverse complement strand
TCTGTGCTTGCCCCCAAGGTCACACCTCTCCCACTTTCTCAAGTGAGGAGACAGCTTTCGGAAGATTTATGCTGCTGGTGTGCAATCGGTGGACAACACTAGTAACAGACCAGGTGCCTCAGCCATAGGCTGCATAATTTGACACTAAGTCAAATACTTGGTAACAGACCAAGTGCCTCCATTCTCCCGGAGAATGGCCCTCAACCCTGGGCCGAGTCCAAAGTCCCGGACTAGGTGAATTCCTGGTAACTGACCAAGTGCCTCCTTCAAAAGAATGGCTACTTAGATCTAGATTGAGTCTACCAATGCTAGAATGTTTCCACATCCTGGTCCCGGATCAGATGTCACCATTCAACAAAATGGTCACTCAATTCAAGGTTGAGTTCCCCTAGTGCTGGACTGGGTCCATATCGTTGTCCTGAACTAGATATCATCATTCAATGAAATGATCACTCAACTCAATGTTGGGTCCCCCCAGTGCTGGACTGGGTCCATATCATGGTCCTAGACCAGATATCATCATTCAACGGAATGATCACTCAACTCAAAGGTTGAGTCCCCACAATGTTGGACTGGGTCCATATCATGGTCTCAGACCAGATATCAGCATTCAACAGAATGATCACTCAACTCTAGGTTGAGTCCTCACCATGGTCCCAGACCAGATGTCCCCATTCTCGTAAGAGAATGGCTCTTGATGTTGCTCAGAAAAATCAACAAAACCATCTAAGGGTTCCATGACCCCATCAAGTCACAAATGACCACAAAATGGGTCATTTGGACCACTTATGCTCCAAAGCACACACCAACTATGAGTGGTCTCAAATGCCCAAACAAGCATGAAATTGACTTGAAAGGCATGACATTTATTGAATTTTGTGATAAAGTGAATCACTCCATTATTGTATGATTATTGTGTCTTGTTTAATATTGTTTGACCTCGTTAACGAATTGATCATATCTAAGAGGGCTTGGTGGAAGGTATTTGTGGTTTGTTGGTGGTTGTTGGTATCTTTCATCGATTAGGGTCTCCCCCTAGGTTCTGGAGTTACCCAAGGTGTTAAGAGGTTAGACTGTGGTGACATTGGGTTTAACCCCTCTTGAGTTATTGTCACTAACCTTGCTTTGCAAATGGGTGTTAATTCAAGCAATAACATAAACCATGTGATGTTGATGCACAAAGATTCAGACAGTGTAACACTCTAAAAGATTCAAACCTAGTGATGTCTTAATAAATTTAGATTATGTAATGCTCTGGCCCAACATGCCTAGACTTGAGACATGTTTGCAATATAAAGTTTACACACATGAAGTGGATAATGTGTCCAAAACACTAGCAGAGGCTCTAGAGTCTCTAAACAAAAGTCTAAGACCCAGAATGTCGAGACCTTTTTTTTCATAGTCAAAAGGTAATTAATTCTTGTTCTTAAAGCTTGTTCGGGAAACAGAAGCATTAAAACTTAACGGAAATATTCTTGACACATGAATATGAATCTCAAAACAAGCCTATCTCTAAGACCTTATTGATTGCCATCATGCGTCTATACGAGTTAGACTTTGGCCAACTATGCACAACTCATGAATTGTCAGATTTCATCAAGAGTACCATTAGGGTTAAACAAGGGCGCCCCTTTTCTGCCACCTTGTTTGGGATCTATATTAATGAGTTGGAGGCTTTCCTTCACAAGAAAATCCATGACAACAATGGTTGCATCCTCCACCAGGTTTTGGCATCCATCCTACTCTTTGTCGATGACAAGGTCCTCCTGGCCTCACCTCCAATGGGGTTGCAGAGACAATTGGATGCCTTAGCTCTTTTTTGTGATCTTCGACAGTTAACGATCAACCTAGGTAAAACCAGGGTTACGATCTTCAATGGGACAAAGAAGACTTCCTCAAGCCTTCATTTCTTCTTCAGAGGGGAGGAGATTGAGATCACCAACACCTACACATACTTGGGGGTGCATTATTAGGACCTCGCTTTGGTCTGCGACAGGCCCTTCAACCTCGGGTCAACAAGGGCTCTAGATCCTTAGCCCTCCTCAAGAGACAGTGCTTCAAAAACCATTTTTAGGATCTCATCCAAGATGTCCCTCATAACCTTTGTTATCCATCCCACTGTTATCTATGGCTCTAAGATTTAGGAACCTAGATTGCTCGATTCTGATAGGGCCTCAACCAAGAGAGTTTAGATCCTTCTCCTTTGACGCATCACCAACACCTAGATTGCTCGATTCTGATAGGGCCTCACCAACACCTACACATACTTGGGGGTGCATTATTAGGACCTCGCTTTGGTCTGCGACAGGCCCTTCAACCTCGAGTCAACAAGGGCTCTAGATCCTTAGCCCTCCTCAAGAGACAGTGCTTCAAAAACCATTTTTAGGATCTCATCCAAGATGTCCCTCATAACCTTTGTTATCCATCCCATTGTTATCTATGGCTCTAAGATTTAGGAACCTAGATTGCTCGATTCTGATAGGGCCTCAACCGAGAGAGTTCATATCCTTCTCCTTTGACGCATCATCAGATGCAAGCAGACAGTCCCTCAACACATCATCCTAGCAGAGTTTGGATCCCGACCCTTCTAACTTGAGATGGTGTTCAATCTAGTCTCTTATCTGCATTGCATACAGAGCTTTATTGATTCGACGAAAGCGCAAGACCGATACCCATAATTAGCATATTGTTCTTCAGAGACTTTAACCTCGTCCAGCCCGAATCACGCTTGAGCATGGTTTGCAAGGGTCTCAAAACTTTTGGAGTCGAAGGGCATTCAAATGGACCCACTCCCTCCGTTTAACTATTCTTTAGACGCACTTGGCCACCTCTATTAGATATCTTTAAGGAGGTACCACTTTGATTTTTATGAGGATAGAGAAAATGAGAACTCTATTTTAATGAGTGGCTTTTAGACTTTTCTCGAAGAAAACTATATCAGCATATTATCATAAATCAGTTTTTTAAAAGTACGTAAGGGTGAATAAGAGAGCATGTTTTGCATTGCCATGAAAGAAAGAATACGTTGTTACTATGGATATAATAGTTAGGATAAGATAATTTTATTAATTTCTGACTAATGACCACAAAAGTAGGTCAATGAGACTGTCAAGTACAATGATGTCATTACAAAGCAAGTGTACCAAAAGGTATCCTAAACAAGGCAATATGCAAAAAGGAAAGTAAAGTAGAGAAGGGATGAGAGGAGAAATATATGCCGATGCATGGGAATCCCTCGACCTTAACTACAGGAGACTACAAGGGCGTGGAGAAATACACAAGGAAAGAATCTAGGAGCAAACAAATCCAAAAGAAATGAGGTAGGTCTATTGAGGGATAGACCCATCTCTCCTAATATCTGAGGCCAAATGAAGAAAACTAAGAATAACATATTGTCTTGAGGAAGAACTAGTGGAAGGTCTAAGCTACCCTCTACGCTTTTGTCTCAAGGAGGTAGCCTGCCACTAAGGCCTGTGGGATCTTGTCTGCCTCCTAGGGAGAGGTCTAGTTTGGTCATGCCGCTAAGATCTCAAGGAAGGGAGGAAGGCCCCATGGGTCTGCACTGATCTGGAGTCTGGAGATGCGCTAATGTCTATCTATTTCTTAGTGCCCCTCCCTAAGAGAAGTGATCCACTATGTAGAATCTGGTTTGGTAGAAGGTTGACGAATATAGTCTCGGAACCTGAAAGCCTCCTGCGTGTATAAGGCCACGTATCTCTGATCAAGGTATTTGAAGAAGCCGGTGCGGATTTAGATCCTTCTATATAGGTAATGGAACCTCCCTCTAATCTCGTAGTAGATGTTGCAACGAAAGATGAAGTGTTGCTCAATCTCAACCTCCTAGAGATGGAATAGTTGGCAAGTCCTATCAGATCGATCATCCTAGTGGTTTGTTTCTACCCGAAGTATATGAGAGCCCACTCTGAAATGTCTTAAGGGAATGCAAAGAGCATGTATCAAGTGGTGGAGAGTATACTGAGGCCAAACAATGAGTCCATCACTCAACTCCGTGAAGTGCTCAACATAGAAGGCCATTTTGGGTGTAACCCACCCTGAGAGTTAACCCAAGTAATCTAAATAAACTATTTGTAGATGTCATCCATGATAATCCTGTTCAACTCATGTTTGAGCGGTAGGTGGTGACCAAGTGGAGCTAAGCAATATCTTAACGAAGGAAGTCGATCATCTAAATGCCTCGACTCCAAAAGATTCGAGACCCCCGCAAACCATCCTCAAGGCCATTCAAAGGGGCTAGATGATGCTTAAGTCTCTAAAGATAAGATAAGATAATTTTATTTATGTCCAACAAATGACCACAAAAGTAGGTCGATGGGACTATGCAGTACCATGATATCAACACAAAGTGGGAGCGTGAAAGTAGCTCCTATAAAAAGAAAACTAAAATCTCAAATCGAACCCTAGTTCTATAATGGAGAGTTGATCTCGAAGAAAGATATATACAAGAAAAGATATGAAGAGAGTTGATCCAAGGAAGGAAAGTGTATCCAAGAACTGTGATGCGAAAATGGTGATGGTGAAACTATCATGGGCCAATCAAAGCACTAGATACACTGGAAACATTAGGAGTATAAATTCATATTATAAAGTCACTCTATATCGCTTAAGTGAGACACATGTGGTCAGACCCCTGCACCTAGGCATAATGGTGCAGAAGTACCTCCGAGCTACCACCAGCATACATCCATCTTAAAAGGGATCTAGCAAGCGTCGAGAGGGATCAAATCTGTTGACATGCAAACTTGTTTTGAAAGTGTAAATGTTGAGGAAGCGTTTTAATTTATCTAATTTGTGTTTTTTATATATATGCCCTTGTAAATGTTTTAACTCTAATTTGAGCCGACATGTTATTATTTTACAATTTTTTTTTTTTAAAGGACACATGTCAACTCTAGGATGAGCACGGAAGGAGTTACACATCTCCAATTTAGCTAATTAGAGTTTTTAAATATATGCTGTTGTAAATGTTTTAACTCTAATTTGAGCAGACATGTTATTATTTTATAATGTTCTATTATTGTTTAAAAAAGACACATGTCAACTCTAGGATGAGCATAGAAGGAGTTACACATCTCCCCCTACTGGGCTGTAGAATGCGCCTCTTCGGCGCAAAAACTAACATCTTATATGCAAAAATTAGGGTTACAGGGCCCCATACTTTACTTTTTTATTTTATGTTGTTTTATATTGAAAAAGATGGGTATATTTTGTTGGATCCACTGACTTGACATTTCTAGCAAACCAGAAGCAGGTCTCAAGCAGATCTTCCTGCACTTTCAAATAAAAATATCCTGAGCAAATCGATCCAGATCTCGTTTAACTCAAATGTAATAAATTTGGAAGATGTATTGTGCATTCCCTTCTGGTTATACTCTAACTGCTGATATTTCTCAAGTCCTATCAACCATTTTTTGACACACCAGGAAACCAACAAAACTCACTTTCAACTCTTATTAAAGCTTACACTTTCACAGTTATAGACTGTCTGGAATAGAATTTATTCTGAACAGTAAATCAAAATGTCAGATGCCAACTTGAATTGCATTTAAATGACTCTCATGCAAAACTTCAAAGAAAGTATTCTTATATAGAAGACTTAGAAACTATAGGTCAACTATGCTCTACCAAGGGTATGGCAGAATGTACCCAGTCAACATGAGATTCAAATGTTGCACTGCAGGCAGCAGAATTGTCAGCCAACTCCCATCGTTTGAGTGTTCCGTCTCGGCTACCACTGAACAAAAAATCATTGCCACCATGCAGAGATAACTTTGATATCACCAAGGCGTTTATCCCTGAACAATGCTGTATATAAAAAACACTTCAAGTTCAGTAGTAATTCTGACATGCAACACACTTAATCAGTTCGACAAACTTCTCTTTCAGTTGATTTGCACTAATATGGCAAACAAGCACTTCCACTTTCCATTCACGTAATTCCAGGCTTAAGAAAAAGAAATTATGATAATGGACAATAGATGAGAAATAATAACTCAAACTCACTCTGGAATCATTTGCATCATTTAGCACATAAGTTAACCGCTTTTCTCTACGAGGACGGGATGAGTTTGAAGTATTCCCTGTACTGCCCACACGGTGCATTGCAGAAACACCTAAAAAACCATATCTGTAAAGTTATATTTGCAATATTCACATCAAAAGTGTGTACCTTACAAACAAAAGAAATAGAAAAGAACATTATGGAGACAGGAAACATGTAAAGAGAACCTTACAGAACAACTCAAACCTATGGTTCTAAATCAATCAGGACATAACAAGTAATTCCAGGTGGTTGTGTAATGAGCAAGAGCCATTATCTACTCAACATGCAAAATAGAAAAGACAGAAACCCTAAGCAATACATTTGGTGCAAGAGTTTAAACAATATAAACATAGAACTTCCTGTAACTGCCATGATTTTGCAACAGTATAGCAGAGGTAAAATGTTTGTTAAATAATAAAATGAAACGAAAGGTTGCATTATTACCTATGTAAGGTTGTCTGAAGTAACAGACCTCGACCTGGATAAACTAAAATACATTATTCACAATTAATTTGTATGGATTTCGTCAGCACGGAGCAGAATAACACCTAAATTGCTATGAAAAACTGCCATGCATTCAATAGATGTTTGGAATTTCCATTAGGAACAAAGTAGATATTTTACTTGCATAACAGATGCTGTTACACATTGTAAATTTGTATAACAAGTCTTTGGCATATGATGAAGTTTGTGCAACTATGGGATTTCTTATTTCCAGTTTAAATTCTTGACCTTTCATCTTGATATTCATTTCCCCAAACATGGCCAAAAATATCAAGTTAAAACATGTTATAACAGTCAAGAATCAACGTTTTAAAAGTTGGAATCAGCCAAGAATCAGATCAGAATCGGATCAAACCCGGCCTATGAGCCGGCCTACCATAAAATATGACAAATTAATAAATATATGTGTATATCCATTGACGTATGTCAATGTTGATCCAAACCATTAGAGACCAAATATGCAAATAAATGTTCATGTAAAGGTGAATATAGCAAAATGGCTCCAAGTGCAATACATATGCAGAATAAAATACATAAACAGCGAGGCTCTATATGGCCTCTAGAGTCCAAAAAAAACATTCTACAAGCTACTAGATATCAATACTCAACATGATCAACCATCAAATTCATCGCCACTGCTGGGAATGGCATCTCATAATGAAATATAAGATCATCTTCTGGCTCGGTGGAATGCCACATATCATATATAATGATTAATTAATTATATGAAAATTAATAAACAAGAGATAATAAAAATAATAATGATAACTGATAATGTCAAGAGGATAAATAAATAAATATAATAAGAAATAAGAAATATAATAAACAATAAATTAAGAAATCGTTCTAAAAGTGGACAAAAAGTAATTTTAAAGAAAAGATAAAGAAAGAAAAAAACTAATAAAAATGCATGCTCGAACCTGCTACCCTAGTATCGTTGGAGCCGAACTCAAACCAGTAACTCTTTGTCTCATGCTGTGACTTGTTCCCCGCATTCAAGCTACCCTTTGGACTGTCTATTGAAGGCATACTAAATCTCAAGGGCCTGCTCTTCCATAATACAAGCACCCACTCAAGGAGGGTGAAGACATCGGCCTACTAATGTCAGAGTGAAGCAAATCCAATAAACCTTTAGATCTATTCTTGCTTCAGGAGAAAGGTTTCTTAGTGTTCTTACCCAGACCACAACCCTTGCAAATACCTTCCTGTTTGGAAGACATCTCTGGCATCCTTGTAACCATCTTCTGCAGGCCTGGAAGAGCTGTATAATGAAGGTGTCCAAACCTTCAATGCCACAGCTCGCATGGTTCAACTCTATGATGAACCAAGGCTTGTGTGGAATTTCCAAAAGCCTTGAGACCTCCCTCTCGAACCCCAATTTGTATAATTGAGCTTAGTTTCTCATTCTTTCTTGTCCATGAAGAGGACTTTGTAGCCCTTGTTCTCTAAGCCAGCAAAATAGAGAGGGTTCTTCTTCAAACCAGGAACATATAAGACATCATCAATATGTAAGACCGTACCTGAATCAAGTTGAAGTGAAGTTGAGCCAACTCCTTCAATCTTGTAAGTGGAGTCATCTCCAAGTTCCACTTGAGTAGTGAACTTCTTCTTTCCGTAGCAGGTGAGTGTTCCACGATTACTTGTCATATGTCTGGAGGCACCACTATCTACTAACCAGGCATTAATACTGTTAGAGATCAGGTAGTATTCCCTTCTAGGTTCATCATCTTTGATAGCCTGAATATTCTTCTTCTTCTTAGGTTCTTCTTCTTTCTTCTGCTTCTGCAGTAGAAGCTTGTAAACTCCTTTTGAACTTCATCTTGGGCTGACTGCAATCCTTAGCAAAGTGCCCAAACTTGTGACAATTATAGCATTCCACTTTTGAAACATCAATGTGCTTACCTTGTGATTTCTTTCCCTTCTTTTGTTGAAAGGAGGGTTTCTTGAACTTCCTTGTCTTAGCTTAAAAGCAAAGTTTCCTTCCTTAGTGTCAATTGTCTTGCCTGAAACAGTTCCTTCTTCTTCCAAGCAATCATGCCAAAGTCTATCAAAGTATGGTTGATTTTTACGTTCATTCACTGATGCCAGAAAGGTTTCCCAAGAGTTTGGGAGACCATCAACTACAATATGTACAAGGTCATCATCATCCACGGTAATACCAATAGCAGTGAGTTGGTCTCTTACCTGTGCAACCTTTGTGAAGAAGGGTCCAACTCCTTCATTCTTGTTCATCTTTAGTGTCCGAAGCCTTTTTCTTCAAAACTCTCTTTTGACTGGGAGACTTCTTCTCAGAAAGGTTCGTCAAGGTGTCAAAGCATTCTTTGGCAGTCTTCAACAATGTGATGTTGGGCATCAAGGATTCCTTGATAGAGTCATAGATGATCCTTCTAGCCTTATCCTGTTACTTCTTGAAAGCAGTCTTGCCAGCATTAGATGTTGGCTCTTCTATGGTGTTAAACACCAAGTCATCAAGGTCATTTTCCTCTAGGATGGCTGTGAGCCTAACCTTCCAAAACTTGTAGTTCCTTGAACCTTCAAGCTTCTCTTCTGGTCTGAAAGTGTTGGTAGCCATCTCAGCCACACAAGTCAGTTATCCAAGTCTGCAAAAGTGTCACAAGGTCTAAAAAGACAACAGTAATCAGCCTCTTACTGGGTTTTCACATGCTAAGCTCTGATACCATGTTGAATTTTAGCAATAGCATAAATTCTTTAAGAAAAATTGCAGACTGTAGCATAGATAACAATAACAAGTGCAGTAGATAAATCAACACATAAAAAACATCAGACACACTAAACACAATAGTTTTTCACTAGGAAACCTTTAAAGGACAAAAACCCCAAAAGCATTAGTAATTCATCTCTTTAAATGAGATGACCCATTTCATATGAAGGTTCTTGAAAATTTTATCAAACCCTAATGTGTTTGATCAAAGATGTCACAAATCCTTCCAAACCCTAGCAGGCTTGGACAGGGTTTAGAAACCCTAGCAAACTTGGGCAGGGTTTATAAACCCTAGCACACCAAGTTTTCTTCTTCTACCCAGATATCCTTTCGTTATCCAAATTTACAGACAATACTGAGATAGGGCTTCATGCCTAGACTTTCTTTCAGTTGCCCTGGCTGCCCGAACTGCCCAAATTTGTTGCACGGATCTGCAGCTGCCTACCCGAATCTGCCCGGACCTAATACAACCTATCGAAAGGTGTTTGTATGCTGCCCGTGAGTACAGTTGTCTGCTCGAATTTGCCCAGAATGAATTTGAGCTTGCCCGAAAATATAGCAGGCTGCCCTGTGCCTACCTAACACCTCTGTATGTTGCCCAAGAGTTCACAAATGCATTTTGAACTGTCTGTTGAACCTTTCCCTACTGCCCGAGCCCAAATTAGGGCTGCCCAAAATTCACACAAGCTGCCCAAATTGTTAAGAGTCTGCCAGAGCTCTCCTCGGAAGCCTAACAGGCTGCCCGAGCTCTGTAACAACCAGCACGAATGTATAGCAGGGTGCCCAAGGTTGTACTTTGTGCTACTTGGAGAAGATATCATACTACCCGTGACCTAGATGTAGCTGCCCGTGAGCTATTGGCAGGTGATGGTAGCCCGTTAGGGCTACCTTAGCTGAAGGAGAAAGTTGTCCATGGTGAAGGGAGGCAGCCCGTAACTGTTAGCAACCAAAAGGAGGTTGCCTGAGATGCTACTGCAGCTGCCGAGAGGGGAGAAGAGCTGACTGAGGTTCCTTTGCAACCTTCCCGAGCCTGAAAAGACAGGTCGTGAAGGTTTGCCCATGAAGTATATTGCCTGCCCGTGATGAAAATGTTGCTACAGTGAGGGTTTGGGAGATACCCTAACCCAAATCTGGAAGGATGAGACTTTAAGAGATAAACCCTAGTAGACTAGGGTTAGGTTGTAGATGCCCTAGCAGCTAGGGTGTGACTATGGTAGGTGTAGATGCCCTAGCTAGATAGCCTCCATGCTAGGTCATAAACCAAGAACCTTCGCTTTTTTCAAAACCAGCGAAACTTCTAGGAGCAGCTTCCAAAATCATGAGCAAGTGTGTGTGTAAAATGAATTTGATTTGGTCTTCTTTTATAGCCTTTAAGTCACCTGGAAGTGGACCAATACTCAAAAGAATAAAATAATATGAATTTTATTCTTTTACCTTTTGACTTGTACTTTTAAGGTACTAAAGACCTTTTATGTATTTTCACTTTGACTCCTTGGTGGTCCAAGGGTCCTTATGTATTTTTGAATTTTACCTTTAGCCTTCCTATGGTCCAAAAGTCCTTATGTATTTTTGACTTTTACCTTTAGCCTTCCTATGGTCCAAAAGTCCTTATGTATTTTTTACTTTTACCTTTAGCCTTCCAGGTGCCTTATGGTGAAAACAAGTGGTCATATGGTCCTTCAAACCCACTCAAGGTACACCATCATAAATAGAGAGAATTACTAATGCTTTTATCTCACACTCTGTGTGACACCAAGATCGGATGTTAAGGTGTCTTAAACAAGGTTAGCTAAGCCTTGGAGAAGATCACAAAGCCCATTGATCGAGGGTCAGAGTGTCACACATGCTCAGACCCTATCTAGGGCTTATAGTGTTATCTTGGTAATAGACCAGGTGCCTCAGCCATAGGCTGCATAATTTGACCCAAGGTTAAATACTTGGTAACAGACCAAGCGCCTCCATTCTCCCGGAGAATGGTCCTCAATCCCAAGCTGAGTCCCTAGTCTCGGACTAGGTAAAATTCTTGGTAACTAACCAGGTGCCTCCATTCAAAGAATGGCCACTCAACTCTAGGTTGAGTCCCCCAGTACTGGACTGGTTCCACATCCTGGTACCTAGCCAGAAGTCTCCATTCAACAGAGTGGTCACTCAGCTCTAGGCTGAGTCCCCCAGTGCAAGACTAGTTCCACATCCTGGTTCCTAACCAGATGTCTCCATTCAACAGAATGGTCACACAACTCAAGGTTGAGTCCCCCAGTGCTAGATTAGTTCCACATCCTGGTCCATGACCAGATGTCTCCATTCTCCAAGAGAATGGCTCTCGATGCTGCACAGGAAAAATCAACAGACTCCTCATTGTTTCCCTTGCACTTGTTAGATCTTTTACCTCTACCCTTCTTTGTTTGACAAAATAGGGCATGGTCACTACCACCTCCTTGCTTGTTGACCTTTGACTCCATTCAAGTCTCCTCTTGGATACAGTCATCTCACAATCTTTCAAATGGGGGAATATTCTTACAAGCATAAATACATTGAAATGTTTCCCATGGAGTTGAGAAACCATTCAATGCTCTATTCACTAGCTCTTTGTCTTCAATCTTCTCCCCAATTACTGCAAGTTGATCATGAATCTACCTTTCATCCGAAAACCGGTTACTATGTTTGATATAGTCATCTCTACAAATCTGAGTCAATTATGCAATATCATCTTCATGTTTATATTACACTTTGGGTAAGGCTAACCAGGGCATCAAACATATCCTTCATTGTCTTCTTTTCGAATATATGAGGAATCAAATGATCCTTTATAGAATCCATCAGCATTCACTTGACATCCACTTCCTTCTTTTTGTGAACTGACAAATCTTGAAGTTATGTCAACGAGTCATTGCATCCTTAACGATCTCCCACATATCACCTCCTTGCTTGTTGACCTTTGACTTCATTCAAGTCTCCTCTTGGATACAGTCATCTCACAATCTTTCAAATGGGGGAAGATTCTTACAAGCATAAATATATTGAAATGTTTCCCATGGAGTTGAGAAACCATTCAATACCCTATTCACTAGCTCTGTCTTCAATCTCCTCCCCAATTACTGCAAGTTGATCATGAATCTACCTTTCATCAGGAAACTGGTTAGTGTGTTTGATATGGTCATCTCTACAAATCTGAGTCAATTATGCAAATATCATCTTCATGTTTATGTTCTCACTTTGGGTAAGGCTAACCAAGGCATCGAACATATCCTTCATCGTCTTCTTTTCGAATATATGAGGAATTAAATGATCCTTTATAGAATCCACCATCATCCACTTGACATCCACTTCCTTCTTTTTGTGAACTGGCAAATCTTGAAGTAACGTCAACGAGTCATTGCATCCTTAACGATCTCCCACATCATTTTCTTCCAATAAGAGAGTTGCCCTAAATTTTCAAGATAAGAAATTTGAGGCATCTCCCAATCTATCCATGAACCTAAGACTAGTCTATGCCATCTCTAACCTCTAAAACATAAACTCTCAAATCCGATAGGTAAGTGGCCACAAACTCTACAACCCTTTAACTTTTGGTTCTAGTTCCCAGTAATTGATCTACTACCGTAAACTCTTCAGATCCTCAATTAGAGAAGCCATCATACCATGTAAATGTTTCTAGTCTAGGTGACTAAAGTCCTTATGTTCTCAACCAAACAAATATGTTATTTTTTTTAACAGTAACGAGTAGAATTGTATTAATAAAAAAGGACAAGTTGCGGTCAGAAGGTACATCCTTCTTGTACAAAAGATTGAGAACCATTTGCAAATGGGACAATCTTTTAACAAGATTCAAAGTGGAAAACTCCCAAAAAAAATTCTTACATTTTTTCCTCCTCCCTAATTCTTGCTTGCAGGAGTACATTCTAATAAACAGAAATCAAAGAAGAATATACTAAAAAAAAACATTATACTTTACTGGGTGCGGAGAAGACCTTCCCTTAAGCATGGGGTCCATCCTTCTTTGAGAGCCAAAAGGTATTTTTTTCTATCTCTTTCTCCCTTCATTCCCTATTTGATGTTCGTTCCCTTATGTGTGTAGGAGAGGGGGGAGAAACGTCAGAGGGCTCGAGAGAGATTAATGTTTTTGCTGATGGAGCTACTTCCTCATTTGATTGATCCACATCGATTTGATCCTCCAATACTCCTTCCTCTCAAGGATTTGCGTCAATGGCTTCTTCCGCCAAAGTTGTCGTTGCGCCTTCATCTGTCTAGGCCACTTCTTCAATCGATGACACACTATTTTTTTAATTTACTAAATAATTTCGAGGTGGGGTTGAACCACTCCTTCCAATCTCTAGTTCCTCTGGGTCTTCTAGAACTTCATACCTATTACTAGAGGGAGGATCAAGTTGCACCGCAACCTGAGAGATTTTGGCCTTCTTGTTTCGTTGTCGATTGGAAACCTTTTGGAAAGCACCCTTCTCTTCATGAAATTAATTTGTGGTAGGTCGAATTTCCTAAGCTTTTCGCAATTTTTGACAAAGTATCCACCTTCATAACACAAATTGCATTTGAATGGGATCTGCTCTTAATCAAGGGGCTAAAGATAGCTCCAACCCTCTAAGCCAAGTCGAATTACCTCTGAAAGCCCCTTCTCCAAGTTTATTCCACACAGATACCGACACAAGAATAAATTTCTCCTTTTGGCTCAGCACTGTCTATAAATCGTCCCAGCTTATTCCCGATATCTCTGAATGAATCTTTGCCCCATAAGAAGATGGGTAGAATTGGCAATCTGACCCACACAACAACTGTGGTTAGTTCCATTTCTAGATCAAAGTTTAAAGACAAATGAGCAAGAAACAGGCCTCTAGAGTCCGTGAAGTACGGCCTTGATCTATAGATCACATCTTTCTCTTCCTTACTGTTGAATAAAAACTATTTAATTAAATAAAGTAAATAAATAAATAAAAACCTCACACACAAGCAAAGATAGATATAGATTTTTGAATCTTTGGGTTCCAATACTCAGTAGTCCAGTCAAAAACTGCACGAGGGTTGGGCCAAAGTCCTATAAACTTCCCAACCAAACCTTGCTCATGAAGAAAGAGGGCTTTACTATTTATCTCAGAAGCTAGATCCAAAGTGGAGATTTCATCAGCACTCTTAATAAACCGAGACTGAGGTCACCTCGGGGTAGAGGATGCAGCCTTCACCAAGTCAAAAAAAGAGCACTCCTCTGAAACGAAGTCCATCGTAAATGAGAGCCACCGAAGGATTGAAGAACAGCCAGGCAAATGGCAGCAAGGCGGCCTCACGAAAATCAACACCACAGAAATCAGATTTGTGCTTGGAAACAGGTTCCTAAGCAAACAAGCCCCAAGTTGAAGCTTCAGTCCTAGCAATGGCAATGTCTAGGGCAAACACCCTAGCCACAAGCATCCACTGCTTGCCTCTTCCATACTAGGTATTCACTCGTAAAAATAATAATCAACAAATATGTTATTTAATTGCGAAGATTTAACTTATTTACATAGCAACAATCGCACAATAGTTGGAAAGTAAACAGTGGAAACATAAAACAATTACACACATACACAGGGGATTTCTCCTTCAAACCAACGTATCATTCAGCTAATCAAAGCTTATAAGGCAAACTCCACAATGACTAAAACCTAGTAGTTGCATGGTAAGCAAATCCACCCCAACCCGAAGTGTACAACCTAGTGAAGAGAGGTAGGGCATACACAAAAATCGAGAAAAAACAATTGCGATTATACATGTTGTACAGCTATATGGCTTATTGTGCAATATTGTGTTTATCAATACAGATTTGCAGTACAGTAGTAATCTACAGCCTTTGTTGTATGATATTGCTCCTTCTAGTTGATGCACTCTACTTTCTCTCTCTTCTGATCATCGTCCCTAGCTGACAAAAAAACTATATAAGAACTCTCTATCTTGACTTGTCTTTATACTTGTGATGAAACCTTAGTCTCTTAGTGATATGTACATTTGAGATGAATCATAGTGTAAGTCATTAATATAGTAACTTTATTGGACTCAACAGCTAAATATAAGACTTTTCACTTAGGGATATATAAGGCAGTTAAGGGTTACAAATGTCAGATTGACTAACAGAGATGATAAATTGGTTTGGGATTATCATCCTTCAAGGTGTTATACTCCTAAACATAGTTATATTCAGCTCAATGTGTTGGTTCATAATCGAGAATTGGTTTGGTGGTGGAAACAGCTGTGGAAGCTTAAATGTCCGGGTAAGGCCAAGTTACTCTTCTGGGCTATTTTGGAAAATAAAGCTCCAACATGGGACATTCTGCAAAAGAGATTTCTTGAAGGTCCAGGATTTTGTACGATGTGTTGGAAGGCTGAGGAAACTATTCATCATCTCTTTGTTCAATGTAGTTTTTCTCAAACTATATGGACTGAAGTGGGTAAACAGTTGGGTTTCATCGGGGGGTGGCAGGGAGATACTGTACTCCATGCTTTTCAAAGCTGGTGGTCGGGCCATAACTCTCTCCGAGCTGTTCCTTGTATCTTTGCTTGGGGGATTTGGATAACACGCAACAAGATTATTTTTCAGGACTGTCGAATCTCGATGGAGTCTGTTGTGGCTCAAATTGTTGCAATTATTCATCATTTCAGGGACCCTGAGAAGCTCCTCAAGCATAGGCCTGTGCAGGAGGAACCGATTGACAAAGCTCTCCCTTGGGGCTTCTTTGATGGAGCATCTCAAGCTCGGCAATTGAGATGTGGTGGGGGTGGAGTTCTTTACAAATCTGAGTCTCATTATTTTCATTTCTCGGCTGGATTAGGGAGGGGATCAAACAACTATGCTGAATTAATGACACTCAGGCTTCTGCTTTTATTTGCTTTGGAACAGGGTTGTTTGTCTTTACAGGTTTTTGGTGACTCTATGCTCGTTATTGAATGGGCAAAAGAGACTGTTCAGTGCCATGTGATGATACTTTTACCTATTCTGGAGGAGGTGTTCCACATAAAACAACAGTTTAATCATATTTCTTTTACTCATGTCTATAGGGAACGGAATGGGGTGGCTGATCAGTTATCCAAGGAAGCGACGCAGTGGCATTTAGACTATGGCATATGGAGGATATCTGTTCACTCTCGCAAGGGTTCATACAGCTATTATCATAGGCCTTTTCATGAGGTAGTGGTGGATCAGCATGGAGCTTTGGCTCAGCTTTTGTGACCTGTCACCTACTCTTTTTTGGGTTTGATACAGATATACATCTATGTATCGAGCTGGCTGGGATAGTTTTAATTTTGTTATGATGGGATTGATATTCTTCTATGTTTTGAGCTGATATGTATATATATTACAGTCTGGTGATAGTTTCTGTGACAGAATCCAGATTGTGACCTGTACTTTTGGTATCGAGCTGAATGCTTATATTTATGACTGGCTGGGACAGTTTGTATTTTACAGGCTGGGATTATCGGAATTTTCATGAACCTGTTATAGTTTTGATGTATCGATCTGTGACAGCAAGTGACCTGTATGGGTTTATCGAGCTGAATTCTTATATATATGACAGGCTGAGAGATAGCAAATATATGAATGGATATTCATATTTGCTGTGTTGTTTCTAGCTGACTTACAGGATGGGACAGATATGTAATTTTTTTGGTTATGATCATATGAGACAGATAATATTTGACAATGTAGGGATCCTTAGTGATCCTATTACATGTGCAGATGTAATTTTGTTCTACTTTGAATAAAATTATGAATTTTTTCCGAGGAAAAAAAAATTAAGACTTTTCACTTTTTCCTAAAGTGAATTACAAAATAGAATCACTTTTCAAAATATCTTAAACCATTTTTGGCACATTCATATTGAACATCTGTAGAAGTTCCTATTCAATCTATATTTCTAGTGGTCATTCATTAGGAATTAATAAAATTATCTTATTTTATTAACACCGCTCCCTCGGAGTTGTGATGTAGACTTTCGATGCCTACTATAGTCACTTGGGTGGCTCTTATACTAATTCAGCAAAGGGTGACTGAGAGGAAGTGTAGGGACGTAAAAAATCTATATAAGTAACATAATTAAAGTTTACTTTTCTTAGCAGAAAATCACTCTTTTGAGCTGATGGCCAGGCTGGGAGAAGGTAGTAACAATTTTGCAGAGCTATTAAACTTAAAACTTTTACTCATTTTTGCAGCAGAGAAAGGGTGTAGAACTCTAAAGGTTTTTGGTGACTAAATGAATGTGATAAATTGGATCAAGGGGATTCAACATTGCCGTGATCTGAGACTTGACAACATTCTATCATCCATTCTAGCAGTTTTAGACTCATATGATGTTTTTTCATGCGAACATGTCTACAGGGAAAACAGCAAGCAGGCGGACTTTGCTTCGAAAGCAGGGCTCCAGTTGGCTCTTGGCCAGTGGAAGATTAGAGAACAGTTAAACAATACATTCCATGAGTACTATCACCGGCCTTTTATTGAGGTTGCAGCTCCTCAATAATTTTCTCTTTTCTAAATATGTTCTTCTGGTTTATTGGTATCAGACTTTTATATATGGACATCTTTTTTGAGATCAGGTTGTTGAACAACCTGTGAGAGACTAGACATGGTCTCGGTTTTTCCGTAATGGGCAGCTATGGACTGAATTACAGATGATATTTTTGTGGGCAGTTTTGTGATGAAACTGTATGGACTTATTTTGTCATATAAGTACAGGTTATCAGGCAGAGTATTTGCTGATTATTTTGTATAGTATGGGTTTGGATATATTTTCCGCTCATATTTTTATTTTCTTTCTTTCTCAAATATGCAGAAATGTATATCTACAAACTGTAATTTTGTTTCTCCTCGGATGATATAAAATTATGCTTTTTTTCCAAGGGAAAAAAAAATTAAAGTTTACTTCAGGACAAAGCTCCTTGAAATGGGGGAGTACGTAATGCCCCATATGATATACAAAATTAATTAATTAAAAGAAAATAAATAAATAATAGATAATAATAATGATGATGATAATAGATAATATCAAGCGAATAAATAAATAAGAAATAATACACAATCAATAATAAATTAATTAATTAAGAGAATTCTAAAAGTGGACAAAAAGTAATTTAAAGAAAAGATAATGATAGAAAAGCTAACTAATTAATTAATTAATTATAAGAAAATAAATAAATAATAGATAATGATAATGATGATGATAATAGATAATATCAATGGAATAAATAAATAAGAAATAATAATAATAGATAATATCAAGAGAATAAATAAATAAGAAATAATAAACATAATCAATAATAAATAAATAAATTAAGAGAGAATTCTAAAAGTGGACAAAAAGTAATTTAAAGAAAAGATAATGCTAGAAAAGCTAACTAAAAGATGCATGCTATGCACGGGAATTTTTATTTGAATAGAACTTTATAAAAAACTATATAATTGAGGTTGAGAAGAGGGTAAACGATCTTTACTTGGAGCAAATCTTGGTCTTGAGCAGTTCTTGGAGCTTGGCCTCTTTACGAAAGAGGAATAATAGCTGACATTGGTTTATTGATTAAGGGCTCAAGGGCTCTCAATGGCATTGACTAAGGGATTTGTTGGGAGGAGAGTCGTCCACCACATGGTGTTGCCTAGTTGGTTGTGGTCAGCAAGAACAAGTGACTGGAGCTCGATGGTTCCACATTTGATTGTATGTTAGTTCTTTGCAAAATTTCCAGGTATGTGAAAATCACACTGCTCTTATAATCGATTTTAGTAAGTAGTTGGATCATGTGATTATTCATGGATTTTGCCTAAATGCTCAAGTTGATGATGGGTTCACCTTATGTTAAACTTTATATTCACATCAGATTATGCATATTGATGCATGAGTGTTAATGTTTAAACTTTAAAGTAATCTAAGCTCTTTGAGGTCTTACAGACTCAGGGGGCTCCTCAGGGACATCTGCAGTACAACTAGTAGTGCAGCTAGTGCCTACCATGCCTGGTGATACTAGTGGATCATCCTCCAAAACCATCCACCCCAAGTCATCAACATCAAACTCTGTCAGGTGAGTCTCCTCCTACTCTCACGGGGGATTTTAGGGTATTTTTTTACTTTTCAAGTTTTTTATTGCCTAATTGTTCCAAGAATTTTCTGCAGGCAGGCCCAGGCCAGTTCATAGTGGAACTGATTAAACTAACCTTTTAGAGTCAAACCAACCAATTTTAAAACACTCCAACTCAAGTTACATAAATTCACAAACTCAAATGACTGCAACCATTACAAGGAACTTGTGAATGAACAAAGATGTCACTCGACAAGCTTTGAGGACATGGAAAAATGAGAGTCTACATACAAAAGTGGAAAGCACAATTAACTCTCAAGTTTTAAGCAAATGTATACAACCATGGCATAAGTAGAACCTAAAAAGTACAACATCTAGAAAGCACTTCAAGCACAATAATTATCAATTATATCAACGAGTACAAAAGGAACCACTTGAGAACCAAGCATAACATTACAAACATGTACAGTAAATTTTGCACTGTCTAGACAATACCATTGCATTTAAGTGCATTTAGTCCAGGGCATGCTGAGCTGAATTGCTACAATGTAACCTTTCATGAAGATGTTTTTCTCAATGTGATAATTGTCTGACCTGGCAGCACCTGAGACCTTCTGCACAAAGGTAGGGATGCAAATGAATATAGACAAAACCAAGGTGGTTATATTCTTGTTCAGGAGGAAGACAACCGCGCCAACAATAAAATTCAACAATGAACCCTTAGAGATAGTCCAAAGCTAAAAATATTTGGGAATGAAATTTTAGGATAGGCTTAGTTGGAACAAACATAGAAGGACAATAATACAAAGGGCCTAAAAGTCAACCTTTCTGTTGCAAAACAAATGTAGAACAGTCAAGATTTGGGATTGGGGAATTCAGTGCCCTCTTCCAGGCCATTGTTACCCCAGCAATACTCTATGGGTGTGAGGTGTGGGGCATGAGCATTCCATAAAACATATGGAGTCAGATCGAAAGAGTGCAGAAATACATGATAATTTATATGTGACTAAAAATCTCCATATGGTATGAAATCCTGCAACCTGAAAGGCTGAAACATGACTATATGCGCTTGAGATGGGGGCATTAAGGAAGACAATCTTCTATATACAGAGTGACAGACTTGGACAGCAGCAGATTCCAGCGCAAAATCAGCAAGGAAACTCTATCGAGAAGGAAAAATACGTAGGAGCTTCAATGCAAAGATTGATAAGTGTATTAATGTCCAACAAATGATCACAATAGTAGCTCAATGGGACTAAAAGAATATATCAGAAACCAAAGTACAATGTAGTAGTGTGAAAGAGATTCCTATAAAGATACCAAAAAGCATATCAACACAGATACTTAAGAGCAAACAGCTAGTAGCTAAAGTAACTAATTAAGCTAAGGTAAGCTCAGAAAGTAAATAACGTGAAGAAGAGTGAAGTGCAAATACAAGATAAAAGATAAGCTTCGTGATATCTAAGGCCCAAAGGAACTCAACACGAAACCACAACAGAAGATGCCATGGTATGCTAGATCCGGTGAGTGAGTGGACAATATGGGGGTCACCCCACTAGAGTAACTCAATGATGAGTGGACCAAGGGGGGGTCACCCTGCTAGAATCCTCAATGATTGTGAAATCACCAATGCACTAGTAGATTATGTCCTCTAGAGTGTGTCCAAAGCTTATAGCACCCAACTGTATAATCCTTGGGGTAACCCAAAAGCAAGAAGGCACAATTCCCCTAACATGCAAGGGCATGGAAAAAAAGCTTCATATGGACCCCTATTTGGGCTGAGTCCATATCTAGGGTGAGTGAAGGGTTCCCGGCCTCAGGGATGTTGAACTCTAGTCTATCTGCTAGAGTGTCTGTTGGTAAGATGGTGTGCAACAAGTGGCCTAAAACAAAAACTCCATAAGGCCTCGTGGAGGTTGGTCGGCTGAGGGGGGAGGTCAACCAAAGAGCTAAAGTCTCATTGAACATGAGTCTGAAGGATCATCTATATGTCGACGAGTATCCGCTTCCCAATTGTTGCCTCGATCAAACTGATCAACTTGGAAGTGCAATGTTATTTGCCCAGGGGTCTATGATCTAGGTGGGGTATGAAAACTCTGAAATCTGTGCTTAATCACTTCTCTCATGAAGAGAAGAAGGCACCTTTGGTCAAGATAAAATGATAAAGGATCTACCAAAATCCTTAAATAGGCAGTGAAATCTCCCTATAATCTTGTAATATATTGGACCCATGAAGATGTAATGTTCCTGTGTCTCAAACTCTTGTAAGTGCCAAAGACAGCATATCCTATGTAACCCAATGTTCTAAAACTCGAATTCAGAACCGGTCAAGGGTCAACTTGGACTCAGACTCGGAATCGGTAATGAATCGATAATGAATCGGTAATGACTCGACCGATTTGAATTTAACGTCTCGGTTTACTCAAAAATACATAAAATATTTAAATTTTAAATAAACAATATTTTAAAGATTATAATCCATGATTCCAAAGCATTAGAGACAAAATATCCAAAGTCTACTCATCTATACACCATATAAGGGTGAATATATCAAAATGGCACAAAGTGTATTGTGCAATACATATCTAAAACAAAATACATAATCAATGAGGCCTAAATGACTTGTAGAGTCCAAAAAACAACATGCTATGATGCCACTACATCATACATCATACATGCCATTGATCAACATGATCAATCATCAAACTCATCACCACTGCTAGAACTAGAAGTAGAACTAAAATTAGGACCAGCAATGGCGTAGGCAATAGCATCATCATCTGGCTCAAGCTCGGACTCCTCAAGGTCATCTACAACTGCATTAGTAGTAGTAGTACTAGGTGAATGCCTAGAAGCACAAGGTTAGGGTTCATTTTGTAGCTTTAGAGTTAGAAACCAGGTTGCACGAAACAAGGAAATAGGGACAAGTTTCATAAACGANTATATATATATATATATATATATATATCAAAGTGGATCGAAGACAGATCGGGCAGTTTGTCTCTATCTCTTTCAATCATGTATATAGAGAACTGAACAAAGAGGCAAAATTGTTATCCAAGAGTGCTCTGTTATTAGCACCAAGGGCGCTGAAAGAGGAAGAGCAAAGGGCGCAGCCCTCCATTATTCAAACCTAGTCTGCATAGTGAACGTTTTACATTTCTTTTTTGATAAGTTGCACGAAACAGGGAAACAGGGACGAGTTTCGGAAACGAGGAAGTGTAGGAAACGTGACCCCCCAAAATTTAGGAAAGGGGGAAATGCGATATATATATATATATATATATACAGATTAAATCCAACAAAATTAGAAATCATAGACATAGTCATACATATAACATCACATTTATGATTTTACTCATGATTTCATAAGTGATTCATCATTCCATAATGCAAGTAGTAATAACTAATATACAAAAACAACAAATTTTACCCATAAACGATTCCATAATGCAAATGGAAATAGCCAAAAAAAGCCTTCATAAATGAGGCTAAGCCGCTAATACATATATATCCAAAATCAGCGTTTATATACGAGGCTACAAGTACAATGCTACAACAACATAAACAATGAACATATAAAGAAAACATGAGCTAAATTCCAAAGACTAGTAGTCATCATACTTGGGCTCATTTCCATACTCCTCGAAAATAGAACAAGAAGCACATCCAACAGTGGGTTGTTGAGTGGAAGAAGAAGGGCCAACTCCACTTCTAGGTTCCTCAATATTCATGGCAGCAAGAGAGATGTCCAAGTCAGAGGATTCTGGATCCACATCCCAGTCTTTAGAAGGCCCACTGCTATATTCCGAACCCCTACGAGATGCAAGGCGAAGGTTAGAGTGCACATAAACAAGATCCTCAACCTTATGTGAACCCAACCTATTGCGCTTCACAAAATGAATAAAAACATAGGTGCTCCAATTCCTTTCTGCCGATGAAGAGCTTTCCAACTGTGAAAAAACATGAATGGCAAGTGTTTGCAAATGAACACCATTTGCTCCATGACAAACCCACCACCTAACTAGATTCATGGTGCTTCTCTCATCCAAAGCTAATATATCTGAATAATCATCCAATCCTACGGCAAAACTAGCAAATTTTTCCTTCGCCTCCCTGTGTAGATGAGCTGGAAATTATCTCATAAGGGCCTTTTTCACTCCATTAGCCACCTCTCTATTTTGATGGGGTGCCTTCCTCATAAAATCTTGGGTTCAAGGCATGTGCTAAAGTGTGCAATGGAGTGTTAAAGTTGTTCCACCTATCAACCATGATTTTCTGTACCAAATCAGCAAAACCAACATCAACAAATAAAAGCCGAGGAGACTCCTGTGAAATGATTTCCATAGTCTTCTCAACCATGGTATCCATGCCATCATATACCTCTCCCAAGAAAGTTTGGTCTGTGTCAGCGCTTCGAAGAAGCTCAAATGCAGGGGTTGTGAACTTGAGCAAGAAATTTATCTTGCTCCACCACTCCTCATCAAGGCACAATCTACGCACCATAGTTCCTTGATTTGAATCTGCCTGTCTCCACTCAGCCCAAAGTTGAATCACCACCATAGAAACTAACGGTTGCTTCACCTCAACAAGGCGACACAACATGATGAAGTTGGAGGCAAATCTTGTTTCGACAACTTTCAACAACTCCAATCTGGAGTACTCTCGAAATATAGCTTGAGATTGGTGGTGGTTGGTGATGAATTTAACTATCTCCCTTGTTTTCCCTGTGAGTTCCTTGATCCATGAAACTTTATTATCTATCTCTTCTAAGATCAGATTTAGATTATGGACAATACATGGTGTCCAAAAAATGTGATCAAACCTGCTCTCAACAATTAAACCTGCAACTTTGCAAACTGGTGCATTATCCGTGATAACATGCACCACCTTCTTAGGCCCTATTTGCTCAATAGCTCTAATTAAAACATTAGCAATGAATTGAGCATCTTTCACCTCCCCTGAACAGTCTTCAGCCTTTATAAACATTGCTCCTTTTGGAGAAATGGCAATGATGTTTATCAATGGCCTACGCCTGGTATCTGTCCATCCATCTGAGACTACGGTAACTCCAGAGCTAACCCATGAAGCAGGAATCGGTGCTAAGATATCCTCCACAAGCGCCTTCTCCTTTTTCAGGTGATCAGTTCGGACTTTTTCATAGTTTGGCCCCTTGTACCTAGCAAGAGTTGTGTTAATTGCCCACACGAGATCATGCCAATAAGGAGACTGAACCACATTGAAAGGTATCCCACAAGCATAGATGGCCCTGCCCACCCTTTTGTCGGCTTCTTCTCTCCCTTGAACATTCACCAATTTGGCTATTTTGCTCTCTTGCATTGAAGAAGTCCCTTTGGCATTTTTTGATGGTTGTACTTGTTGTTGAGCTGCTTTCCTCTTCCTTGCTTCAAGCACAATCCTTGGCTCGATGTTTGGAGGTTGAACAGAAGAATTAGCAAGTTGGGCATGTCTTCTTTTAAGCCTATCAGCCTCATCATGCTCAATTTCATACTTCCTCCTATCACTTGGGTCACTTGTTTTTTGGCAACCTTCAATACCCTTTCATGTTTCATGTAAGAAATGTGATCTGATTCTTGGGTAGGAGCCCTTATACGGCAATTTGCATAGAGTACATCGCCATTCCCATGAGCCACCATCTTTAGAATATGAGCCCAAAGAGGACAATATTCAGCCCTCTTGTTGGACTTAGGGGCTGAAGCAAGAGCTTGCTTGGAAGCCATTGCTACTGCTAAAAGAAAAAATTTTAAAATTAACCATAAAAATCTTTAAAATGTGAAGCATATTCCATGAGAAAAAGAAAAAAAACAATAGAAAATAAGTTGCATAGAGCATGCTTGTCACCACAAAGTGTTTCTTGTAGGTGAAGCTGCTCCAAATCACTGCTAAAACCACCAAAATGAAGTTGTAGCTGCTCCAAAAAAACCACTGAATACTCATGTCCTCGAATCTGCAAATGCCAAAAATGAAAAATATACACCAGCGTGAGAGGATGTAGTCCACTGTGAGAGGATAGCATCCATCGTGAGCTAACATGAGATGATGTCGTCGACGGATAGATTGTGAGAGGTGAGCCACCGTAAGAGGGTGTCGATGGATCGTGAGAGGATGTCGATTCTCGATCGTGATAGGGTGAGAGGATGTTGATGTCGAATGCCGTGATGAGGATGTCGTTGATGGATCGTGAGAGGATGCAGAAGACTAGGGATGTTGCCCTTTACCACCGCCGTGAGCTATCGCCGTCGTGAGCTTCCTTTTACCACCACGAGAGGATATAGATCACTGTTGGAGTCGTGAGTGATGGCAAACAATGCCTTGTGCATTTTTATAACAATCCTAACGATTCTAGAAGCATAAACCCTAAACCAATTAAACAATTACTAAAAAAACAATTAAAAAAAATCGAATTTCTCATGACTTTCACGGGTTTTAGAGGAAACGCGTCAAAAAATGAAATTTCAATTTGGAAACGGGTTTTCGTCAGGCGGAAACAAGTTTCCTTCACATACCGTACGGGTTTCCTCGTTTCCGTACGGAAACGTGCTGGGGACGACAGGGGGGTCCACATTTCCTGCAACCTAGCTTTTTGGGTAAAGAAGAATTCTAGCACGAAACAGAAGATGATTAGAATCAAGCTCATTATGATAATTTTATGGGAAAAAGAACAGATTTTTTTGTGTATGATTATGAGATTTCACAGGTGAAATCAACTGTAAATACTATATAGTGAAGAAAGGAAAGTAATGTTGCAGACTTGGTTTAGAGCCAAGGAAAAGTATGAAAGAAGAAAGCTAAAGGAAAAATAATGTAAGTCTGCAATGCAGATAGTTTTATGTAAGTCCTTTTTGGACAGCCTATGTTATTCAATACGAATAAGATATTTTTTTCCAAGGAAAAAAATAGATCAAAGTTGATCCTCTAAGGACATCAGTCAATGACTCAACACCCTACAATTTTGATGAAACTTTCTAATCATTAAAATAAGGTAGAAAAATACTCCCATGCTTAATAAGTGATTTTGCTTGAGCGAAGAGTACAATCTTTATTAAGGTCATGACAAAGGAGTTCAACAATCACCAGCACTATCGTCAAGGTATATTGAGGGGTTGATGTGCTTCTTGATTAAATGCCAATCCCGTACCCTCTTACATGATAGAATTCTGTTGAAACTTTGCAACCCTGAAATCCTGAAAACTATTAAGACGGTTGAATTCTGAATGGGATCTAAAATTCTACTTTTTGTATATGAAGTCCGATGAGGTTGGAAGTGGAACCACTCTCAAACATCCTGAAACAATTGATGGTAATGTTAAAATTTAAAGTAAAAGTGGCATTCTCCTTATCTTTCATTTAATATTGGCAAACCTATTGAGTAACTGAACAAAGCAGGATTTTTTTTGTTGACAACTCGACTGGTTCAGGATGGGACTCATCCAAGTTGACCAGTTCAGTACCAAACGGACCGAGTCAGACACCAACTCGGCCAGTTCGGGTCACCCAATCCGGTTTGAAGGCCAAGTCAGCTTGGTGGAGGGTCAACTTGGTCAACTCGGCTGAGTCTGAGTCCGAGTTGACTGATTTTTAAAATAGTGATCTAACCACAGAATGTGGTGGTCCATCTCAATGCATAGGATGGCTGGAAAGTTGTGACATTAGGGCAGAGAAATGCCCCCAAGAAAGGAAAGATTTGAACCAGCACATTTAAGACTGCTATAGAAGGGGGAATGGAGAAAATGGGTGAAAAGAAAACAGCAGTACTATATTGAGCACTGTAGGATAGATCAAAGTACAAGAATACGTCAAGCTTAGCATGCCTTGGAGAGAAATGCACATCTTAGCTCAACTCAGAACAAGCTCGGACAAGCTAAGGTGTGAAGTGGTGAGATGGAAGGAGCACAAGGATGAATGGAATATCAGGACTTGCAAGGTTTGCGGCTCCAAAGAGTTGGTAAAAGAACAACACTTCCTCCTCATTTGCCCAGCTTATAGCATCAGGAACTTGGAAGGTTTCAGTTTTGGTAGGATAGCTCACTGTGTTTCAGGACAACCAGCTGTAGGATGTTGCAAAGAAAGCATCACAAATGATGGATCTCAGGGTCAAATGCAAAAGCCAAAGATGATCCTCTCTAGGGAAGTCACTCAACTAAGTAGCCTAGGGGCTCCTGTATAGAGTTTTTTCCTCTAGTAACCCCAATTTTCTTTTACTTTCTGACTTTACATTCCTGTTTATCATAAATGTATGTTTGTACACCTAAAAGCAGGCCACTTCAAGATGTCACTTTTCTGTCCCATAGATACCTAATCCTGTGGACATGTTAATAAAATCTTTCTACCTGTCTATTTATCTATCACAACAAAAAATATATCTATCTATCATGAAGATGCTTTTTTCAATGTAACAATTGTAGCCAGTAGCCATACCTATCTCAATTAATGTTTTGAGGTCATTAGGAAATCCTACCCCACCCCTGTTTCCTACTTGGAAATGTTTCTAAAACTGAAATGGGTATAAAATCCCCAAAAACCCTCTGGAAAAGTTTTTGGCACCTTTCCAATTCCAAAAACCTACCAGAAGGTTTCGGCAACAAATCCTATCAAAAAACGCCAAAAAAAGAGGTGTTTTGAGGGAAAAAGTGAAATAAAAATTTAAGAAATAAAGGGCTCAATTATGACCTGCTTGACTAGAACAGCAAAATAATTCTTAAAATTCTATAAAAAAAAAGAATTTTTTAGAGTAATGTATTATTTGAGTAGAGTTTTAGTTTTTTAAATATTTTACCAACATTTTTCCATGTTTCCTCAAATTTTGAAAAGTGCCTTTCTGAAACTGACGCCATTTCCCCATTTTAGGAGACATTTCCATGTTTCCTCAGCTTTTATTTGACACATTACTTTTAATAATTAAGCTGAAGTACAAAGTAGATCCATCTAGTATGATTAAATGACAGCAATAGAAAATTAACTTTAAAACAAAGCTTCCTCGCAAAAGAAAGTTATGCCTAAAACATAGCAAAAAGGTCTCCCAATCATGCATGCTAGTAAAAACTACCAGGGGTAAACCAAATAGGTCATACAAAAGCTTATGTTAAACTGCAAAAGCTTTTTTGTAAATAAATAGTACAGCAAGCACAACTGCATCCATCACAAAGCAAAACAAAACTTCAACTTGTTTGTAACTTGTAACCGTAAATCCATCTCAGAGTAATGAATCTATGGTAGTCTAAAAATAAATAAGCCATGACGTAAAAGTTTACATTGGAGTCCAGCACAGCAAGCAACAATTTCAGGAAAAAGCATCAGTGGTAACCGTAAAACTCAACAGATACTGTTCCTCTTTAAATCCATGAACACCCTCCTCTTAAGATTTTTGGTGGTTTCCTCTCAAAATTTGACGAAAATTTCAAAAATCAGAGCTAGTTCACAAGGTTTCCTATTCTTCCTATTCATACAATTCTAGGATCTACAGTTGTCAAGTGGGTTGAGATCAAATCATAAATCAAGTGAGCTTTCTTCACAGAGACCCCGGTTCAATCCCCTCAAAGAGAATGCTACCATGTTAATGCAGCCAAATGTTTACTATTTTATGATATCTCATAGTTATCTGAGCCTACGAAGTTTATCGTGGGCAGTGTATCTAATTCAGAGGCAAAGCAAAACTTCATTAACAAAGGATCAATTACCTGCCAAAAATTTGTCTAAGGATACACTGTTACCTAATATTTAGCATATTATTGCTTTAACATGGGATTGTGTCTTAAGTTACCAGGATACGGATCTGAATATGGATCCACTAGACTTTTGAAAAGACAGGATCCAGATACGGCAGAGAAATGGCAAGAACAAAAAAATACAAAAATAATTTTATAATAAATAAAAAAATAGAGTCAAGAATCAAAACCATTCCGGAATCACAAGAGTAGAACTATAGCAAAACCAGAAAGAGAGTTCTCATGCATATTACTATTAGCCATCCATGTATCAGAATTTATAATTTGATAAGTTATAACCTTCATTGATTATTGATAATTTGGAAGACCATTTCAGCATGAGCATGTAGCAAGCCATAACAGCATTTTTGTGAGCCACATCCACATGTCCATATCAGCGGGGAATAAAGTGGTTTTCTTGAAGGCTATGGCAAGACCAAATAACAATGTCAGTGAACAGAGCACATAAAGATAGCTCAGGCATTAATAGCATACCTTGACCATACTGATAGATTGAACCTTGATAGAGCAGACCTTAAGACCATGTTTTGACACGAGGATAGATCAGACCTTGACAAGGAATGGGGTTTACCGTTTTAGCCTTTAGTAGTTTAGGGTTTTGGAAGTTTTTAATTAAAATATCAATTTTTGGGGGTATCATTGGATCGAAAAAGCACTGCAAGTTTCAGGATCCGTATCAAAATTTCAGGATCCATTTTCATTTTCCACAGAATTCGTTTCATGGGCTCAGGATCCATTTCTTCTCCAGAGAATCCACTTCCGTGATGGATCCTGAGCAGATCCAGATCGGATCCACAGATGGTACACACAAAGCTGGTGGATCGGGTAACTTAATATCATCTATGTTTGTTTCAAATTTTTAAAGACATAGTATTTGCAGGCACATTTTTTACCAAAGACAGTTTAAACTGGCATTTTTCAACATCACTCAAAAATCAATAAAAGCCTGAGAAAAATGCATTTCCTAGGAGTTATGATAGAGAGTGATTGACAACTAAAACAGTTTAGATATCAGCATTCAGAAGTGTACACTGGAATAGGAGATATTCTGGTGAAAATATCATTCTGATTCAACGATATCATTTTAACCTCACATGAAATTACCAAACAAAGAACACAATTGTCCATGGAACAAGGCCCGTGCAAGTGGCTTAATTTAACACAGGTGTGCAATGCAAAAAATCTTTAAGTAGGTGAAAGAATAGCAGTCCAAAAGCTTGGCAATTGTGTTTCTCAAAAGAGGTATCTGCTACACCTCAGTCAAGCAAGCTAGCTACTGTACCAGAATTTATCACCCATGTTTCATTGCTTTCTATAGTTCATAATCATTCGGTATTTTACCAATCGTTTTCCATGTAGTCACTGTCCAGTATAGTGACTAGTCCTTATTGAAAAACATCTGAACTGTTTCCTAAGTTGTAATAAAGGCGCGTGCTCAGGTCTTAGATACAGTACTTGGGATTTTAAGCCAGTTTTTGCTTTGAAAGCACTCCAAACATACTAAGCTGCTTTTACTCTACTCTATTACAAGGTCCCACACCTAGATAGATTTTTTTATTGGTAGCATCCATCTCACCAGCACCAGTCTGACAAGCCCCAAACCATGCCTAGAGCCACCCCCTAATAAGCCATCAGCACTGTGTTCACTGTTCACGCTATTCCACCTGTCTTTCTCGAGGCATAAAATAGATTTATTCTCTTAAGATGGATGTTTAGTTGAATGACAAGCAAATCAAATAGCAACTCTCCAATTATCATGTTCCATTAGCTGCAATACATTTAACTTCATCAATCAATCAATTATTGCTTTATAATTTATCTGCTTATTCTCCTGTTGTTTCTAGTTTACGCCCTCAAACAATGGTATGTCCCCAATGTTGAAGTTAGTGCAGCTGCGAGACCCATTCTCAAAGAGGATGGTACCCTAGTCAGTTAACTAGGGCAGAGTAAGACCCTAGAAGGTACCCTAGGCCCCCCAGTAGTCTCCTGGGGTTTTTTGTCTGGGACCAAGCAGGTTGATGCCATGGCAAAGCCCCTAGCATGTGGCTAGGGCTCCTATGTGCCTCTAAGGTATTCTGGTCTGGGACCAAGGACACGATGTCCAAGTAGATCCTACAAGTAGAGGCAGAGACATATTCTGGTCTGGGACCAGGGACACGATGTCCAAGTAGGTCCTACATGTAGTTGATCAACTTTCAGTGTGGGACTAAAGCTCAGATTAGTGTTGAGAGCCATTCTCTGGGAGAATGGAGGCACCTGGTCAGTTACCAGGAATTTGATTCAATCTGGGACTGAAGCTCAGCTTAGTGCTGAGAGCCATTCTCTGGGAGAATGGAGGCACCTGGTCAGTTACCAGGAATCTGATTCAATCTGGGACTGAAGCTCAGCTTAGTGCTGAGAGCCATTCTCCGGGAGAATGGAGGCACCTGGTCAGTTACCAGGAATTTGATTCAGTTTGGGACTAAAACTCAGCTTAGCACTGAGAGCCATTCTCTAGGAAAATGGAGGCACCTGGTCAGTTACCAGGAATTTGTTTCAGTCTGGGACTAAAGCACAGCCTAGGGTTGAGAGCCATTCTTTGGTAATGGAAGATGATGATGTGTGATGTCCTCTCTCCTAATCGTTACTGCTAGGTTGCTTCTCAAGGGACTGGCCACCCCTTGATGATGTCACTAGCACCTAACCCTTAGGAGCAGTATTGAGGACCAAAGGATCGTACCATCCGTTTGGATCTTCCCCTTATACAGTGATGACAAAAATATATAAAACATTATACCTTGAGAGAGAGAAAAGTTTACTGGTCATGTTGGTCCTAAAGAAGTTGTTTGTCCACCTTATGGTTCACCTTGATCTTGTGGGTTTGTGGGTTGTTTTATCATGGCACCCTTTGTTGACTCATGGTCCCTTATCCTACTTGGTCCTAGCACTGTTATTGTGAGTGTACCCTTGTTATGATGATTCTTACCTTATGAGTCTTTGGTACACTAACCTAAGTTCTTTTTATCTTTTGGTTGGACAATTTACCTTATGACTTTATTATAAAAGTTTACTTTATGGTTTTATTAATAAAGACCTTTTAGACCATTTATTTATTTTATTTGTTTTTTATTAAAACAGTTGGACCTTTGATTTTTGACTTGGACCATTTTATTAATGTTTAAACCTTATAAATTAAAGGTTTAATGAAAACATAATATATCGAATTGTTTCCTTGTTTGCTCCTCGCGTGACGTTGCTCCACATGATTCCTCAGCTATCTACGTGATTTCTCAGCTACTCGCATGACTGAGTTCTTCCATGGTTGCCTCTCTATTCTGCGAATGATTGTTCTTCTTTGCCCCACGCGACTGTTTCCTTCGCATGACTGCTATCCCAAGGCTGCTTCTCTTCCTCCGCGAGCTTCTCCTTCAGCGTGGACTGTGGGTTTCTTCCCACAACGTGATTGTCCCTTTGCGTAACTCCTTCGCGTGATGTTTGACCATCGCCCACCTACACGGTTGTGTGCTTACTCTCAGCGAGACGATTCATCTCCAGAGTGACCGTGAGCATCCTGCCCCCGTGTGACGGTGAGCACTCTTCTCCCGTGAGACCGTGAGCATGAATTCCTCTGCGTGTTCACAAGTCTGTTCCCCTGTGTGATTGGGCGCCTACGCGTGGCTTTTCTCGTGGCATACCTCATTGAGTCCTTCCGTGGCTCACCTCTACGTGACTGCTTTACCTTGTCTGCGTGATAGTTGTGATCTCCTGCAGTGTGACTCCTGACTGATGGTTTCTACCCTAGCGTGGTACGTGACTGTATGTTTTTATTGTGGTCTGTGGCTTGTTCTCCCACCGTGACCTTGAGTGTGGTATGCAGCTTGATCCCCCATCGTGACCTTGAGTGTGGTATGCGGCTTGTTCCCCCATCGTGACCTTGAGTGTGGTTTGTGGCTTGTTCTCCCACCATGACCTTGAGTGCGGTCTGTGGATTGTTCTCCCACCGTGACCTTAAGTGTGGTCTGTGGTTTGTTCTCTCAGCATAACCTTGAGTATGGACTGTGGCTTTTCCAGCATGACCATGTGTATCCTACTTAGCATGACAGTGGAAGCTTGACTGTGCAAGAGTATGACTGTGTGTCTCTGCACAGTGTGACTGTATTCTTATCCAGCATATGTGCAGCGTGACTGTACTGGGTATGACTCTCTAACTGTTGACTAAGTGTCTGAAGTCCATATCCTACTGCTTTAACCCTCTCTCTCAAGGTACGACATTTGTTTACTCAGTTGACTTGTCCCTTCGGTGACAAGATCAACCTAAAGTATCTGATTATAAGGCTGATTCAAATATTGGTTATGATTCCTTACTGCTGATTTCTACTGTACATTATTTTATCATGTTGTTGCTGTACATGGCATTTGATGATTCTGAAGAACCAACTCTAACGCAATGACTAATGGAGCGTTAAGTTGAAAGAGATGAAAATTATGATTGTTTTTATTACAGTTCAAATTTTACTAAGGAAGTACTATTCTGAATCTGAGTTTACATGTTCATGCATTTTTTACTATTTATGTTGAAAACTCTTCTAATCCTAAAATTTCAACACCCAGTCATTGAAGTTCTATCTACAATTATTACCAACAGTCTGCATGATCATAGTGTGAAGGTTTTCACAGTGGTTAATCTATCTTTTTCACCTTCATACTGATCCCCTGAAGATGGGGAAAGTGTCCACTCGAAACGTCGGGAGTTTCCAAAACTCCAACAGAATGTAATTCCATAAGCTTTAGCACAAAGTCTGCATGTTGTCAATTTATATAATCACCTAGATTTCTGGTAATAATCTGCTTACAGCTGTTATTTTGAAAGATTTTGCAGCTATGTTTTACCTAAAACCGTTATTCTCACTTGTAACTGATCCATGGAAGCTTAGAATTGTTAATTAGAATAATGTCTTCCATTCATACCTGTACAACTACTGCCTTCTAAGTTCCAACTGACAAAAAAAGCAATAAGTCAACAGTGATAAATATATAGTAATCTGCATGTATTTGCTTGTTTCTACTGTGTAATAATCATTTGACCTTCATTGATTGACAGCAACAATATTAGGATAGTAACTTCATTCAATCAAACATAAATGAGAAGAAAGTAACACTGATGACTCAGTGAAGATTTGACTCTATTTGCTTGCACCTTGTCATCCAAAACTTTTGGCTTTCAGGACACAATGTTAAAGACTAGAGTGTCGATATATACCTTTAAGATTATTCTGAACCTAAGGTCACCATAGGCCTTGACGGGGAGGAACCATTCATGACTAATAACATGGGACTCCCTTCAGCAGCCCCATAACTCCTAAATTATTGCAAGAACTAAAAACCATATGGCCCAACATATCGATTTCATAACCACGTCATAGCCTGTCAATTGCATTAATATGGACCAACAAATTTATGTCATAACAACATCATAGCCTGTCAATTGCATTAATGATTATACATAAGGCATGCCAATAATAGAGTTCTTATGATACAACTTGAGTGGACCTAATGGTTAAGAACAAGTGTTTCAACTTTCAACCTAGAAGGCCAGAGATTTGAATCCAATGGGGGAGGTATGTAGGTATGTACACCTCCATAGACTTAAGCAGTCAAATCGCTGCATGGAGGAAATCCATTTTCCTAAAAACTAGGGAGCCTCATACATCAGTTTGGTGTCTAGCTAGGCCACTAAAATCAGATGATGATTATTATTATTATTGTGGAGGCAATTAGCTTGATCAGTGAAGGGTGATTGAACCTTCAAACAAAGTCAATTTGATTGCAATTGAAGTAAGCATCCGGGGCAATAGTATGTTGATGGTTAGGGATAGCCTCATTACGTAAGAATCATTTTCTTTGGTTGTCTAAAGAAGCATGTTTTATAAATCACAACTCATCTGTAATATATCAAGCTTGTCAAAGAAACTTTATTTTATCTGATCATAGACCTGTCATAGCTGAAGATTTTGGTTTTGTCAAATTGATAGAAGTGGAGCTTGTCCAGCATCGTTTATCACCCCTACAACCAGGTTATCAATCCCAAATTTTAACATTTCCAAAAAATTGACCCATCTTTTCAAAGCATTAAAGCAGAGGCCATATGGTTTATTTAATATCCAAACTAAAATAACCCTATTTAGGGAATTTATCTTATTCATTTGTGACTAATTAGTAATGTGAGAAATTAACCAAGGAAGAGAAAGTATAATAAGTCTTTTTGGAGTATAATTTATGTTAGTGTTTTGAAATGTTCCCAACGTTTCAAGTGGACACTCCACCCATCATCAGGGAATATAGCTTTGATCATAGAAAAGAGAGATCCAACATAAAGGAATTATAGGTTTAAAGGTAAAAGTTTAGTCGTTTGTAATGTAGAGAGAAAAAAATTAATAACTTATAATTTATAAAATAATAACAGAATATGGTAGACTAGGTCAAACTTGATTCATGATAATAAATGATATAAATTAAACAAATAAACTAATCCATTAAATGAGACAAGGTCAGACTTAGATAATAATATAAAATAATCATAGTCTAATAGGATTATGCCACTAGTGTAGTTCTAATACTAACTTCTTACCACTCAAAAAAAGGGATTTGCAAGAGAAATGTACAAAGAAGAACAGATTTAATATTTATGAAATAAAAGATAAGAACGTCTAATGAAAGACGGGCAAATAATAGGAAAATAAAGACAGGCAGTTTAACTATAAAATATAAATAGAATTACAATCAGGTTTATAGAAAGGGCTCAAAAGGGAGGGATAATTATAGTATAAGGAAAACCTCAGAGGAATGGGTTCGACAATAAAAATAATGAAAAGGAAGAGGAAGGTTTACCATCCTGCAGCAATGGTTGCTGCACAATTTTTCCAGTGCCAACCAGGTCGTTCAAGACAGATCAGCTCTCTATATTATGAGGAGAGTTAACTATTGGTAATTAAAAGGACAAATGCAAGTCTATTTTGCCCTTTTAATATTGAAACTTAGGTCTATATTATTCCTTAGGCTTCTCTCCGAGGCCATTATTTGTACACTCCATGCTCTCCCTACATTCTCCTTTTCCACCTGTCAGGATAACCGAATGTTAACTAAGAATCTTTATATATCCACAACCATATTGTTTAGATTTCAAAAACTTGCCCTGAATTGGTTGCTCGCCCTTTATCCCTAATAGCTTGCTCTTCCCCTTCTCTGCTTAGTTTATAAACTCCACCCAAAGCAATTTTCTGTTGATCACTTCCTATGCTACATAAGATCCTGAAGAGATTCAATTACAGAAAGCTCAAAGTTGTGAATAAGAAAACAGCAGAATAGGCAGAAAATGTCTCGGAATTTTTATAATTCTGTGAATCCAGACCTAGCACTTCAGCAACATGCAATGTTTCCCTGGTTTGACATGGCTGTTCTTTCTTATTTGTAGTTCAGAATAATATGTCAAATATAAGTGTCAAGACATTGTCTATGAAAGGCTGCCACAAATGTGTATGAATCTTGAGTCTGGTAGTCAATTTTACCATTTTCCAATGATAAGTTAAAATTGAGATCTATATTGGCTCTAGCCGTGCTTTTAATTTACCCAAGCCATGAGCTGGCCTCTGCTTTCATTTTATACGATGCTACAGAGAATTTATGATATCAGATAGCTTTGTGTAACTTTAAAGCCATGGGTTTACATTTCCAGATCATAATTACTCCTCAATTATAGTTGTTCCCAGGAAGCAGAACCAAATTAAGAATATAGCAGCCTGAGGACGATGTTCCTAAAACCCTGGTAAGGCCTTCTGCGATAGTTAAACTGTTCCCGGCATACATGAGACATGTGCAGAGCAAAAACCTAGGTTCCGCTTTAAAATCACATTTCTTGCAAATCAACCAGCAGATGGCCTAACAGCTAAACATCTTTGGCCAACAATAAAGATTACAGGAAGCAATAACCATATTCAGTTGATAGCAATTGAATCGATGCCATAAAGTAGCAACGGGAATCAAATCCTTGACCTGCTACTAGTGAAACATAATCTAGATAAGAAGCACTACGACCACGAACAAGCTGAATCAATCTGAAAAACATTGTCTGCCACAAGCACTAAAGAATGTCTCATCTTCAATTAAATAAAGGTAGCTGCCCCTGCCGCTCCTAATCTAGAATACCAAAACATATGCAAACGAATCCTCTGTTTTCTGCTAAATCTTGACAATCCGGATATTTATTTCAAAGGGAACTTGGAATTTGTTGGTCTGATTCTGAGAAAAAATACCAAACTCGTGAAAATTTGAGGCCAAATTTTTCCTGGTTTGCCACCAAAACTTTCCTGGATTCAATGAGGAGTACATAGAATTAACCGCCGCATTTAGCTAATGAAGTGCAACTTTCATTGCAATCGTGGTCCAAAACAGCCGGGCCAGATTTCTGGCGAATTCTACAAATTATTATTTAAACCCTAGACCCAGAAACAAACCCCCGATCTCGATTCTAACACCTGTCTCCTAAATTGCTAACGATCACTCTTCACAACCAATTATTCCACTTGGGATTTTAGTCATTTAATTCCACGGACCTGCCATTTAAATTCGTTGAGGGGTTTTACAGAGACTCCGTTTCAGTAGTTTCAGTTGCATATTGTCGAAGATAGAAATCTTCCACGGAAATAAAAGTGATTTAAATAAAAGTGAAAATACGGGAGAAGAAAATGAACTTAAGCAATTCGAACACCTGATCTCTGGCCCCGCAATAGCAGTCCTCGAGTGATTTCCGATAATGAAGATTCTCACAGAAATCTTTCAAGGTCCGAGCAGATCAGCATCTCCAGAGCCAAGTTTTCCCAACTATGCATCTGCCTCGGCGGGTTTCGAGCTGCGGAGGTGCAATCACGGTGCAGATGAAGATCTATTGGATCAAGGTTTTGAGATTTTGACTAAACCCTCGGCGCTTCGTCTTCTCCTTGCATTTCACAGACTGCCAAAGTACTTCCGGACTTGTCCACTAGACCTTTGTGTGTTCCTGATGGAGTTATTGCCTTTTTTCATTTGCCACCTACCTATTTTTCACATTTTCTAAAACAAAGTTTTTGTCAATTTTTTAAAAATGAATGAAAAGTTGTTTTTCGTTATCTTTGACTGTAGTTGACAATTTCCACGAGCAAAATCAGAATTTGTTTTGTTTTAATGTTTTTAATAATAGGTGTTTAAGTTGACCCAAACTCTAAACTCCTCTTAATCTAGAACGTGGTTTGGAGTGCAGTTCGTGGGTTATGTAATAGTGGTTTGTGGCAGTCTTACTGAGTGTTTGACATTGTTGAGCGTTTGTTTGTTTGTTTGGTTTATTATTTGTGGTTGTTAAAGGTTGATTATAAGTTTACAAAATTATAAGTTAGACTTTATTTATGTATTCATGTATTAGTTACCAATCAACTAAAGATTATTTATGCATTAACTATCACTTATTCATTAATTAATTACCAGTTATTCATTTAATTAGCTACCAGTGATTCATTAATCAACTCATAAGTTATTCATTTAATTAGCTACCAGTTATTCATTAATCAACTACCAGTTATTCATTTAATCAGCTACCAGTTATTTATTTATAATCATCAGTTTTTATTTTTATTCTTTTTTTAACTCTCACATTCTTCTAGTTATCTCTTGTTGGTGAGACATTTATGAGCCAAGGGTTATCCATGCATCAAATTTCAAATTTCAAATTATAAATCTAGAGTACACTTGTCTCATCCAAATTGCAAATTGCAATCATTCAAATGGCAAGTTATTTTCGACAAGAATGGAAAGTTTTTGCCGATCGGAAGGAAATGGCAAGTTTGTCAATATGTGTCGGGAAAATTCAACAAATTTTGCCGACATGTCGGAAGGAAGCCTGAGTTTCGTCAATCAGGTGGAAAAGTTGAGTTCGTTTGAAACAGACTTTTTTGACAGGTTTTTCAGTGGGAATTGCAGGGACCAGAAAGTGAAAAATGGCAGTGGGTTTGTGCGTCAGATTGCACAAAAATGAAAGATTTACCAAAAAAAAACAAGGGCGTTGCCCTTGACCTGGCCTACTCCCTTGACCCTCGTCGTCCCCCTGAGACGGTCGTTGTTATGAAGAGAAGAGTATATGCTTTGACAACTTGTCAATATATATGGTTTTTCCAAATGCAAGAAAGTAATGATAAATTTATGAGAATGTTATAAATTTATAAATTAACAATGGTGTTCATGAACACATTTTGCAGAGTCATAGTGTAGGTTGAGAAGTTGGTCTTGGTCCGACCAAGAAGATCAGTGACAAGAATATTTACATCATGAGTGATGCACAAGATCCCTACAAGCTCGAGGTAGATGCTATGGGGGAAGATGTTCATGTCAAGGATGCTGAAATAGAATTTGATGGGAAGAGGAATAAATAGACTTCCCCAAATACTCCAGTTACCATAAAGAGCCTAAGGATAGAGTTGCAGGGTTGTAGAAAGGAAAATGAAAGGATGAACAAGGCTTTGGAAGAGCAAAATTAGTTGACTGCAGCCATGCTACAGACTTTGACAGACCTCCAAAGGCAGATAAAATCTGGGCATCAGACAACAAATACCGAAGGGAGTAGAAGAAATTCCCGCAAGAAGAATGTGAAGCTTGACCAAAGGAAGAAAGGTTTCAAACCTTCTCACTCCCAAAATCAACAAAGGCAGCCGTCACAAGCTGTGACTAAACCAACTAGAATGATGGGAGACAAGCCAAGGAAACCACTCCAATGTTGAGGATGTGGAGGAGACCATCTGATTAAGTATTGTCTGTATCGAAATGGAAATGAAATTCATGACCACAACATTCAAGGAGATGAAACTGTGGGGAAACCACTCCGATGTTGGGAATGTGGAGGAAACCATTTGCGCAGGAACTGTCTGAATCAGGATGGGAATGTGAGGCAAGTTCACAACATCCAAGGAGATGAAGCTGAAATTGGGATAGTTGACCCTGGAGGACTGTGCAAACTAGTTTTTGAAAATGTTGAGGTATGCCAGATACATCAGAAATGATAAAGTGAAAACCAAGCGTCTTATGAGTAGGCTACCTCAAGCTTACAAAAGTAGGATTAAGTTTGATAAACCCAGAACTATAGAATAGGTATCAAGAAGACTAAGTCTTGCTATGATCAGAACGCAGATTCTGAGACAAAATTGCATGTACATTTTCATTGTGTGAATGAAGAAATCCTATTTTGGCATAATCTCTGTGTAAATTCAATTCTGTCTGAATGTGTGATTTCGTCAATTGAATCCTCTGTTAATGATTGATAATCCGACATGTGAATCAAGGTTTCTGAGAGGGAGAGAAGCATAGATCGATTGATTGATTCTCTCATCCATCGAATGAGAGTTAGATTTATAATCCATTGAGGATTTCATGAATGAATCATGTTCAGAATAACCTTGTTTCAGGTTTCTAGATCAATGATCGATCACTGCAAGGATCGATGGTAAGCAAGACCTAACTTTGCAACTATGTAGGCAGTTGAGATCATGACAGGAACAATTCCACGATTGAAGATGGGATTCACAAGGTTGGAGTTACATCTGAGATAACCCAATAGTGCCAAGATTAAATCATCCTCATGATGGTAGATCGTGTGGCGGAGATTTGAAGGGTCGAAGATCTACGACTATAAGGAATTTCACTAACTAAATAGCAATAAGGATAAAAAGGTGAATCGACCACCAAATGTGAAGGTAATCACCATAAAAGAGATCGAGATCAATAGATGAGGTTGATCCCAAAGCAGATCAACGACTATGAGCTATTTCGCTGGGTGAAATAGCGCACCGAAAGAAAGTCTTGACGGGCGCGATATTTGATGAAACTCGCCCCATGATATTTGAGGTCCACCGTTGATATATATATGATGGAACTCCAGCCATTTCGTTGGCGAACCAGCAAGTCAGTTAATTGCTGGAGATGGTAGTGAGATCTTTATGAAAACTAGTTTACCAAAGGCTTGAAGTCAGCCCATGGAAAGAGCGTCACCTGGGACATTGACCGAGTCGAATAGATTAGTGGTTCTGCTAGATTTGGGACTGGAATAAGAAAACAATAAAGTATCAGTCTGGTTGAAGACTGTCAAAATAAGGGCATGGCATCGGATGGTACCATTTGGTCTCATGGACATACCAACTACGTTCATATGTTCCATGAATGATGTTTTTAGTAGGTATCTGGACAAGTTATTCTTGTCATCCTTGATGACATTCTTATTCATTCTAAGAATGAGGAAAAGCATGAAACACATCTATGGATGGTATTGAAGGTGCTCATGGAGCATGAATTGTATGCACATTGAGGAATGTGATAGATGTGAGATCTTGTGTGATTTGCAGGATACTACAGGAGGTGATTCAGGGGTACTCTACAGTCGAAGTTGGGTATGTATATAGGTAAAGGGTTCTCCCAAGGAGTGCTTGGGACATTGATGACTAAAGGTTGCAGATAGAATGACTTGAACATGGAAGTCTAAGTGGTACTCGGTGAACTTGAGGCAAGAATCTGCCATGTGCAAAGGCCATAAATTATGAGGGAAAAACTCATGAATGAGAACAGATGTTGGAACTTCAGATTGCAAGTTTTCTGTTGATTATGGGAGACTGTGATCTCCTGTGATGGTTTTGAATCATGCTAACAATATGTTTGTCTTGCATTGCTTGATGTCTGAAATTTCCTATTGCTAACTGTGACTGTTTGGTTGATTTAAAATTGTGTCAAGATGACATGTTGTATGTGCATGTCCAGGTTTTGGGTAGCATGGGTGAGTAGGGTTTAAGTACTCCCACTGGCAAGAGCTAAACAATATGAGGATGAACTCATGGTTGCAAAAATACGATTTTTCTATAGGAAGCAGAATTGTGAACTCAGATTTGTATTTGACTATCAATGTTAATGATTGTTTAATATTTGGAAAATCATGTATGCATCAAATAGATTTGAAAATCTATGATTAAAATTTTATGATGACATCTCATGTGAAATGCATACTTGTATGTAACGCAGGTGAGATGATGAAAGTATGCCCTTGGAGTACATAGCTTCTCGGAAGGATGTGTTCGGGATGCATAACTCCTCGGAAGGATGCACTGGGTGTACATGGCTCCTCAGAAGGATGTACCTGAATACATAGCTTCTCAGAGGGATGTGTTTGGAATTGGTTTGGAAACCTATGATTGAATTTTTTTATGATGACATCTCATATGAACTGCATGCTTGTATGTAATGCAGGTGAGATGTTGAAAACATGTATTGGGTGTACATGGCTCCTCAGAAGGATTTACTGGGTGTACATAGCTTCTCGGAGGGATGTGTTTGGAATAGGTTTGGAAACCTATGACTGAATTTTTTTTTTATGATGAAATCTCATCTGAACTACATGCTTGTATGTAACGCAGGTGAGATGATGAAAACATGTACTAGATGTACATGGCTCCTCAGAAGGATGTACTAGGTGTACATAGATTCTCGGAGGGATGTGTTTGGAATAGGTTTGAAAACCTATGATTCGAATTTTATGATGACATCTGATGTGAATTGCCTGCTTGTATATAACACACATGAGACGATGAAAATATGTACTTGGGGTACATGGGTCCTCTCAAAGGATGTACTTAGGTACATAGCTTCTACCCCCCTGCCAGCTAGGCACCGATATGCATCACTGGGGATGCCCAAGGTGTAATACATTTAGACTTCTTTCCACACACATTCACACTGTAAGGGCACTGTCACGATAGTGGGGGCTCTATGAAAAGAATAACCCCTAGGTATTACGATGTCTAGAAAGGAAGCGCTTGAGCATTGGTAAGCACTTGGAGGAGGTGATAGGCCCTTAAGCCAGAGCTGTCATTAAGCACCTGAGGAGGTGTTAGGCTTTGAAGCAGGGTTGACCAGAACTCGGTTGAGAGATTCTATACAGATAAGTATTGTATTACTTGGCAAATCCTGGTTGATTTTCTGTAATTACAAATGTGCATAATGATTCAACTAAGATTTTGAAAATATTGTTAAGAAATGAATCTCGCGAAAATGAATTTGACATGTGAATTAATCTGTTATGGTGCCTGGAAAGGAAGCTCCTGAGCTTGGTAAGCATGGGAAGAGGTACTAGGCTCTTGAGTATAGCTTCCATTGAAGCACCCAAAGAGGTGTTAGGCTCTGAGGCGGGGCTGACCAGATCTTGGTTGAGAGATGCTATACAGATAAGTATTTGGTTTACTTATCAAACTTTTGTTGTTGTTGAGTTTCTGTAAATATACATGAGCATATGATGCAGCCATGGTTTTGAAAATTTTGTTATAGATTGCATCCTATAGGAATGAATCTGACCTAGGAATTATATTCATTGCGGTGTTCGAAAAGGAAGCACCTAAGCTTGGTGAGCACCTAGAGGAGGTGTTGGGCTCAAGAATGGAGCTGTCAGACTTCGGTTGAGAGGCATTTTCAGGTGATCCGAGGCTTGCAAAAATTTGGCTACCCTTTAATGCACACCTAGGTGTGGGGTGGGGCAGGGTTGTGAGTGCCATGGTTGTATAAAGCCCAGTCAGACACCTGTGGAACCAAAAGAAGATACTTATGCAGATAAGTCTTTAGTTCACTTAGCAACTTCTTGTTGATTGTATGTCAATATAAATGTGCATGTGATTCATCTATGATTTTGGAAAATCTTGTAAATACTAACATGGGAATTGACTCATTGCTTGGGGCTTGAGGATAGGTATCACTGGTTTCCAAAGACATTAGAAATGTTCCAAGATGAGGGGAAGGATTCTCCAGGATTGCACATTCAATCACTTATTTGCGAAACAAGGGGATAAGAGTTGAATGGACACCCAGATGTGAAGAAAGCTTCCAGTAGTGAAGAATCTTCTTACGAGTGCACCTTGTGGTGTGTATTGATGCATGAAATTAAGTAATTGGAAGAGTTCCAGATCATACCATTGGACACATAAGGGGCAATGGAAGCTCTACGGTCCTAATGAGGCTACGTGGGAGCTGGAGGATGTCGTGTGACTGGCACATCCATTTTTTTTTTCAATTTTGCAGAGCACTGAGAGCGGTGCCAGTGTAACATTTTTGTTAAAATTTGTAAAGCACCGAGGACAGTGCTATTGAAGGGGGAGGGGAATGTAACACCCCAGTTTTGACCCCATGGTATTGAATTGCATATGATGTAATAGCGTTAATAAATCATGGTGAGGAGCTCAAGGCAAAGGCCCCACCATGGATTTAGTGTTTTATGTTTCGGCAATTAAAAATCGATGTCGACGGCTATGTGCTAGCAAGGCACAATATGTTTTGAGACATCATGTAACCATGCAATTAATAAAAATACCACAACTAGATATGCGCCGCAATGTTAAAGAGATGGGGGCATGATTTCACAAGGAATAGGGAGGGAAAACATTCAAACCTTTGAACCAATGGGGAAAAGCCAAATGTCTAAGGGAGAACCCATAAAGCTGTCAACTATCCATTTTGTCTTTTGTGCCCAGTCATCTAGAAGTTGGTGGGGAAAATCAATGCATTGGGATGGGAAGAGTATGGGAGTCAAATTCGAATTTGGGAAGCCACCCATTTTTGGAAAACGTGTTTTTGAATTCTTGGGCAAGTAAATGCTTCGAAATGCATGCGTAAGCCATTATTCACCCATACATTTTTCTCTCTCATGTAGTTGGAGCTCTTGGGATCTTCCCTTCACATTTTTGTGGTTGTTTCCTCATTCCACAGTTGGGAAAATCCATTTTTGGTTTTGTTCAGTGAATGGGCAAAGGAAATTTACGTTTTGGGGATTTTTAGAGGTCGTGTTTGCCTCCCTCACACAGCTGGAGTTTGTTGTGCTCTCCCCTTCACATTTTCTACAGTTTCTCCATTTTTCTCCATGGTTGGGAAGCCATTTTTGTGTTGCCAAGTGCATGTGCAGCAGGGATTCACATTTTTGGTGTTTGTTGGGGTCGCATTTGCTCCGATAATGCCCAAGAACACTTGCTGAATTCATTTTTGGTTCCGAGGGTGTTTTCCCCCATTTTACCAATCTGTTTTTGGTTGAAGGATGTTTTCCCTTCATGCCCAACCATTGTATCTGGTTGTGAAGTTCATCCTGGTGTTGGCTTGGCTGAGTAAGTCCAAGGAACCCATGTGTTAGATGGTTGACTGTGTTTGGATGCGATTGTGGCTTAGTTGAGTAAGTTCAAGGAACCCATATGTGGTTGGCTTGTTTCCTTAGCAGTCCGTGAAACCCAACAGTGTGTTGGCTTGACTGTGGATGTATGTCTTATTGTGTGTAAGTCTGTTGTTCCCTTATTTCTTGTGGGAATCATGCCCAGCTCGGGGGTGGCAGTGGTGTCGAGAGATTGATGAGCACACTGACATATGGTTGGGTGGAACGTGTTAGCGACATAGTTGGTTGCGGGACAAGCTCTTTTCAAGATAAGTATTCTTGTGTGTTTAATCTCTGCAACTGTATTTGTTTAATGAGTTATGATGAACATGTTGAATGCTTTGATGAATGTATTTTTCTTTCGCTGTATAATGCATCTATGTATGTTTTTAGTTCAATGCATTTTTATTATCATGCTCATGGGGCTAGATTGCCCGGATTTGATAGCCGTGAAGTCGTGTTCTCTCTCTGATAAAGGGATGGGGATGTGACAAAACTAATACCACCACATCATTTGTAGAATAGAGTTCCCTTTCTCCACTTACAAACTAAAAATATTTGTTTTTTAGGCATAGATAAACCCAACATTATAGTCCCAAAAGTTTCCTATCTCATAAAACATTCTAAAAGAGCCACAAAAGTATAACATGCAGTAACAAAATTTGTCAACATAAAATTGTAACCACTGAAGAAGCCTGAGAACAAAAAACTACCGTGGGTAACACTTCATAGTTTGCCCACAACGAGATGAAAAAACAATGGACTGAACCTGGATATAGGTCTGCATCAAAAGTCACATCCCCATGCTCATCCTTGTCCCATTTGATCCAATAGCCCTCCTCCACCTGTAATCATATCTTAGAGAGTGGATATGCTTGAGAGTTCCTTTCCCTATAGATATGAGCAAAAGCAACATCTTGGAATTGATTAACCAACCATTGTATCTCGTCATAATTGAGTTTTAAAAGGATATCTTTTGGAGGCCTTCTCTCCCTCATCCAGTCAATGACCAATTTTGAATCCCCATAAATCTGTAAATGTTGAACTCCCTTCTAAATATCTAGAATCATAGCTAACTTTAGAGCTACTAGTTTTTCTCTATTATTGAACCTGTGTCCAATACCTGTAGCAAATTTATGGCAAACATGATCATAGATATAGAGAATACCACCAACACCACCAAACATGAGGTTTCCTTGGGATGCACCATCAAAGTAAAGTCGTGGATGGCCGCTATTAATAACTTCAACCACTATATTATTATCACTAGTAACCATATCCCCTTGGATGAAATGTCTCTGAATATAAAGTCCTCTATCTACAATTTTTTTTGGGTGTATGGATGTATCCTGAAAAGTAATGAGGTTCCTGGCATACCAAACTCGCCTGGAGAAGATGACAAGCAATGCTAAATAATCCTTATAGGCACATTTATTAGCTCAAAGTGTTAAAGCTTCATCGAAAGAGATTCCTGTATAGTTAAAAAGAAGACTACATACCTAAGAGGCATTGTCCCACATATTAGAAATGTAATAATAAGAGATAAAAAGATAATCAATACTTTCATTACTTGCTTTACATAAAGGACATCTACCATGTCCATGCCAATTTTTTCTCAATAGAAGTGGGGCAAACTAGAATTTTATTTGATAAATAAAGCCACATAAATAACTTACACTTTAGTGTACATTTGTGTTGTTGTAATTGTAACTTTGGAATATATTCACTTCTATATCTTATGTATTGTACCCCGATGTTTATTCTAGGAAGTGTTTGTAATGTAATTGAGTGATGTCATGCCTCGATGTTCTGATCGGGAGATTCTATAATGTAAACAAGTCATGTGAAGTCATTGTGGGTAACCCTCCTATTGATCAAGGGTTAAAGTCCCCGCAGTTGTGGGTGCCTAGGGTTATTAGACTCTCCTAGAGAAGTCTGCCCTGGTGAGTTATTGTCAAGTCGGGACTTAGTATAAATAGAGAGTGAGCCAACCTATTTATCATACATTCACTCACACTCAGTTGTAGCGCATAACTGAGAGAGAAGAAGTTGTTGGGACAAGAGAGAGAGAGACTACTGCTGTCGGGAGATCATCTTACTGTTTTGGGGTTTTACTTTTGGTGCTGATTCTATCTCTAAGGAAGTTGCGGGGTTTTCTCCTTTATGGTTTCCCCGAGGAAAAACTTTGTGTTCATTGTCTCTTATGTTTGATTGTTGTGCTTGTTATTTTCTCAGTTAAAGATCCTAAGATAATGCTAGCTTAAATGATAAAAATCTAACATGGTATTAGAGCTAACCTGAGAAGAAGACACTATGCAGCTCCGGAAACTAGGGCTTCCTACTTTTTGGATCTCTCTCCATAGATTTTCAATAAAAGAAGGTTGGACTGACTCTCATCTCTAGGGTGCATCTTTCTGTTGAAGCAGAATTTGATTATGAGTATTTCCAGTTTTTGACCCGACACTACTGTTGGAAATTAGGGCTTTCCATAGAAGTGGAATTTTTGAGTGAGCCCATGCCTAGATTGATCTCCTCCTCAAAATCAAAGTTCAGATATCAAGATCAAAGCTTTTGGTTTGACAGAACTACAGGAAAGTCAAACCCTAATCTTCTCTTGAACCAGCTCTGTAGAAATTCAGCTCCAGATCCTGATCCGACAATCTTTTGTATTTCCATTTGAGGTTCTCATTTAAGATGTCACATCATACCAAGCTTGATGAAAAGCTTGAGGGAGTTGATAACTTCCGATCCTGGAAGTATAGGATCTCCCTGGTCTTGGAAGAAAATGAGTTGGACTCCTACATCAATGAGGAGGTTCCAGTTCTAGAGGAAGATGAGGCTAAGGCCTTACACAAGAAGAAATTGGTCATGGATAAGAGGATTATTGCCGATTCAATCAAGGATCACCTTATACCACATGTATCCTCCCTAAAGACACCTAAAGATATGTTTGATGCCCTGACCAAACTGTTTGAAGGAAAGAACATAAATCGGAAGATGACCTTGAGGAACCAGTTGAAGAATGTGAAGATCTAGAATACAGAGACCATACAGTCATAGTTCACAAGGGTCTCCCAGATCAAAGAACAACTTGAAGCAGTGGATGAAGAAGTGGAGAATGCAGAGATTGTAATGACCACCTTGAATGGTCTCCCTAGAACATGGGACTCTTTCATTCAAGGGATCTGTGCCACAAAGAAGCTAGTCAAGTTCAACAGACTATGGGAAGAATGCTCTCAAGAAGAATCTCGAATAGCAGCTCGAGAAGAAAAGATGGGAAGTGAAGATCAAGCTCTCATAGTACAACCCAAGAAGAGCAAAACAAATCATCACAGAGGCAAGCATTCTCATCCTAATAAATTTAATAAGAATCGACCCAGATTCAGATGCTTCATATGTGATGAAAAAGGACACTATGCTAAAGAATGTCCTAAGAACCTATTTGTGCCAGAAATTGTTTCTAAGGCCAGAGAAACAAGCCAACACACACTCAAATAATAAAACTCAATACAATTAAGGTTTAGGGTTTCTGCAATGTGTTTTTGGTTGTGAACTTTGAAAACAGTCAGGGAATACATTCATAAGTAAAGCAACTACTGAATCATAAGCAATAGAAGGTGAAGATGCATGATATATGTAACAAGATCAAACAGAAACAATATTGAGGTTCATATATAAATGACAGGCATTACCAGGATATAATCATAAACCAGTTAATGAATCTATCAATTTAAGCAACTAAACAAGATGAAAAATAAAGCCAATACTGAGAACTGAAGGGTAAAAGTCATATATATCTCATAGTTTCATCAACCACTGCATACAAGAGTTTTGTACCTTGCTCATGAACAAGTCTGAAAACCAACTGAGCTTGAAGACCTCCTGAAAGCTCTCAAAAATCGAAGCCTTCTAATGATTCTCTCATCTCCCTAAATAGAGTTTCTTTACAAAATCAGTTGGGTCTAAAACCCTAACTACCTCCATCAACTCGCTGGGGTAAGGTAAAAGTATAAACTTACAAAATTACAAAATATGCTAAAAATAGTAAATTATTAACATATGTGTTTACTCAAAAGATAACAACTACCTAAATGACAACTGGCTTAAAGATCTTTTGCTGCTTCTGCCAACAAGGCAATACCATCTAGCGCTTGTGACTTCCTCTTTGCTTTCTTTTGTTCCTTCTCCATGTCATTAATCTTCTTTATGAGCTCCTTGTTTCTCTGCTGTAGGTCCTGGACTGTTTCCTCCAACTTTTTGGAATACATGTCAGTAGCTATTTTCCTTTTTAGCACCTCTTTAGACACTTCTGATAGCTCCAGGAAATGATTATGGACATCCTGCAGCTCCTCTATAAGCCCTCTGTTGACTTTAAATAACCCATCATTAGTCTCTTGTAAGTGTTTCATCTGCTGCTTGTATTTCTGAATACTTTCCTGCAAGTTTTCTTCATAAAAAATAGGGATCTCAAGTATATTTGTATCCTACATTAAAAAGTCTGAGAAACCAGTAGGAATACTAGGCTCTTTTATAATTCCTGCTTGCCTGAGTATAGCTTCATCTTCTTCCTCCCACTCCTGATTTTCAACAGGACATGCTTTTGCCTTTTCTTCTTGCTGCTATTTTAAGAGTTTATCTTTAATCTCAAGAATTATTGCAGATAATTTAGATGCAGGCTTGCTTGAATCTTATAATGATTTTGATGAACTCTTGACTTCTGCAGGCTGTACATAAGGAGCTTTTACAGCTGCTGGCTTCTTCCCTTTTCTGCTAGCTTTCTTAATTTCTGGATTTTCACCAGGGGATACATCATCTAACATAGTAACTTCATTTGTGTATAACCTGGGATTGAGCAATTTTTTCATGTTCAGTCTTAGCTTGTTCCTCGACCTAGTTTTAGGTCTGAAATATGATGCTTTTTCTCCTGGCATTTTCAACTCTTTTCCTTGATGCTGGATAGCAGCCAACTCTATTATTTCAGGCTTACCCCTCTTTCTGTTAGGTTTTGCTGCTTTGCTGCTTGAAGAAGGAATCTCTCTGTAGGTTTCAGTTTCAATTGTAGTTTTTTCTACCTGCTCCTCTTCTAAAAGGTAACCTTCATCATCAGACAATACAATAATGGGGCTTCTCTGCTTGTCTTGCAATTCTTCTCCATGCACAGTCACCTTTTGTGTATCAGCAGTTTTCATTTCATGAGGGACCTCTGTTGGTACCATGGGTTGTAGCAGCTGCTTTTGGTCTTCAAACAGTGAGTACTTGCCTTTGCTACTAGCTGAAAATACTTTGGGTCTATTATCCTTTTCCACCTGCTCTGATGCTTCCTCAACTTTGATCTCTGGCTTATCTTCAGGCTTAGACTTTTTACCTAATTTCCTCATCAAAACCTTACCCTTGTTAGCTTGCCTTTTAGGTTTTTGATCTTCATCTTTGGTTTGAAAACTAGACCAAAAGATAAAAAAGTCCCAAGATCTCCCTTCCTTCTGCAAAACCTTGCTGATGATTAACTTGATTAGTCCATGATGAAAAATTGACTGAGATGTATGGTCTTCATGTTGCTTAACCCTACTGGACATTTTTTGTAGGCTCTTCAAAAAGAAGAAAGGCAGGTTCATTTTTGAGATTCCCACCATATGTTGAAGGAATCTAAAGTGATACTTGAATACATATCCATATCTACCCTCACAAGTCACATAGCTCTGCAGTATCATGATTGGCTCAACCCACTCTTTTCTAAAATTATGAATAGGGATGCCTTTATTCCAATCAGGAATGACATTAGGTAAAAGATATCTTTGTGGATCAAAGTCAAAAGGCAGCTTCTTGAACCATGGTTCACCCTCATTTTTAATCCCTGTGGCTTCTGAGATCAGTTCCACTGTCAGCTTGAATTTAAGAGCATTAAAGGTCACCATATCATCTTTTAAACCTTGAGCAAACTTACAAGACACCTCTGTATTATGCCCATCTAACCTCCTGAAGAAATCCATCCAACCTGCCTGTTGGAACAAGTCAGCACATCCAGGGAGGTTTTCAATCCACCCTATATCAGTTGGTTATGCTCTGTTGATTTTACCACTTTTGCCCATCTTTTTTCCTTCAGAAACTAGAAGCTGTCTGGCCTTAGGGTTCAGAAGATGTTCTATGAACTGATTTTTTGCTTATTTCTTGACAGACCTGTTTATTTTTTAAAAAGGAAAAATAAATCTTCCCAAAAGTGGAAAAATTCAAATCACTGAGGGCTTCAATGCTCTTTTGTTTTAACAATACAAGTTAGGTCTGTGTATAGGTTAACTGCACAAGATTTAAAACCTAATTTCCATTCAGACTGTTTTTGAACAAAGGACGATCTTCAATTTGTAGAGCACAACTGAATATCAGCATCTACCACCTGTCAGCATGATTCATGAACATCTCTGCACAATAAAGGTATTTCATGAAGGAACTCTGTTGTCACTTTTAGATTGATTGCAGATTGTTCATCTCAAACTTATCTCTTTCAGCTCATCAAACTGATACTAGGCTCTCATCTACTATTCAAATCCTTGCTGCCTTCATCTGCTTCTAAAAACAATTAACTTCTATATCTAACAACCCAAGTTTCCTTGCAACTTTAGGTATCATATATATTATTCCTTTGGACAAGAGACTCTCATCGAAACCTGTGCATCAATGCCAACATCATTCTTCAAAACCATTAACTTTGTCACAGTTTCAGACTTTGCAAATGTAATACCAACCACAGTTTTCTCAACTGGAGACTACTTGTAAGGTAAATGAGCAAACAAGATCTTCTGCAATACATTCACATTAGCTTCCTGTAGCCTTAGCACTGAAAATGACATTAGGTCTGCCAACCATCCTATTCATTCAACTCGTTTAAACTCAATGTGTATAAATATCAGAGCTTTTGGTATAATTTGAGTGCTAAAACATAAACAGCTTTCACTTCAGAGCGTTTCGAACTTCAATGACTGGATAGTTCAAACCTAGGGCTATTTTTCAGTGCTCTGTTCAATGAAACTTTTCAGAATGGTTCAAATAGCTATTTCTTGGGCTAAAATCTCATTTAAGAGCATAATTCAACCTCTCCATCAATCAATTTCTCTAGAATGACCCTCACCGATAAAAACCCCAAATTTTCAATTACAGGGATTTATCATGAAATACCTGTCCACTGATCGGCTACCATAGTTTAATCTCACGTCCTGAGGTGTCAAATGCTTCTCCTCGAATGTACCGATGTCTCTCAATGATTCATTTGACTGCAAGTAGTGGAATTGAAAAGCCCTAATTTCCCGTTAGTCTTCATAACCTTGCTTCTGCTCTACAGGGACACAATCCGATCTTTTAGTGATTATGGTTACCCATGATCTCCTCCTTCACCTTTGACAGTGAATGTAATGACAAATCATGCCACATTAAACCGAATTTCGCTGCTAACTGTCAAACCAAACCGCCTTAGGAGTAATGATAGCTATGATTTACTTCAGGACCTGGAAACACTTGGAATCATGACAATTTGGTAGCTCACACGAAGCAAACAACTGTCAGCATGGGATTAATCATTCATCATTTGAAATTCTGACAAAAATTTGCTTAAAAATCGGGAAAAAAGAAGGCCGCGATATTCTTGTAGCGCGCCTTTGGTGATTTTTCGCTCCAGCGCTACAAGAATATCTTTAGTGCTATTTTTTCGCTCTTTTTCAGCTTTTGGACACTTTGTATGAAGTTTTAAGTTGCTTGAGTGATATGTATGCTCAAAGTATGCCTTGTGAACTCACCATTTGATAAAATAACTTTAAAAATCCCTTTAACAAAAACAAACCTATGGCTTAAAATTCAAAATTTCTAAAGCAAGCTCAAAATTTCAAATGAACACTAAACAAAATTTCCCAAAAGGAGGGCAAAATCAAAATAAAGTAAATGAAAACCTTGAAAGAAAATGTAAATCAAACCAAAATTGAAGAAACAAAATTCTGACTTAACAGAACCCAAATGTCTCTCACAAGAAGAAGGGAAACAAGAGAAGACATCATGCTCATGCTGCAGAAGATGATGAACCCTCCAGAAAGAGAATCAAGCAAGAAAGTGATGATTCTTCAAGTGATGAAGAATATGTTTTGATTTCCGCTCTCACGGGAAACATCACACATGGAAGCAATGATTGGCTTATAGATAGTGGGGCTTCCAAACATATGACGAGATTCAAAGAATCCTTTGTGAAACTATCAGAACATGAATCACCCCAAAAGGTGAAGCTTGGAGATGACTACTAGTATCCAATAAAAGGTAGTGGGGAATGCTCCTATAAGCTAGACTCTAGAAAGTCTATAACAATGAAGGATGCATTGTTCGTACCAGGACTAAAGAAGAACCTCCTCTCCATATCTGCATTAGATGCAAAAGGCATGAGGGTTGCATTTGTAGATGGCCAAGTTCTCATGTGGCCAAAGGGGAAGACTATTGATGATGCAGTAGTAATTGGGGAACAAGAGGGAGGTCTATACAAATTGAAGGGCCATCCAGAACAAGCCTTGATCCATGACTCGGTAGAACCAAATGAGATTTGGCATAGAAGGCTTGCACATGTGCACTACATAGCACTACCACTTGCAAGCAAAGCTGTTGAAGGACTTCCAGAAATTCAGACAAAGCATGATGGTGTATGCAAAGGATGTGCGAAAGGAAAGAACACAAAGAAGACATTTCCAAGCAGCGAAAAAAGGCAAAATGAATCTTGGAAATCATTCACTCTGATGTATGCGGTCCAATGTCATCCAGTTCATTAAGCAGGTATGTATACTATGTATCTTTTATTGATGATTTTTCTAGGAAGACATGGATATACTTCTTGAAGAACAAAGATGAAGTATGCAGCAAGTTCAAGGAATTCAAAGCCTTGATCGAGAACCACACTAAAAAGAAGATCAAGACCTTTCGATCAGATAATCGCGGAGAATTCACATCAAATGAATTCAAATAATTATGCAAAGATTCAAGGATTAAGAGGGAGTTATCCACTCCATATAATCCACAACAGAATGGGGTTGCAAAAAGGAAGAATAGAACAATCATGGAAGCTGCAAGAGCAATGCTTCATGATCAAGATCTTCCCATGCATCTATGGGTAGAAGCTGCCAGAATAGTGGTGTATGTACAAAGCCGTACTCCAGACAGAGTACACGAGAACAAGATACTTGAAGAAGTCTTTTTCGGTAAGAAACCAGAAGTTAGCCATCTCAGAATATTCGGCAATCCAGTGTACATACACATTCCGAAAGAAAATAGGACAAAGTTAGATCCTTGAGGAAAGAAGGGTATATTTGTGGGATACTCTGAAAGCTCGAAGACTTTAAGAATATACTTCCTAGGATTCAAGAAGATCGACATCAGCAGGGATGTAACATTTGACGAAGACTTGGCTTACAACAAATCCAGAAAGAGACCTGCTGAAGATCCTGAAGAAACATAAGCATCCAGAATTCATGACACAACCATGAATGAAGAAATTCAAGAAGAAAATCGAGAATTAAAAGAACCTCAATAACCTGTAGATCCACCTTAGGAGAAGAATCGTCTCAAGAGGAAACCTGCTTAGGTATGAGAAGCTATCCAAGGTGCAGAAAGATATGGGGCTCCAGAAGAAAATCACAGAGAAAGAAAAAGGACTAGGTCCTGCTCCGGGTATGTAGCCTTGTTATGTGACTTCATCGATAAAGAACCTTCCAACTATGAAGTGACAAAAAGGAAATAATGGAAGGATGCTATGATCGAAGAGTATCAATCGATCATGAAGAATGATGTCTGGGATGTTGTCCCTAGACCAAAGGGGAAGTCTATTGTAACTTCCAAATGGATCTACAAGATCAAGCATGATGCAGACGGCAGCATAGAAAAATATAAAGCGAGATTTATGGCTCGTGGCTTCTCCCAGAAAGAATAAATAGATTATGAAGAAACTTTTGCACCTGTAGCTAGATACACTTCCATTAGATCAGTAATTGCTCTAGCTGCAGTGATGAAATGGAAGATACACCAAATGGATGTCAAGATTGATTTCTTGAATGGTGTAATGGAAGAGGAAGTGTATGTGGAGCAGCCACTCGGTTTTGAGACACATGACATGGAGACTCATGTGCGTAAATTGAAGAAAGCCCTGTACAATTTGAAACAGGCACCCAGGACATGGTACGATAGAATTGACAGCTTTCTATCTAGTTTGGGCTTTACCAAGAGTAAAGCTGATTCCAACCTTTACTACAAGGTTGAAGATGGTAACCCAATGATACTCCTACTGTATGTAGATGATCTGTTTGTGACAGGTCTGGATGGGTTGATTTTTTATACGAAGAGGAAGCTTGCTGCCGAGTTTGAAATGAAGGACTTGGGGATGATGCACTATTTTCTAGGCATGGAGGTGTGAAAAAATGCAGATGGAATTTCCCTGGGACAAGGGAAGTATACAGTAGAGATCCTGAAGAGATTCAGGATGATGGATTGCAAGGCCATGACCACACCTATGGCATTGAACTTAAAGCTATTAAGCGACGCTTCATCAGAGTCGGTTGATGCTACAATGTATCATCAGATGATTGGGTCCTTGATGTACCTGATGAATACAAGACCAGATATTTGCTTTGATGTGAACACCTTGAGCCAGTTCCTGACAGATCCGAGACATGTTCAGTTGATTGCTGCAAAGCATTTTTTGCGGTACCTAAGGGGTACAGTTGATTATGGGCTCAAGTATAAGGTTGATCACAAATTAACCTGGCAGGTTATGTTGATTTAGATTGGGCAGGCAGTGCCATTGATAGAAAGAGCACCTCAGGGTGTTGCTTCAGTATGGGATCAGGTGCGATCTCTTGGTTTAGCAGGAAACAGTCTTGTGTGGCACTAAGTACAGCTGAAGCAGAGTATGTCACAGCCTGTTTAGCTAGTTGTGAGGCAGTATGGCTGAGGAAGCTAATGTCTAATTTATTTGATCTCTAGTTGGATGTTACTTGTATATATTGCGACAACCAGAGTTGTGTGAAGTTGTCAGAGAACCTGGTGTTCCATGACAAGTCAAAGCATGTCGAGATCAAATATCACTATATCAGGGATATGGTGTAGAGAGTAGTAGTGAAGCTCTAGTATGTTGCGACGAACGAACATATAGCTGATGTGTTGACTAAGCCATTAGCCAGAGTGAAGTTTGAGTACTCCAGGGAGAAGCTTGGTGTTCTCCAGATCAAGGTTCCCCCCAAGGGGAAGTGATGAGTCTGTGAGCCATTCTGACATGGTGAGAGGATTGGTTCCTTCCATGGTCAGATGTAAGGGCTAAGCCATTCTATCATGGTGAGAGGATTGATTCCTTCCATGTCAGATATGAGTCCTTAGCCATTCTGATGTGACTGTAGGATTGGTTCCTACATGATCATATATAAGTGCTAAATGCCATTCTCTGGGAGAATGGAGGCACCTGGTCAGTTACCAGGAATTTGTTTAGTCTGGGACTAACACTTAGCCTGGGGTTGAGATCCTTTCTGACATGATGTGTGAATAAAAGTTTCCTATCATGATGTGTGAATAAAGTTTCCTATCATGGTCAGATATATGCGCAACGCCTTTCTGACATGATGTGTGAATAAAGTTTCCTATCATGGTCATATATAAGTGCAGATCCTTTCTGACATGATGTGTGAATAAAAGTTTCCTATCATGATGTGTGAATAAAGTTTCCTATCATGGTCAGATATAAGTGCAGAGCCTTTCTGACATGTTGTGTGAATAAAGTTTCCTATCATGGTCAGATATAAGTGTTGAAGAAGATGAAGACCTACTTGGAGGCTAGGCCTACAACTAGCATGAAAATGGATGGTTCTGTAGAACTTTCTGTGATGAGAAGAATCAAGAGATAGCACCTGTGATGATGATCTAGATCAAGTGATGATCCAGATCCCATGAAGATGACTTGAAGATGAAGATGACGAGAACTCGATGATGATCTAGATGATACAGAGAAGAAGACTTGTGCTGATAAATTGTGTCAAAAGAATACCTTCCTAGTTAAGAGGGAGTGTTGTTGTAATTGTAACTTCAGAATATATTCACTTGTATATCTTATGTATTATACCCCGATGTTTATTCTGGGAAGTGTTTGTAATGTAATTGAGTCATGTCATGCCCCGATGTTCCGATCGGGAGATTCTATAATGCAAACAAGTCATGTCAAGTCATTGTGGGTAACACTCCTATTGATCAAGGGTTAAATTCCCTGCAGCTGTGGGGCCCTAGGGTTATTAGACTCTCCTAGAGAAGTCGGCCCTGGTGAGTTATTGTCAAGTTGAGAATTAGTATAAATGAGAGTGAGCCTCTCTGTTTATCATACATTCACTCACACTCAATTGTAGTGCATAACTGAGAGAGAAGAAGTTGCTGGGACAAGAGAGAGAGAGACTACTGCTGTCGAGAGATCATCTTATTGTTTTGGGGTTTTACTTTTGGTGTTGATTCTATCTTTGAGGAAGTTGCGGGGTTTTCTCCTTTATGGTTTCCCCGAGGAAAAACTTTGTGTTAATTGTCTCTTATGTTTGGTTGTTGTGCTTGTTATTCTCTCAGTTAAAGATCCTAAGATAATGCTAGCTTAAATGATAAAAATCTAACAATTTGTACTTCCATATATAAATATTCCAGTAGTATATCTCAATGGCCTCCTCCTCTTCTTTGATGACCTCATATCCAAGCCTAGGAAGATAAGTACCTCCAGAAGGATTCTTGGACTAGACAAGTGAATCCTCAATATCCTTCAGCATGATATGGATGTCTTTAAGAGCATTAATGTATCTCTCCCAAGCTGATTTATCCTCTTCATCGTCAATGCCCACAAAATCATCATCTAGCCAATTACGAGATATGACAATAGAATTAACTAAGTCACCGATCTGAATCACATAAATCAAGCCTTGTTCTCTTAGTCCCTCCACTAGGGCCAAAGCCTGTCTGTGATTATCTCCACTATCAATCCAAGTATCATGTCCTAATATGACTTTCGTGCCATTGCCTTTATGCCAAACTAACCAGTCACCAATAATAATTAACCACGTTATTTTCTTAAGCAATAATTCTAACCCCAATTCTCTATATTTGGATGAGGACCTTGTTTTGAAGTCTTGGTTGAGAATTTGTTTGGTACCGAGGCAATCAAGATTTGTAGTTCTGAAGATCTAATAATTTGCAATTGTCTTATGAAGTGGCTGAAATATGACTATATGACTTCTATCAATGGTTTGGGTAGTAGTGTTGTAGATTATGTGATATTTGAACAAATAACAAATTGTGACATCTTAAATGGCCATGAGAGCGACTTTGACCATTGGCCTTGTTGTAATCTTACAGATCACATAAGGTTACCAATAATACACACTAAAACACATATAAATATAAAACAGAGACAAGAGATAAGAACAAATAGGTGAATTAACAGATTATATTATACAAATTAGTCCATACAACACAGAGAATTGAACTGTGTTCTCATCTGGCTCAACATCCTATATATATGATTACAGAACGGTTACAAAATAACTACCTGTCGGTTCGGTGAACCGACATGACCTTAGGTGGTCGACCTAATCTCCAGCTTTAGTTGGCCGACCGACTTAGTCGGCCCATCGACGTAGTCGGCTGTTTAACTAAGTCGGCTATCGTTCAAGTCGACTTATCGACTTGCTCCTTCTACATCTCCCCCATGAACAAAACGTTTCTTCGTCCCGAAGAAACAGGGAGGTACAAAATTCTTACTGGCCTTTAATAGTTATTGCGGTGGGCTTTGAAGTCTGATGGTCGGTCTTTTCTGTACGCAGACTTCTACAATGGTTGGGGCTGTTACTGCGAGGTGATGTTGGAAATCTGTCCAACTCTGCAAAATTTTCTGGATGTCGATGGTGAGTGTGGTCAAGCCTGATAAGATCGACATCTTTTCTAAGATGGAGACTTGAGCTATCCTCTCCATGTCGGGACCCATGAACTGGTCCTTCTCCTCTGCAGTTTCAATAAGTCGTTTCATCTGCAGGCAGATGATGTTGACTTTCTCTAAGTTAGGGAGAGCTTGTTGCACCCACTGATGTGTTTCCCTTTCCAGTTTCTGCAGTTTGGCGGTTTCAAGCACTATCTGTTCTTCTATTGTCGTTCTGAGTGCTTCCTCAGTGGTTTTTCTGCTCTCTAGTGCCTAAATCCCTTGCCGAGTCTGTCGTGTCTATTGATAAACTTGTCCGTAGTGATTAGGCCAGTCTCTTAGTACTTCTTCAGTTATGACAGACTCCTTCATATGATCCTACAGTACTTTATATGCTTCAAAAAATGCAGTGTGCTGTGCCATTAGGAGTCGGGCAGTTTCCTCTTTTTGTTCCTCCTTGGTTTCCTGAATGTGAGCTTGGAGGGTCGACACCATGCTCTCAAATAGTTGATACGCTCTTTCAAGCGGTTTGTCTGCGTCGATCTCTATGGGGCCCGGCATGACGGGCTGGGCCAGATTCCTGCATTTGTCGAGAAACTCGACCTATTCTGCGTTTTTGTCCTAGAGTTCTTTATTTTTTTGCTCACTCCTCGTCTTTGCTTCACTTGCTAGGGTTTTGAGGAGTTGTCCTAACTCTATGTCGATCAAGGAGCTTGCATCCTTCATTCTAATTTGGACCTTTGAAGTCTTTCCATGATGCTGCTTCTTCTGTTTCTCCTTCCTCTTCTTATGCTTTTCTTTATCTGCTTCCTGTGTACCTGCAACAGTCGAGGCAGGATCTTTGGTTTGTGGGTTAGAGGCTAATGGTTTGTCTAGTTGGGGAGGTGGGATGACTACCTCCTTTGGTTGTTTGGATGTAGTCGGTTGTGGTGGGCCTTTCTCTGAGTTAGGGGGTGGTGGTGGAGATGGTGGTGGTGGTGGTGATGGAGTTGGTGAATGGTCGGGGGCGATTAGTTTGGGGGAGTTATGGTTGAGTGGTGGGTTGTCGGAGGACATTTGGTTAGTTTTTCGGTTTATGTCATCCCTAGTTTCTTCTTCGGTCAGTGCAGTGGTTGGTAGGTTGGATTGGGGTACGGGGATGGTCGGTGCAATAATTGAGGACTGACGTGCAATCACTTTAGCTTCCTTGTCGAGATTTCTTTCAAAAATCAATGAAATGGTTGCAACGATTGGGGACTGTGCGTCCTGTCCTGGTTGGTGTCCTCTAGACGTGAAGATAGGTGCTTTTGTAGATATCTTCTGAGCCGACGTAAACAACGCAGGTAGTTTCTCAAAGAAAGCCTGCAAGTCCCTATCTTTGTCGAATTTTGCTTTTACAGCCTCCGGCATCGCACTTTTGCATAAGTTGAGGGGGCTGACTGACTGTGGTGCCGATGCTTGTTCCTTGTTTATTTTAGTTGGTGATGGGGGTGGAGGTGTCGACCCAAGATCGACGACGTTTTCAGGCGTCATCGTAGTCTTTGCTTTCTTCGGTCGACCTGCTTGTGCTCCTGCGTCGACAAATCGCTGGAACTGGGTTTCGACGAGCACTTTATTTACTATGGCATCCTCTATGATGTTGAGGGCCGTTGCTGCCAGTTCGTCTTCATCTTTTGAGGAGTCAACAAGTATAAGCTTGTGCTTACCTTTACCTTGTTGTTGCTGTTTGGTTTTGAGCTTCTTCCTGGCTGCTGCTATTTCTTTCGACAATTTTCGAATAATACCTTTGGTAATAGCATACTCAGGGTTTTTTGTCTCTGTCTCCTCCCCTGGTTCTTGAGTCGGGGTGACACTTTCCATAGCCCGAGGAGGTATCTGCTGCTATGGCTACGGCTTTGGCTTTGCGGTCTGGGGTTCTGTTCTTTTTGTGGTTGGAGGTTTGATGGTTATTTGCAGTCGACCGGTGTGTTCTATCTGTGTCTCCTCTGACACAAATGTGCTGATATAGAGGTTGAGCTCATAGTATTCCTCTTTTTCTTGGTCTATGAGCGGCTCTTCGATCGAGAAGTCGATAGGCTTTGCTGCTGCTGGTACTGGTATTTTTGTTTGGGCTTGTTGAGACAGTTCCTGGAAGATCTGGTCGATAGATGGATAGTAGTCGAGGGCTTTGACATTCGAATTGTCACCCTGCATGTACCACACCGAGGTATGGTCGAGCTCTAGCTGGATGGGGGAGTTTGCCGATAGATTTCGTCGGATGTTTTGACGCACCCTCCATCTAGTCGTGCAGACTTTGAGCTGTTAAAACCAATTCTCCAATAGTATTTTCCCGTGCTCAAGTTTGTGCAAGGTTCCTTTCTGGGAGAATGGTTTAAATCTCCACATGTCGAACTTCGACAGTTCTCGAAAGACTGGACTCCCCTCAAGGCAAATGTGGTACATGACAATCCATAAAATGAGGGAGGGGAACTTGACGATCCCCCCCATTTCTTGACCTCTCTCATAGATGGTTTTCACCATGTCAGCGACATAATCACCTCATCTGTATATTCGTCCATCGGTGGTAATGGTGTTAACAACTTCTAGCATGTCTAACTTAAGGTCGCTGCCTCAACCTGCTAGAGTGAGTACTATTGCAATTATTTTTGCCACAATGGCGTTCGGGTTGTGATTTGGCTAATCATCAACCCCTTGGAGTTTTTACCGAAAGGTGACCCAGTGAGCTCTTCGACCAGTCCTTCTTTGATTCTGACTAGAACAGGGTTTCCTTCATTAGAGAGACCGGTCAGCTTAGAGATGACATCTCCAGAGATGTCGACCGATTTGTCGAAGTAGAACTGACCATTGTGATATCGACTGATGATGAACTTGACAACATTTTCCTTCATGCCACCAAAGCTGGCCATAAGCGGTGCGTTGGCATAGCCGAAGAGAGTGTTGTGTCTGATTTTCTCTGCTGCTTGAGTGTCCTTTTTGTCGACAAAGGCCCATTCTTGTATTTTGGTCCACAGCTTTTGCCATGAGCCTTCCTGTACTTTGTTGTTTTTGATGTTTTTCAGCCTACGGACTAAAGGTGTATCCGCGGCCTGTATCTCCTTGGCTTTGGTCGAGGCTCTAGTTTGTTTGGGAGGCATTGTGTCGGTTTGGTGGTCGATGTCACTAGGGGGTTCTCGGATTTTGGTCGACTGGATGCTCTGATGCTCTATCTGTATAGGTTGCGGTCAATGATCCTTCGATGATCCAATATTTATAGGCGATGCTGTGGTTGTGTGCAGCGATGGGTGTATTAATGGCGGACGTGATGTTCCAGCTGGAAGAATTGAATGTGTGTTAATGATGAATTGCTTTCGGCGCTTGACGTCATCAATGCACGATGGGATTATCGAAGTCATCCATTGATGTCGGTGATGAGAATGGTCGACGGGAGTAGTTGGTTGAGGAAAGCGGTCGATGGTCATGATGGCGGTTGTCGAGATGGTGATTTCCTGTCATGGTTTTATGTCTATAGGGTATTATTTTGTTTTTGAAATTTTTAGTTTTTTATCGATTTTGGTTGACGGTTATGGTTGTTATATGATTTTTTTTTATATAATTTTTTAATTTTTAGATTAGTTTCTATAACGTTTTAGTCGGGCTCCATTAACGAGCTTCCGAAATACTATGCCCTGTAACGTCCTTAGTCGGACTGATCCGTTGGGATGTATTTCTTCGACAACGTAAGGTCCCATCCATTCTATGTGGAGCTTTTTAGGTTTACCTTTGACCCGACTATTATATAGTAAAGCAAGGTCTCCGACTGACAGGTTTTTGTTCTTGATGTTGCAGTCGTGCCATGATTTCTGTTGTTGCTTCTTGATTTCTTGGTGTTGTATAGCCATGAGTCGGTGCTCTTCCAGCTTGCTGAGTTGAAATAGTCGGTCTTTCCTTCCCTGTTCAACATCGACATGTAGTCTTTATGTGATAATAGGTGTCTGTTGTCGGAAGTGTAGTGGAACTACTGCTTCTTATCCATAGACTAGTCGAAAAGGAGTTTGATTGGTCGACTGTTTATACGCTGTTCTATATGCCCATAAGACTGCAGGGATTTTCTCATCCCAGTCGTCCTTATCGACATTACATATTTTGGTTAATTCTCTGGTTAATTTTTTATTGAATGCTTCAATTGCTCCATTCGACTGAGGATGGTATGCTGTACTCCGACGATGGTCGATTTGGAATTGGTCGGTTAGGGTTTTGATAGTTTTGTTGATAAAGTGTGTCCCCTGGTCGCTAATCAGGGTTAGTGGACATCCAAATCTAGTGATGATATTCTCATAGATAAACTTAGCAGCTATCTCACTAGAACATGTATCGACTGGTTCAGCTTCTGCCCATTTAGTGACATATTCCACTGCAGTAATGATATACCTTGCACCTGACCTTTTTCCTGGTATAGAAAATGGTCCAATGAAGTCTATGGCCCAGATTTCAAATGTGAGACTGGGGTTTATAGATATCAAAGGCATTTCTGTACTAGGCAGGGGTCAACCTAGTCGTTGACATCTGTCACATCGACTGACAAAATTTTTGCAATCTCCGTGGAGTGTCTGCCACCATAATCCTGACTGTTGGATTTTCTTTGCAGTTGTGTCTGCTTGAAAATGTCCTCCTGCAGGTCCATAGTGTGCTTCATGCAGAATGTGGTCTCGTTCATGTTTTAGTACACACCTTCTGAGGATGTCATCTAATCCCATTTTGTATAAAAATCCGTTGATGAAACTGTATGGTGCAGCCTTCATAGCTAAGATTTGTTTTTTCTTGGTGGTCATACCTTCTGGTGCATGTCCATCTTCTAAGAATTGGGCTATTTCCTCTAGTTCAGCTGGGACTGCTTCTATCCGAAATAAATGTGCATCAGGTAAGTCATCGTCGACTCCTGTCGGTTCTTCTCTTGTGTCGATTCGGGATAAATGGTCGGGACCAACATTTAACTTTCCTGGTCGGACAACGACTTCAAACTCAAATTCTTGGAAAAGAAGTAGCCATCGACAAATCCTTCCATGATGGAGTGGTTTATTGACAAGATACTTCAGGGCCTGATGGTCGGTATAGAATATAAATGGATTAGCTAGGAGATATGTTGATATTTTTGTAGGGCAAAGACCATTCCTAGGGCTTCTCTTTCTGTGGTCGAATAGTTTCTTTCAGCCTTGTTTAATTTTATGCTGCTGTAAACTAAGGGATAATCCATTCCATCATCTCCTGGTTGAGTTAGGATTGCTCCTATTGCGAGGCATGATGCATCAATTGTTG
>LPNX011152293.1:0-43468 GCA_001517045.1 Pseudotsuga menziesii | reverse complement strand
TGATGTAAGTGACACCATTAATTTCGACTAGTAGTAGAAGGGTTAGGAAATTTAGGGCTTAGAGAATGAGTATGATAAGTTAGTGGGCTAATAAGAGTACGTTGACTTTTTCCCCCTAAGGCAAATTGACCGTTGTAAAAAGCCAAAAAAAATCTAAACTTGATAGTGCCGTCGCTATAGCGACGGATCTCCGTGGATATAGCGACGGATGGGATTTGAGACGTCGATATAGCGACGGATAAGATGGAATCGTCGATATAGCAACGAATAGGCGTCGATATAGCAACGGATGGTTTTTACTAGTTCCGATTTAACACCCAAATGTATGAAACGTGGAAAACATCCGTGGAAAAATCCGCGCTTTTGTATTAGTGAGGATATCTACTTCCTGACTGGTCTATCGAGACGGGGTGCCCCCATCTCATTGACAGGTTCCCGTGGTGGGGATATTACTACCAGAGAGCTTATAGATTGACACAGTGCACCAAGGATAGGTACATTGGGGAAGAAGATCCCCATCAAGGTAGTGATGGATAAGGCTCTACGGACAGTCCTATTTACCATGCGGAGGGTGGTCGGGAGTCAGGGTGTGCACCAGGATTCCAGGGCACACATGCTATATGCCATAGAGGCTATGGCACCCATGGTGTTCAACTAGGCGTAAGCCATGCTTCCAATCTTCAAGGATCAGCTGATTAAGTGTCGACAAGGAGAGTTGAATCAGTTCGGCTTTGGTTCCATCATAGCCTACTTCTTCTTCGAGCGGGTTCCACATATGAGGCAATAGGTGACCTTCTGGAGTCTGAGAGCATGGGACCCCCATATGCTGAGGTGGGTCCAAGTCATGGCTCACATAGGAGCGGGTAGGGGAAGGGTGGAGTTTGGTGATCTATACTTCAGATGGCTACGGGATCAGATCCTCATGGTTGAGGACTATGCTTATACAGGTACAGACTTCACAGGAGATCCCGACCTACCACTCCCACCTGGAGGACAGTGGGGTGACATCGGTGAGAAGCAAGAAACCCTAAAATGGATGAAATGTTTTTATGTTTTTTATGTTAAGTGACGAGACCTATATATTCTTATGCAGATGTTGGAGCAGCGAGACCTGGAGGAGCATCTCCGTTGGATAGGCGAGCTGGAGCCCGCTTTGTACCACAGGGTGATGATATCACTGGGGAGCTGGAGGAGAACCTAGAGAGGTTGACTTTGGACATCCCAGATGTTGACATAGATGACCTCCCAATGAGATATCAGAGATCTGCAGTGGGAGTACCGGGTCGATTTAGTAGGATGCTACATAGGGTAGCTCAAGCAGTGATGTGCTATCACAAGCATCACTAGTGTATGAGATATGTATTAAACACTGATAGCTTCAGGATTTTGTATGATGATTTTGCCTAAAAGCCTATGTGTTTCAAAGGACGTCTCGAGACCTCTTTTTGTAAAAAAATTTCGTATATATATATATATATATACAGACTTTTACATGGTGTTTATATGTTTCAAATGGAAAATGTGTTTTCTATGATTTTTACGTGTCTCTCAATGTCTATTTACAATGGACCATGTTTGATTTATCGTCATGAGTGGGAAATATGCCAGTCTAGGATGTAGTTAGCCAATGATTCAGTGACTACATTATGTTCCCTAGGGATATGCCTATAGGTGATAGTTTTGAATGATCTTTCTAACAAACACACTCTCCGGAAGAGGCGGAGAAGTACCGGGTTCCTAATGGTGTAGACTCTGGTTCAAATGGTGAACCACGAGCTGCGATTCCATCTAGACTACTAGATCACAAACAATCTAGGAGGAAGCTTCGGTCAGAAGACCGATGACTGCTTCATACTTGGTGATGTTATTAGTAGTGGGACCTATACAAACCGCTCCTGAATTGACCAAATCTTCAGCCGGGGAATAGAGAACCCAAGCAGCTGAGGCGAGATTCAAGGTGTGGAGGCAACCACCTTTAGCGAAAGCGTAGAAAGCCATCTGCATGACCAAAACATGGTATAAACAGATGTGGACATGAATCTCAAAACCATCTTGAAAATACTAAAAGCACATTGAAAGCCAATCAATATACATATATACAAGATACTACCCAAGAAAACCTAGGCATAGTACCTTTTCAGGTACAACCCATTGCGAGGTTGCCCCAAAAGGATTCCATCATAATCAATGAGCTCGTAAGATCCTTTCTCTAACACCTTAGAAATAACAAAAGGTCTGTACCACATGGACTCGAACTTACCCTTCCCTAGTTTGTCATATCTCTGGTCATAAGTCAAGACTAGGTCACCCTCATTAAAGACACGAGGCTGGACGGATTTATCATACTGCACCTTGACGCATTTATTATGTGCCTCATTAGCCAAGGCAGCATCTCTGCGAGTCTCGTCAAGGTTATTCAAGTATAAAAATATTTCTTCCTCTGCGGAAGTGTCTAGGAGAAGTTCGACAAAAAGTTGTAAAGATGGAATCTGACATTGGATGGGTAAGACAACTTCAAGTCCATAGACAAGCTGAAATGGCGTGAAACCAATAGTTGTTTTTACAGAAGTCCGATAAGCCCAAAGACCAGAGAAAAGAATGTGGTGCCAGTTGGATTTATGATCTCCAACCATCTGATGAAGCATAGTTTTCAAAACTTTGTTAATTGCCTCTACCTGACCATTAGCTTGTGGATAACAAGGCATAGAGTTTTCATGGTGAAACCATAGCTTGGCACTCATTTCGTCCATCATCTGATTACAGAAATGGGATCCGTGATCAGTAACGATGGACTGCAGAACTCCAAATCTAGCTATGATATGATTGAACAAGAAGAGAGCAGTAGTCTTACAATCTTCCGCATATGTAGGCATGGCCTCAGCCCATTTAGTGAAATAATCAATGGCTACGATGATGTAACCATGCCCCCCGACTGAGGTAGGCTTATAATGCATGAAGTCAATCCCCCATTTGGTGAATGGGCCAACAACAATGATGGGGTGTAGCGGAGCAGGATGGGTGCGCTTTTTAGGATAAAAATGTTGACAAGGTGGGCATTTCTTAACATCCTCATGACAGTATTTGAAGAGAGAAGGCCAGAAATAGCCAGCATGAAGGATTTTTTAGGCTGTAGCCATCCCAGATAAATGACCACCACATGCTCCAAAGTGGCAATCATTCAACACATGTTCAGCCTCCTCATGGGTGAGGCATCGCCGGAGAGTAGAGTCAATCCCATGTCTATACAAAGTATCATTTAGGATGAGGTAGTATTTCACGTGGTGACAGATACGGCGATGATCATTGCAAGATAAATGCAACTGAAAACATTGTGTCTAGAGATAAATCAGCAAATCTCCATACCAAGGATCAGTAGTGATAATCAGGAACAGGAATTCATCCGGAAATGAATCACTGGGCTCAGATTCCATTGTAGAACAGGGAAGATCACACATAAGCTCTACAAAAGCTAAGGATTTCTTTGATGTGGCCTTGGAAAACTCCAGATCAAACTCCTGAAGGATGACGATCCAACGGGAGTACTTGCCCCTGAGTACCTGACGAGTCAGTATGTAGTACATCGGGTTCTGATCTGCCAATACGATGGTAGTGCAGAGCAGAATGTAATGATGAAAATTTTGTACAGCAATGACCGTGGCCAATGCTAACTTTTCCACACATGAATAACGGGTTTCAGAATCCAGGAGATTCTTACTGGCATAATAAATCACGTGCTTTTGACCGTGGAGATTGTCCTGGGCTAAAACCATAGCGATGGTAGTAGCAGAGGTAGCAATATACAAGAGAAAGTCCTTTGAATAATCTGGGGGGTGTATCACGGGTGAATGTGTCAGAGCGTGCTTAATATTATCAAAGGTGCGTTAGGCCTGGTCATCCCAAAAGAATGGTGTGTTCTTCTTGAGGAGATGCATATAACCATGCACTTTATCTACAAAATTGCACACGAAATGACGGAGAAAGTTTGCCTTCCCCTGCAAACTTTGGAGTTCAAGGAGGTTAGTTGGGGCTGGTAGATCAAGAATAGCAGCAATCTTCAAAGGATCGATCCAGATGCCATCTTTGGATACCACAAAGCCTAGAAGACGTCCCGATTCAACGCAAAAAACACATTTATGTGGATTGAGCCGTATATTATAATGATGGCATCTCAGGAATATGTCTCTAAGATGACTAGGGTGGTCCTCCCATCACTGTGAATGAGTAGGGAGGTCGTCAAGGTACGGTTCAACAATATGTTTAATATCGTGAAATGCATAGGACATCACATGCTAGAATGTGGCTCCAACATCTTTTAAGCCAAAAGGTAACTTCTTATATGCAAAGGTTCTCCATGGAAAAATGAATGCGTCTTATGCTGATCGGAGGGTAATATCTCAATCTAATTATAGCTAGAGAAGCCATCCATAAATGAAAATGTAATGTCCCAAGTCTGGTGTACAGACCTGAACACTATCTAATTCTGTAATTTAAATTACAGATTCTGAACTTTGAATCAAACCACTCAGAGCCTCTTCGGACAAGGAAAATCAGGGGTTTTTTCAAGGAAATTTTGTAGGCAAGAGGAGTGATCAGCAGGAAGCAACCAAATATATTTTAGACATAGAATTTCCTCTTCCCTAACACATTTAGATCTGGTTCCATTTAGGTTTCAGAATCCGCTATGCGGAAACCTACTTCCACGCTTCTGGGCAGCCAAACCGTGAAACTAGGAAGAGTAGTTCAGCCTTTTTCAACCAGGGGCTTGGGTAAATTGATTATGGCTCTGATGTAAACTTATATTAAAGTATACAAATGTTTATGTAGGTAAATAACAGATCAGAGGAAAAGGAAAATATTCTGCAAGTTGTAAAGGTGAGACTAGCTCGCCGGGCAGCTCACTATCTCCATATTCAAGCCTTTACAAATAGGGTAAGGGGGGTTCAGATTCTCTTTTTTGGACTTGGTGGACTTATATATGTCTGTTAATGAATCATCAGAAAAATAATGGGGTTATGTGGAGTCATACATGTCGAAATATGGAAGTTACAGTAAAACTAGTTATTTTCCAATGCAAATCTAGACTAGGTTGACTTAAAATTAGTAAATCTCAACCATTTCGAACCAGATTTGAATAAAAATTGCAGAGAATGTTTGTGATATCATATTACAGCCAATAAACTCGAAAATTCTCTCATCCATTAACTATAAAACTCTCTTCAACATTGTGCATCATTACAATGCATTTTATTGACATAATACAAGGAAGGGCATGGAGGTTTGAACCCTTAGATATTGAAAAATATTGGACCTGTTAATGAAATATGAGGTACATTAATGGCTGGATGTAGGCTTCTAACAAATCCTGAATCAACTCAGAGAGGCTGCTCCATAGCTCCAACGTAACCTGCAATGAGAAGGGGAGAAGAGGGGAAGAGGAGAGAGGGAATGAGAACCTTGGGGCGCATCTCCCAAGAACCTGAGGCACAACACTCAGCAAAGAATCCTTAGCTTCATAAAAATCAACATAATAAACATTCCAACTGAGAAATGGAGCTCCAATTGCCTTTAAATAAACCTGGGTGACTTGTTGAGCAAGTCAATCACTTGTTAAGCAAGTTACCACTTGCTAAACCCTAACCCTAGCCACAAATTCTCCCTCCTTGAGTAAATTAGCATGTGTAAGACAATAAAGATGTTTTCCTTTCATCCATATTCATCCAATTTTGAAACTTTGCTTTCCTTGAACCATAGTTGCTAATTTTCCCTATGACAGCTTTTCTTGGCTTATCTATTTTTATGACTGAACTCCAAAAAGGAAACTGCACCCTCCGTTGTCAATTGTTGCCTCTTTTGTATTTGACTGCTTTTGTCATATATTTTGGCACTTTCCCTTTTCTTGTCTGGTTGATTTTGTCATACAGTTTCTAATTTTCCCTTGGCAAGTTGGCTTGCCCAAGTGGCCCTCCTGTTAATGGAAACTTATTTTCCACCTAATTAATTTCATAATAATATTTAATGACAATTAATATAGCAAGTACATGCCTCCTCAGTGACATTTAAATAAAATATCCTAGGTTAATTTATTTAATGCATCTTTTGACCCCCTTGGTGCTAGGCAAGGTCAACACTTCTGGCGATCAAAATGTGGGGATATGACAAAAAAGATGACACTTCCAGCGCAGTTGTCGATAATCTGATCGATGTGCGGGATAGGAAAGTTGTCCTTGGGACAAGATTTATTGAAATCCCTAAAGTTGATGCAGACTCTAATGGTGCCCTGCCTTTTATTAACAGGGACAATGTTCGATACCCATTCCATCAGGGGTACATGATAAATAAACCCAACTTTCAGAATCTTTTCAATTTTAGCTTTAATAGCTGCGGCCTTCCGAGGATAGACTTGCCTAAGTTTCTTCCTGACAGGTTTAGCCATGGGATAAGTTTTAATATCGTTGACCACAATGGAAGGTTTAATCCCCAGCATCTCTTCATAATACCAGGAAAAAATATCATGGAATTCCTTAAAAAGTGCCTTATATGCTTCAGATTCATTTGGCGAGTAGTTCTGCCCAACATGAACATGCTCGATAACATCAGGCTTGGTTGATATGTCAATCGGGTTTGTCTAAGTAATGTTGCAAAGGTTTCCTTCAAAATATATATCTTGCAACAATATAGGACTTTACAGAATGTTGACAATATCAGTAGGAAACAAGGATGCAAAATCATGGCTAACCGAACTAGTGTTGGGGAGGAACATGGATCTATGATGGTGATCCTCCCAAATGGGCTCATCCATATTCACAATCTCTATAATGGACTGATTGGAAGGAAAAGTCTCAGAGAGATAGTCTAGAACCGAAAGAGAAGGTTCTAACCAGTACAGTAAATGGTAAGGGTTCGAAGCCACTAGATGAAGGTCATCAGTGTGATCATCGAAAAAGGTTCAAATGGTGTCATACATAGCTTCATGTGTACTCAACGATGTGGACTCAAGAACATTTTTTCCCTTAGGCTCATAATCAAATGAGGCAATCATATGGACTATCGCGGTATCCGTGCTAGGAGGAGTGGATGGAAAGATCCCCATAAGGGATGAATCCTTCAACATGCCTACCCAAATCGACTAGTAAGGAGGAGGGGACTAACCTAACATGAGGATGTTATTATCCATGGAGGAAGTAACATCCGGCGTACAGAAATCAAGCTGATCAATAGTAACAATTCTCCCTAGATGCAGGAATTGGACTGTTCGAAACACTGTTGAGGCAACAACAGTCATGGCATAGAACCAATTCCTTCCTAGAAGGAGATTGTAATCTAAAGGGGCATCTACCACTTCTACTTGGATGGAAACAGTTTTTCCCCCCAGCTCAACTGCTAGGTCTGATATGAGACCATGGGGTTGGAAACCCCATCTGTCAAAGGCTTTAAGGGTCGTAGGTGATGTGACAAGCTTAGGAGAGCCGAGAGATTTCCAACAAGTTAGAGATAACACCGAGGTCGAAGCTCCTTCATCTAGTACCGTTCAGAATACTTTCTTTCCCACTACTTTTGTAATGATCTGAAAAGAAAGTTTATGTGGTAATCTAGGTTTGTAGTTCTCAACATTGAAATGAATCAAGTTAGTGTTATCCGGATCTAAAGCTCCTAATTTAGTCAACAAGTTATTGCGCTGTGTCGAGAAACTTTGGAGCACTTCTAGGGTAGACATTTCACAAGGTTCCTGAGCGAGATCTTCAACCACATTATAAAATTGAGCAGCTTGGGCATTGGGATTGAAGACAGCCTTCCGAAGAGTACTCTTAGGTGGGTGCAAAATCATGTCGAGAGTAGGCTTCTCCATAGATAAGGGGACAGTAGACAAGGATTCCGGAGAACTAGTAGAGGGAACTTTCCCTGAAGAAGATTGATCTTCTTTCTTATCTATGGGTTTATCATAATTCTAACTTCGAGTTTGCAGATGGATGGTGTCTGAGGACATCATACGAATTTCCTCTGACGAACTAGAGTTACCCTGATTAGACATATGGTCTATCAGTTGTTTTTGAGAGGGAAAAGGATCCATAAGTATTGTAGGTGCGAGGTTGGACTTCAAAAACTTGGAGATTTCGTCCCGACGAGGACACTCCTTTGAAAAATGGTCACCACCACATAGCAGACAGGGATATTTTTCCTTCCTTTTCCGTTTGTCATTATCACTGTTGGTTGGTAGTGGAGTCTCCTGTTGGTTTCCAGGTTTTTTATTTTTGTTTTTACCTTTCTTTTTATTACCTGAGGTTTGAGTACTTTGAATATAATTGAACTCGGCTAAAACCTTAGGAGTCGAAAGAGTAGGGCTGGTATTTTGGTTTTTCTTGGCAGGTTCCACTGCGGACGGAGACTGTATTGAACCAACAATCCCATCAATAGGTACTTCTGCTGGTGGCTTGGCAGGATCAGTGCTGGGGCGAGGAGCTTGAGGAATCAAGTCATAAAGAGTTCCAGACTGGGAATAGACCAAGTCTAGGTACTGAGCCCGACTAATCGCCTACTCTTCGGTAATGGTACCTCCCATAGACACATCTCAGGCAATAGCAGGAAACAAGGATTTAGTGAACCAATCAGCTAGTAACTGATCCAGAATAGGGGCCTTAATAAGCCTTCTCCACCTTCTCCACTCATGAATATGATCGGGAATGTGGGTGGAGGTGTTCTGCCATAGATAATTTAAAAGATCAGTGCCCATTTCATAATGAATAGGGAGCTGAAAGTGTGTAAGAAACACGATTGCCAACGAGCCAAAATCCACAAACGAATGTTGTGGGAGTTCAATGTACCACTTCGCGGCCATACCGGTCAAAGTTTGTTGAAAGAGTCATAACTGAACAGAGTCATCCACGAGGGAGGTCAAAGAACAACACAAATGGAATGTCATCACATGGTTCTTCGGATCGTCTCCTTGCTTCCCATCGAATTTCAGAATGTCTTATGGTAACTTTGCCGAAATGGGAGGCCACGAGGGATTATGTTGAATGGGGTCATTGATCGACTTGGAAAAATCAGGTAAAGTCCAAAGTTGCTAGGAAAGGTAACCGTCGGTTGGGTTGAACATACTGGTAATATTGATATGGCATATAATTACTAGTAGGACCATAACTATACTAATAAATAGGTTGCTGTGACAAAGAACTACCGAAAAATCCTCCCGTAGGGGGTTGATTTCTGGGATTAGGACCGTTAGGACCACTAGGGCCTCTAGGAGGAGGACCACCAGGGCCACCGAGACCACCAGGACCACTGGGACCACCAGGACCACTAGGAGGTAGACCACCAGACCCTCTGGAGACCCCAGGAGGTGGTAAACCTCCAGAGCCACTGGAACCACTAGGAGGAGGGCCACTAGACCCTCCAGGGCCAGAAGGCAGAAATCCGCCAGGTTTCGCAGGAACACCAGGGCCACCAGGACCATAAGGAGGAAATTTTCTAGATCCTTCAGGACTGTTAGGCCCCCCAGGGGGAGGACCTCCATAAGGAGGTCCTCCGACACCTCCCGCAGTATGTATAGATGTCCCCCCCATAGCTGGCATGTAAGACCAGTTGGGTTTCCCCCATGGCGTAAAAGTATTACTAGGGTATGGAATTCCTATAGGATTGGGTGGATGATTAATATTACCTACAGGTATTTGATAACCATAACCTCCAGATGATTGAATGGTTACAGGTTGTGCCCCGAAGGGTTGGCCTGAACTGGATGGGGGATTAACCACATTAGTATGGGTGGGAGGGACATAAACTATAGATGGTTCTATGTTAGAGGTCTGCCCTTGATTAGGTACAATTCTGGTGTCAAATAACGTAGGTCATGCCGGGGGTTTCCCCCCTGCACTAGAAGGTACTGAAGAAACAGGAATTGAAGGTTGGGCCCCAAGTGCAGAGTACCTAGGAGGATTAGGAATAGACATAACATGAGAGATGATAGGGGTGGTAATTTGACCTGGGTTGTGGGTTGTTATTGGATGCTCTATAATAGGTTCAATGGGTCTCATAGAATCAGCTAGTGAATGATTTCCCAGAGGAAGAGATGTGGAATGTGCTGGTGTCGAACCTAATAGGTCATCGATCTGCTTGTCAATATCATGTGCACGGAGAATGACAGCACGGTATTTCCTACGTTCTTCTTTATCTTCAGAAGAGTTTACACGGGTGCCAAATGAGGCAATGGCCTATCCTATAGGTGTCTCCCAAAACGAAGCATTGGGACCAAAATACGGATGGGTTGTATCATCAACATGACCTTCCATGGGAGAATGGAATTATGTATCTCCCCGAGAAGGCTGTTGGACCAAGGGAGGAGAGTGTGAAGAATATGGTACTCCACTTTCCACAACCACATTATCTCCCACTTGGGAGGTGGTAGCAGCTCCTTGGTTGATAGCTTCCATAGGATTTTCTCCTGAACCAGGAATAAAATCAGGTGGCAAGCCCTGTACTCTTCTGGACTGTCTTAATTCAGCCAACCTATACAGTTCCTAACTAACCTAGGGTCTGAAAATCTAGAAAACACACCAAAAAATAATTTCCCTACACAAGCTATAGGTCAAGACAAGCACACTTAAAATGATAGGAGGAGTTCAAAAGTCAGGTCTCTGACTAGGATTGTCAAGAAGGTGCCACTCATGATATACCTCGAGGGTACGTGCATAGTAATCTCCCTAAATGTTGTTTTCAGTGTATGGCTCCAAACAAGACAGCCAAAGGGATTTTCTCAGATAGATAAGGTACCCTAGTGGGGTCTCCCAATATACTCAAGGTACGTGGGAGCTTGAATCGGTAGTAGTGTTGTCTAATACATAACCGTACATAAGGGGCCTTCCGATTTATAATCTACGTGAAGTACCTTTCTATATACCTCAAGGGTACGTGAAAGGTCGTTCGATATACCGACGGTACGTGGAAGAACCGTGCAAGTCCCAGGATGTAATGCTGGCAAATAACGATATCTCCTATGCTTAACGACGCTCGAACACGTCTCTAACCTATCACTCAAGTTACTTGTAAATTTTAATGTACAACTACCATTAATTTTAACTTGTACGGTTAGGTGAATGCATGATGTTTTGATAGAAAAGTAAAACCATGCAGTATGCTGGTGCAAAATGTTCACTTTACCGTTCAGTATGCCTACTCACGGGAGGGAAATAGAGTGTTTTCCTTTTGTTTCAAAAACCAAAAATACTTCCACGCAACAGTCATGAACATCAAATCAAAGACAAGCAATCACTTTACCAAACTGATTTCTCTTTTCCACAAGCAAAAAGAAGGGGAAGAATCTCTTTTCCGAAAAGAAAAACAAGAAGCACACCTATATGCAAATGGACTCAATTTTTTCAATTTTCTCAAAACATTAGCAAATCTAACTTAAAACTACCATTTTTTTTTATTTTGATCGAGATAGTTCTAAATGCATGAGATACGAAAGATCATAAAGGTCTCGAAAGCTTGTAAAGCCAATCAGAAAACCAATGTCCAACTCTCAATGATGATATCTTATTCTCAGTCAAAAATTTTCTTTTTTAAAGGAAGGAAAAAGAAGTTTACTATGCAAATAAGAAATGAAACCTAGAAACTAATCTAGTGTTCTTATTTTAGTCTATGTAGGAGAAACGAAAAGAGATTTTAATAACACCCTAAGCTTTTCAGAAAACAAGAAATCCTTTCGTAGACAAAACCAACAAGCATAGAAGCGGATGAACAATCAAAAGACCTAATCAAACTTTTGAAATTCCACTCAAATCAATCTTAAACCATAAAATCTCAAACCACAAGCATCAGATTTAGTAACACAAGTCTGATAAGCAGAAATGAAAGCAACAAAATCCAAATTTTTGTGAGGAAAAATAAGGACAAAAGGCTTTGGAATGATGCCTACCTAGCACCATGCTTCTCAGGTGTTGACAGAGCGTTTCCAAGACAGCACTGCTTCTTGCCAATAGGTTACATGAGGTGGTACTGCATACTGCCTACTTTGTTCAGGAGGTGGCACCACTTCTCGTACACAGCATGGGCACGGTTCCCTGTAGATAACCAAAACACAAGAAGAACAATGGATCAAGTCATAAAAATACTAGATCATGGCAAATACTATTGAATTGAGTATGGAAATAGAGCATAAAAGACCAAAATGACTCAGATCTAAACAGATCTGGAGGTTTCAAACCCAAACAGAGTAAGTCAGAAAGTAGATCTGACTAAAGAGAGTTGAAGAAGGAGCCTGGATTCGAACAAGAGTAGCAGACTGAGGAAGATCAAAACAACTGATATAACTATTCCCCAGTGGAGTCTCCAGATTTGTTAGTTGGAATATTTCACCTCCTGCGGACAGCAAGGTGTTCCACTGGTCTGAGTGGTGCAGATCCAGAACAAATAGAGGATAGAGGTTGAAGACTCTCCCCAGATGCCGTAGATACCTGGAATGCAATGCTTTGATAGTCACCCTGTGTACCTACAATCAGTTCAACATGAAACAGATTAAAGCAACCAAAATATAATCTACTAATCTACGTTAGTGACTAAGGAATCCAACAACATAAATGTAAAATCAAACATCAACAATATATGTGGGACAGAAATCAACTTGCATTAAAGAAATATGAAGAAGTTTACAACCAAGCCTTAGTGTTGACATGCATCTCCATGAAACCAAGCATTCTCATCCCCATAAGCTTCGACTCTAGCTCTCTCTATGCTCTCCAATGATATGGACCAAGTGATCAATCCAACAACATAAAAATACCTTAAGAGTTCTCCCCCTCAACCATGGCCATAAGCTTGTATTTATAAGGCTAGATGGATAGGGATGGTTGAGAGATTAGTGGGTGAGGTGGCCTTTAAGATCCTAGGATGAGGGATCTTGAGCTCAACTAATCCACAATAGTATGGATAAGGGAGGACATGAGGCTTATCATCTAGAAGCCTTGAGAAGCTTCTCTTTTTCCCTTTTTACCCAGGGTACCACGTTTCTCCTTCAATAATAGAGCGGTTCTGGTAATAACCGCTTAAGGACCAAGGGCCATAACCGGTGGCACCGATTATGGGAAACAGGGAATGGGAAGCGTGAACAAGAGTACCACTTATGGATAAAGGGTCAAACACAGTGCTGGGAATTTGTATGAAAAGATTGACAAATGATATGAGTTTCAACTCCAGAAGCTGGGATTCAGGGAAAGTAGGTATGTCAAATGTCTTATCACATGATGGTGATAGGATTTTGGTATAACAAGGGCCTCCAGAACCTCCAAGACCACTAGGACCACTAGGAGGGGGGCCACAAGAATCCCTAGGACCACTAGGAGGAGGGCCACCAAAACCTCTAGGACCTCTGGGAGGAGGAACGCCATAAGGTGGTCCTTCGGCACCGCCAGCATTATGAATAGGTATTCCTCTTGTCGTTGGCATATAAGACCAGTTGGGTTGCCCCCACGGTGTAAAAGTATTCCCAAGGTATGGAATTCTAGTATAAGATATTCCTATAGTGTTGGTTTGATCATTCATATTTCCTATAGGCAATTGATTTGATGGATAACCATAACCACATGAGGGTTAATGAACTGCAGGTTGTGCCACTGACGGCTAACCTGAACTTGAAGGGGGGTTCACCACATTTGTGTTGGTGGGAGGGACATATACTGTGGATTTTCCTACAACATATGCTTTCCTATTATTCGTAACAGTTCCATTAGTGGGTAACGTAGGTCGCGTCGGGGTTTTCCCCCCGACGTTAGAAGGTACAAATACTACTAGAATTGAAGGTTTTCCCCCAGCCATAGAAAGTATGGGATAACTAGAGACAGACATAGAACTCAATGCTGCAGGGGTAGAATTAGAGGTTTGACCTGGATTGCAAGAAGTCTCACCATATACTGGATGACCATCAGAAGAAGGTTTAATTTTAGCGAGAGGCCAAGGATTTGTATTATGGGGAGAAGAGTCGAAAGATCTTCTTTATGAGGTATGGGAGTTGATAAGATTGTATCTAATCTATGCATTCTCTCTTGAAAATCATGTGCACTATGAATAGAGGCTTGGATTTGTCTATACTCTTCTTCATCTAGTGAATATTATTCAGGAGAGGGCCTATTTACCCCAAATGAGGCAATGGCCTACCCTATAGAAGTTCTCCAAATGGAGCATCTGGGTAATACTCAGGTGGAACAGGACTGTCGGTACGACCTTCCATATGCGGATGAAAGGAAGTATCAGCCATAGGAGTTTGTTGAACCAAGGAATTTATATATGAAGTGAATTGGTCTCCACTTTCTACAACTATATTTTCTTCCTCGTGGGAAGTAGTTGCAGCTCCTTGGTCGATGGCTTCCATTGGACTTTCTCCTATAACAGGAGGAAAATCAGGTGGCAAGCTCTGATTCCTTCTGGATCGTCTCAACCAAAACTTAGCCATATTGGTATTAGTTACTAAGCTAACCTAGGGTCTTGTTTGTGCCAAAAATTGTTCCCATACTACAAGAGAACAAGCCAACACAATCTCAATAAACACAATAAAGTAAAATAGGGTTTTTTAGGGTTTTGGTTGAACAATTTGAAGACAAGAGGGAAAACATTCATAAGACCAAAGCAAACACTAAATCATGATCATTTGAATGACTGAGATGTATAACATATAAACCATAATCCAGCAGAATAAACACAATACTAACTTTCACCCACAGTTAGCAAGCATTTCAAGCATAAAAAAATTAAACATGAAATGAATATACCAACCGAGTAATTAACACAAATTAGAAATGAAACCACTCAATAATCAAAAGGGCATATAGTGCATATATTTCATAGTTCAGTCATCAAAAAAACATAAGATTCTTTACACTTAGCTCATAAACAAAGCCTGATAGCCTCCCCTTGTCAGTAAAAATCGAATGCTTTGTCCTCTTTCAAGCTTACATTTATCCCGTTCTTTCAAAAACAATTGCATAACTGAACCCTAACTACTTGTAGTTCATCTATCGAATTGTTCAATATAAACTAACATTATACAAAAATAAAACAAAATAACTTTTCAAACTAACAAATAACTGCTCTCCTTAAAGAACTTTACTAGTCTTTTGTTGCTTCAGCTAATAGAGCAATTCCCTCCATAGCCTGAGCTTTCCTTTCATCTTTCAAGTGGTCTACTTCCAAGTCTGTAACCCTCTTTGTTAACTCTTCATTCTGCTGAGTCAGCTCCTGGATAGTCTGCCTTAATTCTGTAAACTTATTCTCTGTCTGTCTTTTTCTTTTAAGAGCCTCTTTAGATACTGCAATCAATTCCTGGTAGTGATTGTTTACTTCCTCCAAGTCTTCTCTAAGTCTCCTATTTGCATCTACTAATCCATCATTGGTTTCATGCATATATTCAATTTGATGCTTGTATTGCTTAATGCTCCTTTGTACATTTTCCTTTTCAGAATCAATACATTTATCTCCTGATATTGTTTGCATCCCTTCAGGTATCCATGGTATTTTTAGCTTCTTGTATATTTCTTCATCCTCATTCATAAGCTCTGTGAAGGTTATAGGAACTTCTGGTTGTTCTTCAGCTTCAATACTGCACTGAACTTCTTCTTCAATTATCTCTCTTTTCTCTATACAAGAATGCTTTCTATCATTCTGTTGTTGTTCCTAAATCATCTGTTTTCGAACCTCAGTGAAAATGTATGAAATCTTAGTATCAGTAAAGACCGATTTTTATTTTGATACTAATGGTTTTTTACCTTTTATAACTTCTTTGTTATCATCTTCACTATCTTCCAATTTCTCCTGAGGTGATCAATCTTCCATTACTGTAACCTTTTCATCAGCCAATTTGGGATTTAATAGCTTTTTCATGTTTAACCTAAGCTTGTTTTTCAGCTTGTCTTAGGTCTCCAGAGTGCTCCAACCTCTCCTAACATTTTCTGAACCTTTCCTTGATGCGTTATTGAAGCAAATTCAATAACCTTCATTCTTTTCCTTCTTGACACTATTTCCTTTTCGAAATGAGTGTATACTTATTGCTTAGAACAAACCCTAGCTTCATTATTAGCAGGAACTCTAACCTCATCAGATACATATTTTTCATCCTCTTGAGACAATACTGTAATGGGGCTCTGCTTCTGCTCCTTAACCTCTTCCCTTACATTTTGATTTGATTCTGCAGGTAACATCTCATCCACTGGCTTAACTTCCTTCACCTCTGACCGTAAAACTTTGTTTTCCTCAACATTAACTCGTTGTCCAAGCTCAATGTTTTCATTTTCCTGATTTGAAGCTTCTCCTGGTTTATCAGCTTCTTCATCTTTGACTATGACCTTCTTTTTGAGTTTCTTGATCAAAATTTGACCCTTATCCAACTGTCTCTTCTTATACTGATCCTCCTTCTCAGTTTTGAAACCTGACCAAAATAAGAAGTACTCCCATGTCTTATCTCTTTTCTGCAATACAGTACTTATGATCAATTTTTTGACCCCATGGTGAAAAACTGATTGTTTTGTATGATCTTGGTGTTCTTTCACCCTACATGACATCTTCTGTAAGATTTTCAAAAAGAAGAAAGGAAGATTCATTTTAGATTCATGACTGAGATGTTGAAGGAATCTATAATGATACTTAAACACAAAGGAAAATCTCCCCTCACAGGTGACATAGCTTTGTAAGATTTTGATAGGCTCAATCCACTCAAGTTTAAAGTTTTGAATAGGAACACCTTTACCCCAATATGCTACTACACCTAGAAGTAGATATCTCTGAGCATCAAAGGTGAAGGGCACCTTTTTGAACCAGAATTCTCCCTCATCCAAAATTCCTGTTGCTTCTGCTAGTAACTCCCTGGTTAGTTTGAACTTCAAAGTGTCAAAAGACACTACATCCTTGTCTAAACATTGAGCAAACTTGTAAGAAACCTCTGAATGATAACCTTCAATCTTTTCGAAGAACACTAACCATCCTACTTATGCAAACAATTGTGCACAATTTGGAAACTTTTTGTCCCAAATTAAGTCTGAGGGTTCTGATCTATTGGTCTTTCCACTCTTTTTCATTTTGAAATATTGTCAAACAGCTTCTATAAATACAACACACTCTAATTGTCTTTTAAGCTGAACAATAATTTTAACTTCATGACTGAGCATCCATCATTTAGTATCAATTAGGCTTAACAACTAATAATTTTCCCTCAATTCAGTCATTAATCTTCTGTTTAGAAAAACCCCGAATTAATAAACCTTGGAAATCAGTTCGCAGCCTACCTGTTAAAACGACTAATCCAGCTGCTAGAATCCTATTCTCCTGTCTGTCAGGTGTCGAACTACATGCCCCAATCTTCTCTGACTATTTTGACACTCCAGACAACTGCTCTCCAAAGCCCTAATTTTACTCTGTTTCAAAATTTCAATTTTTAAGTACTGATTATTCACCACAATCTCCACCTGTTCTACGTGCATTTCAGGAAAAAACGTGATTCGAAACGCCTTTGTCTCATTATGGTCTGCTATCATTATTTCCTCACTTCTAAAAGAAACCACCACGATTCACCTTCATGATGATACTCACACTTGTCACAGTGATTAATATTTGAATGTTGCCGCGATATCGGCGTCTCCCATCATTAACAACTAATCTTTCTTAGCATCGGCAATCGAAACCCCAAGACTAAACATATGGCGCTTCCAATTACTAGCTTGTCAGTGATTGAAAGTTGAAATCACTAATGCATCGAAACCTCAATACTGAGTGTTGCCGCAGTGTCGGCACTTTAAACCACTAGCTTCACGATCGGCGATCAGAAGCTCTAGCAACTATCTTGCTGGCGCTTTAAACCACTATGTTGCTACAGTGTCGACGACATAGAGAACTAAATCTCTGAAATGTTGAATGATGATTTTTAACTTGCACGACTTTCTTGTAGTGCCTGTGTGCGTTTTTTTTTGGCTTGCACTACAAGAAAATTCAAGTTAATGATTTTCAAAAATTAATTTCATGATATAGGTTTAAACTTGGTTTAGGAGTCCTAATTAAACTTTTATGTTATTTTTTAGACTTTTTAATCCATATAAGCATTATATAATCCCTTTGATTATGAAATCAAACCAAAACTTGTAAAAATAAACTAAAAAAATAAAATAACATGAAACCTAAAGGGAAAAAACTCAAACTATCCCAATCAACAAAATTTTCTAGGAATAAAGAGTAAAACCAAACTTCAAAACAACAAAAGTATTAAAATATGGAAAACAAAAACATGACCTAACTTCTGGCTCCTACTGTGGGATGAAGTCCTCCCTATGAGGCTTCAAGAACCTGTAGACCAGTGCCTTCTGTGTTGCTACCTACTAGTCTGCAAAATTTCCATTGGGTTATGGAGTCCTTATTCTATTATTCACACAGTTATATACAATGAAATTCCAGTATCCATCTCAAAAACTGTAAAATATGCTTGAGGAATCGTCCATTAACTGGATTAGAAAGTTCCTCACCCTCCAAATTCTATAGTACAAAAGTATTGTTTTCCAGAAACTTTGATACTATGAAAGGACCAAACCAAAGGTTATCAAACTTGCCATGCTTTCTTTTCTGCTCCTTCCTAGCATCCCATCTTAAAACCATGTCTCCCACTGAAAAAGTGTTATCTTTGATCTTCCTATCAAATTTTTCTTTGACCTTTAACCTGTACAGCTGAGCCTCTTCTTCCACTATTTCTCATTTCTGCTGTAACTCTATCAATGTATAAATTCTTCTTTGCATATCATTAGGTTCTTCCTGACAATCCTGAAAAAAAATTATTACTGGGATGCCCAACTAAATAGGAAAAACTGCATCTGTACCATATACTAATTGGAAAGGAGAAGTTCCAATTGCTTGTTTAACTGTTATTCTGTTTGCCCATAATGCATACTTTAGCATAGAATCCCATGATCTTTTATTAAGTTTCAGTAACTTCCTAATACTCTGAATGATATTTTTATTAGATGACTCAGCTAACCCATTCCCCTAAGGATAATAAGGAGTTGAGTGTTTCAACAGGATACCATTATTTTCACAAAATGCCACCATAGCCTTAGATTTAAAAGCTTTGGCATTTTCAGTCAATAATTTCTGTGGACATCCAAATCTACTAAGAATATTTTCTTCAATAAAATATATGATCACCTTATCTATGGCATTCCTTGTGGGAATGGCTTCTACCCACTTAGTAAAGAAATATGTAGCAGTCAAAATCCACTTATGCTACCTTGAAGAAGATGGATTTATCTCTCTTATGAAATCCAAACCCCATTGCTGAAAAGGAGCATTAACTGCAATTGATTTTAAAGGTAATGACAGCAACTTTTGTTTACCAGCAAATTTATGACAAGGGATACATGCTCTTACCTGCTGATATACATCTGAAAATAAAGAGGGCCAATAAAATCCTGCTCTTAGAATTTTATATGCTATTGCCTTCCAATACTTATGTCCTCCACATGCACCTTCATGGGATTCAGAGATTACACCTTCAATTTCTAGTTTATCCAAACATTTGAGCAAAATACCTCCTGAATCTTTCCAAAACAACTATTGTTCTATCAAACAGTATTTAGTAGTTTTCAATTTTAAATACCTAGCATCTTTCTTGTCTAAATGTTCTGAACATTGCAAGTACAAAAGAAAATGCACAATATCTGCATACCATGTGGATTCTGCATAATGATCCATAATCTTTTCTTTCTCCTGCTCTGCTTGAACTTCTTCCTGTGCTGGTTGTTCTGCCATGAGATGTAGACCTAAATCTTGGCAATTTGAATCAGCTAGCAATTTAGCTAAACCTTGTCCCTTTACTAGCTTTGTAGGTCTAATATCCACATCATATTCCATGATTTTACAAATCCACTTCCCTCTTTTTCCCTCACTGTCAGGCTGAGTCAAAACATCTTTTATGGTAGTGTTAGGCACATAAGCAATTACTTTGGAATGCAAAACATAAATTCTGAAAAATTTCAAAGCTTTTACGAAAGTGTAATCCTACTTCTCTAAAATGATGTATTTTAACTTTGAATCTCTAAGAGTTTTGCTGAAAAATGCAATAGTCTTTTCAAGACCATCCTTATTCTTCTGTAATAAAATAGCAGCCAATGTATCTTCAAATGCAAAAGAAAAAGTTAGAATCATTCCTTTGTAAAATCTAGAGTTACTAATACTGGAGCTTCAGTAAGAGCCATCTTAATTTTTTCAAATGATTTCTTTGTTTCTGCAGTCCACTTGACCTCCTGATCTTTCTTCAGCATGGCTGTAATCTGTTTGATAGTCTCATCAAAATTTGGTATGAACCAACGCAGAAAATTAATTTTACCAATAAAAGATTGTACATCCTTCTTGCTCCTTGGTACACTTATTTTCAGTATTTCTTTCACCCTTTCCGAATCAATCCTTATACCATCAGCTGAAACTAAATGACCAATAATTTACCTTCTTGTACAACAAAATGTGATTTATTTGGATTAAGAGATAAGCCATATTTTCTGCATTTTAGAAAAGTTTGTTTTAAGTGTTTTAAATGCTCATCATCTGATTGTGAAAATATTGTAATATCATCTAAATAAATCACTACAAACCTTTCTCTTTCCCCTAAAAAGGCTATGTCCATAGCTCTTTGAAAATTTGCTCTAGCATTCATTAATCCAAAAGGCATTTTATCATACATGAAATTTCCCCAGGGAGTGGTAAAAAAATATTTTTCTTTATCATCAGGATGCATGGAAATTTGATTATATCCTGAAAAACCATCAACCATAGAAATTATTTGTGCACCAACCACCTTCTGCAATATTTGTTTTATTTTTGGTAAAGGGTAATTATCCTTCAATGAAGACCTATTCAGATTTATAAAATCAACACACAGTCTGATTTCACCATTCTTTTTCCTGACAGGAACTAAATTGGCAACCCATGAAGAATACATGAGGGAAAAAATGATCTTAGCATGTAATAACTTTTCCACCTCCTTTTCAATAACAGGAAACAAAGCTGGATTTATCCTCCATAATTTATGTCTGAAAGGTTTAACATTCGGTTTTAAAGGCACTTTATGTTGTATAATTACAGTATCATATGTTTTCAAATCTTCATATGACCAAGAAAAAACATCAACATACTCTTTTAACAACTTAATGTACCTATTCCTCTATTCTGCTTTGAGTGCTTTTGAAACCTTCACCATTCTAGGATGTTCAGGGGTGCCAATATTGCAGTCCACCACATTTTCTTCTGAAGACTGTACAACAAGTTTTAAAGGTGTATCATATTTTGAAAATATTCTCTCTAATGGAACCAAACCTTTAGGAATGAAATTACTTTTAAGTTCAATAATCTTGTGACCAGTAATCTCATTTTCTGCAATATCTTCAAAATATTCAACCTCATCATATTGTTCCTGATCAATTAGGGAATTTGAAAAGTCAGTTGTTAGCTCTAAAAACCTTTTTATTTCAATGTCATCTTAAAAAAATTTCCACTACCTTACATTATCAGGCACAGAAGGTCTGTACCTAACCTCAATAGGATACTTTAGTTGCATTGTTTTGGGAATCCTAAAATGTGTGGCTGCTAGGGCCAGAGAATCAGCAGTTTGGTTATGATCCCTAGGAATATAAGTGATGTTAAAAGCCACAAAATAATTGTCTATCATATCCCATACTTCATTATGGTACACTTTCAGCAAATCTTGTTTCACTTGATAGTTGTTCCTCACCTGCTGAACAACCAACTCGAAGTCGCCATATACATAAATCTGTTGTATGCCTAAATATTTTGCAGCTTTCAAACCTAACAAAAAAGCTTCATATTCTGCAGTATTATTGGTGGTAACAAAATCCGATTTATACATTAACTCTACTGTTTCACCACCAGGATATATTAGAAGAACCCTTGCTCCAGCACCTTCCTTACATGATGATCCATCAAAGTATAATTGCCAAAGTTCATCTTCTTGTTCCCTAGTGCATTTAATTGGGTTTTCTTTTTCAACCTGTAATAAACCAGCAGTATTATCATCATCACTAAAATGCAACATACAAGTACCCAAATCCTTGTCAACAGCATACAAGGGATGATTTGTAGGGTTCTTGTCATCTATCACAATATAGGCAAATTGTAACTCTCTATATAACCTTCTATTTTCTCCTCCAAATACAGGAATAGTAGCATATGTTAAATCCATCTGTAGTGTTCCACCAACTTTCTTGGCCCATGACCTAGAGAGGAGCAGTCCAAACTTAGGTGTAATGTCTGCTACTACCACATCCATAATCACACTCTTCATTAATATCTGAGCTAAAATGACAACCATATCTTTAATCACTCCTAAACATTTTACAGCTCATGAATCAAAAGCATACAAATCATGATAAGGTTTTGTTATGCTCAAACCTAAAGCCTCCATGACAGCTTTTGGCATTAGGATATGTGATGCTCCTGAATCCAAAATACAATTATGTATCATCTGTTCATGAATAGCTAGTGTGATGTAAAAAGGAGGTGATGCACCTACTTCGTTTTCAGTTTTTTCTACCAAGGCTGATCCAATAAAGATTTTAGGACTTTCTTCTTGTAAATTCACTGTATTAGAGTGAGGCTGACTGTTTGTTGAACCAATCATTTTTAGAACTAAATTTTTATAAGAAGGATTCTTCATCGACTCGATGAAAGGCATAGCGATCTTGATTTTTCCTAATTCATTATCTAGGTTAAAATTCTGCATACTTTTATTTACCTCTTCAACTTCCAAATTCTTCTTTTGTTTATCCTAAGCTTGTTTTTTCTCTAACACAAGATCAGACTACTGTTTAGGAGGTACAACTACCTTTTTCTTTAGATTCTGAACTACTTTCTTTGGGCCTGACCTCAAATTTAAAGTTTTCTTTGGCTCGGTCTGGTATGTATCAGCAGTTACAGCAGTCACTTCAAGATTTAAATCATTTTACGTTTCAAACATATCAGCATCATAATATTCCGAGTTTAAAAACTCTTATTCAATGACAAAACTCAATTAAATTCTCTAAAAAATAATTAATATCATGGTCTGTATCCTCAAAGAACACTTCCTCTTCAATTTCTTCTTCATCAATGAAATTAGGCTGAAGTGGGGGTGGTACTTTTTGATCCTCAGTTTCTCTCCTTTCTCGCTGAATATCACTATTTCTTCTCTCTCTGGGAATGAAATGAGGCACAAATTGTCTTCTAAATTGGTTTGGATTATTAGGGTTTCTATAACGCTCTTGAACAGGTTTGTTTGAATTCTTCTCTAATTCCAACTTGTTTAATTTTGCTGTCAATATCTTAACTAGCTTGGCCATTTCATCAATTTTTCCTTCTGCAGAGTGGGATGTTGAAACCCTTGGAGTCGCCTCTTTCTTTCCCTTCCTGTCATATATCTGTTGAGCTGTATTTCCCTTCAATTTATTAGAAGCTAATATATTGGACTCCACTTCTAATGTTGCATCCTGCATGTTCAGTAAAGTAACAGGTCTTCTTTCTCTTAAACATAGGGAAAATTCATGATCAAAAGCATTGGCATATGTGATTTTTGCAGATGTTTCTAAAGGTTTTATCTCTACAGGAATTCTGCCATACATTTTATTGAATCTCTTCGAAAAATCAGCTATGGTTTCATCCTTCTTTCTCCTAAAGGATCCAAACTTAGTGATGTAATATGTGTGATCCTTGGTATCACCCCATTGTCTCATGAAAAGGTCTTGAAGCTCTTCTATGATAGTGATAGAATTTGCAGGCAACTCGTTGAACCATTTTCTAACCTCTCCATCAAGATTCTGTACAAATATCCTCATCCATACATCCTTGGCCTCAATATTCTGATGGTCAGCATAGCTGAGAAAAGCATCCCAATGCTCCTCAGCTATAGTTTCACCTTGTCCATTAAACCTAGGCAGGTTTTCACCTTGTCCATTAAACCTAGGCAGGTATTTTTGGTAATCACCCCCAGGAAGTGCATTCAAAGGCTGAGAAAAAACTAAAGGTGCATACCTAGGTACCACCATTCAGTCCATCATGTCTAATGGCTTATTTTGGGTTGCCATCTTTAAGTTAACTGGTTTAGGTGATGGAAAGACTTGACTAGAACTTGGCTGAAATAGAGTTTTACCAACTTTGAGATGGAATAAAGGGATTTTTCCAGGAGATATTGTCTTTGCTTTCTTAAAATATTGAGGATCAGTGCAAACTTGAAAATTACCAACAGGAATTGTAGGCTTCAACCAAGATGACTCTTGTTCTTCTCCTTTCAAAACAGAAAAAGGTGATGAAATATCTAACTGATCAGGGTTACATAGGGCTGGTGATGACTGAGACCTTCTAATTTTCCTAGTTGTTTTCAATATATGTTCTAGGTCTAAAACACCCAGCTATAAAGGTGAACTAGGTCTGTTTCATGTTCCAACTCCCTTAGTAGCCACTGTGAAATACTGGTGAAAAGTAGTCTTCTAAATTTGTTGGTTTAAGTTCACCTCTCAAAACCAGTGAAATGATAAATATCCCAGGGAAAATAGGTTTTCAACTTCATCCCTGGCAATGGCACCAAATATGTTTGTGCCATAAATTGTTCCCAGACTACAAGAGAACAAGCCAACACAATCTCAATAAACACAATAAAGTAAAATAGGGTTTTTTAGAGTTTTGGTTGAACAGTTTGAAGACAAGAGGGAAAACATTCATAAGACCAAAGCAAACACTAAATCATGAGCATTTGAATGACTGAGATTTATAACATATAAACCATAATCCAATAGAATAAACACAATACTGACTTTCACTCACAGTTAGCAAGCATTTCAAGCACAAAAACATTAAACAGGAAATGAATATACCAACCGAGTAATTAACACAAATTAGAAATGAAACCAGTCAATAATCAAAAGGGCATATAGTGCATATATTTCATAGCTCAGTCATCAAAAACACATAAGATTATTTACACTTAGCTCATAAACAAATCCTGATAACCTCCCCTTGTTAGTAAAAATCAAACGCTTTGTCCTCTTTCAGACTTACATTTATCCTGTTCTTTCAAAAACAGTTGCATAACTGAACCCTAACTACTTTTAAGTCATCTATCAAATTTTTCAATATAAACTAACATTATACAAAAATAAAATAAAATAACTTTTCAAACTAACAAATAACTGCTCTCCTTAAAGAACTTTACTAGTCTTTTGCTGCTTCAGCTAATAGAGCAATTCCCTCCAAAGCCTGAGCTTTCCTTCTAGATTTCAAGTGGTCTACTTCCAAGTCTGTAACCCTCTTTGTTAACTCTTCATTCTGTTGAGTCAGCTCCTGGATAGTCTGCCTTAATTCTGTAAACTGATTCTCTGTATGTCTTTTTCTTTTAATAGCCTCTTTAGATACTGCAATCAATACCTGCTAGTGACTATTTACTTCCTCCGAGTCTTCTCTAAGTCTCCTATTTGTAGCTACTAGTCCATCATTGGTTTCATGCATATATTCAATTTATCTCCTGAACTTCATTATTAGCAGGAACTCTAACCTCATCAGATAGGTATTTTTCATCCTCTTCAGACAATATTGTAATGGGGATCTGCTTCTGCTCCTTAACCCCTTCCCTTACATTTTGATTTGATTCTACAGGTAACATCTCATCCAATGGCTTAACTTCCTTCACCTCTGACTCTAAAACTTTACTTTCCTCAACATTAACTCGATGTCCAAGCTCAATGTTTTCATTTTCCTGATTCGAAGCTTCTCTTGGTTTATCAGCTTCTTCATCTTTGACTATGACCTTCTTTTTGAGTTTCTTGATCAAAATTTGACCCTTATCCAACTATCTCTTCTAAGACTGATCCTCCTTCTCAGTTTTGAAACCTGACCAAAATAAGAAGTACTCCCATGTCTTCTCTCTTTTCTACAATATAGTACTTATGATCAATTGTTTGACCCCATGGTGAAAAACTGATTGTTTTGTATGATCTTGGTGTTCTTTCACCCTACATGACATCTTCTGTAAGCTTTTCAAAATGAATAAAGGAAGATTCATTTTAGATTCATGACTGAGATGTTGAAGGAATCTAAAATGATAGTTAAACACAAAGGCAAATTGCCCCTCACAGGTGACATAGCTTTGTAAGATTTTGATAGGCTCAATCCACTTAGGTTTAAAGTTTTGAATAGGAACACATTTTCCCTATTCTGCTACTACACCTGGAAGCAGATATCTCTGAGCATCAAAGGGGAAGGGCACCTTTTTGAGCCAGAATTCTCCCTCATCCCGAATTCCTGTTGCTTCTGCTAGTAACTCCCTGGTTAGTTTGAACTTCAAAGTGTCAATAGACACTACATCCTTGTCTAAACATTGAGAAAACTTGTAAGAAACCTCTGAATGATAACCTTCAATATTTTCGAAGAACACTAAGCATCCTACTTCTGCAAACAATTGTGCACAATCTAGAAAGTTTTTGACCCAACTTAAGTCTGAGGGTTCTGCTCTATTGGTCTTTCCACTCTTTCTTATTTTGAAATATTGTCAAACAACTTCTATAAATACAACACACTCTAACTTTATTTTAAGCTGAAAAATACTTTTAACTTCATGACTGAGCATCAATCATTTAGTATCAATTAGGCTTAACAACTAATAATCTGCCCTCAATTCAGTCATTAATATTCTGTTTTGAAAAACCCCAAATTAATAAACCTTGGAAATCAGTTCGCAGCCTGCCTGTTAAAAGACTAATCTAGCTACTGGAATCCTATTCTCCTATCTGTCAAGTGTCAAACTGCATGCCCCAATCTTCTCTGACCATTTTGACACTCTAGGCGACCGCTCTCCAAAGCCCTAATTTTACTCTGTTTCAAAATTCTGATTTTTAAGTACTGATTTTTCGCCGCGATCTCCACCTGTTCTCTGTGGATTTCAGGAAAAAACATGATTCGAAACACCTTTGTTTCATTGTGGTCTGCTATCATTATTGCCTCACTTCTGCAAAAAATCGCCATGATTCACCTTCATGATGATACTCACACTTGTCACAGCAATTAATATTTGAATGTTGTTGCGGTATCGGCGTCTCCCATCACTAACAACTAATATTTCTTAGCATCAGCAATTGGAACCCCAAGACTAAACGTATCAACGCTTCCAATTACTAGCTTGTCAGCGATCAGAAGCTGAAATCACTAATGCATCGGAACCTCAAGACTGAGTGCTGCCACAGTGTCGGTGCTTTAAACCACTAGCTTTGTGATCGACGATCAGAAGCTCTAGCAATTATCTTGTCAGCGCTTTAAACCACTATGTTGTTGTAGTGTCGATGACATAGAGAACTAAATCTCCAAAATGTTGAATGATGATTTTTAACTTGTACGACTTTCTTATAGTGCCTGTGTGCATTTGTTTTTGGCTTGCGCTACAAGAAAATTCAAGTTAATGATTTTCAAAAATTAATTTCATGATATAGGTTTAAACTTGATTTAGGAGTCCTAATTAAACGTTTTATGTTATTTTTTAGACTTTTTAATCCATATAAACCTTATATAATCCTTTTGATTATGAAATCAAACCAAAACTTGTAAGAATAAACTAAAAAAATCAAATAACATGAAAGCTAAAGGGAAAAAACTCAAACTATCCCAATCAACAAAATTTTCTAGGAATAAAGAGTAAAACCAAACTTCAAAACATAAACAAAAGTATTAAAAGATGGAAAACAAAAACATGACCTAACAGGTCTCAAAGCTAACAACACACAAAAACTTTCTCCTACTCAAGATACATGCCAACAAGCAAACTTAATTGACAGGAGGAGCTCAAATAGTCGTTGGTCTCTCACTAGGATTGTCTTGTAGGTTCAACTCGTGATATACCTCAAGGGTACATACGTAGTAATCTTCCTGAATGTTGTTTCGGTGTATTCCTCCACAAAAGACGGCCAAAGGGTTTTTCTCAGATGGACAGGGTATCTAAGTGGGGTCTCCTGATATATGCAAGGTACGTGGGAGCTCAAATCGGTAGTAGTGCTGTCTAATGCACAACTGTTCACAAGGGGCCTTCTGATATACAATCGAGTACGTGAAGTACATTTCCATATACCTCAAGGGTACATGAAAGGATGTTCGATATATCGACGGTACGTGGAAGAACCGTGCGAGTCCCAGGTTGTAGTGCGGACAAGTAACGACAGCTCCTACGTTTAACGACGCCCGAACACGTCTCTAACCTATCACTCAAATTTCTATACAATTTTTAGGCTTAAAGCTACCGTTAATTTTAAAGTGGACGTTTAGGTGAATGCATGAGATTTGACAGAAAAAGTAAAACCATGCAAAGATTAAATGCATGTTCATTCACTTTACCATTCAGATTATGCCTAATTACGGGAAGGAGAGAGAGATTCTTTTTCTTTTCAATTTTTCTTTGAAACCAAAAAAAAATTCAAACAACTCTTGAATCGAGAAACAAAACAAGAAACACACTCCAAACTAATTTTTTGAAAGCAATCAGATGGGATAGAGTCTCTTTTCCTAAAAGAAAAACAACCAACACTCAATATGCATATGCAATCTATTTTTTCAATTTTTCTCTAAAACATGGAAAGATCTAACTTAAACTATTGATATTTTTTCTTTTGATGAGATAATGATGCAAAAGAGACAAAAGAACAAAGGAATCCTGAAAGCTTATGAAGCTAATCAGAGATCTAGTGACTTAAGCTCGTTAAAAACAATGACCTAGTATCAAAAACAAATTTTCTTTTTTAAAGCAGAAAAGACGTCTCCCACTAAATATATGGAAAAATGAAAACAAGGAAATGATCAAGCAGCCTTTCTCTTCTCTTAGTCTTTATTAATGAACTAAAAGAGACCTAACTAAAACAACACTTTCAATTATTCCTTTCAAAATAGAAACCGACATGCATGGAAACAATGAATAATAAATAAGCCTAACCTAACTGTTGGATTTTTCAACCAAACAAGCTCTTACCACCAAAAAATTCCAACCATGATCACTCATATTTATACAGAAAATCCTTGATAGTACATGGCTGAAATAAAAACCAAAATCTACTTTTGCAAAAAATCAAAAACAAGGTCTAGAACAGGGGCTACCTGGCACTGCGCTAAAGGGGTCACTAACAGAGCGGTTTTTGATGCAGCATCACTTTTTGATTTCTTGACTCAGGCGGTGGCACTACCTATGGATAATTGCATTCAAGCGATGGCACTGTCTATCACCCACAACACATGAGTGATTCCATGTAAAAATCCAGAACACAAGGAGAGCAAAAAATTCAAGTTAGAAGTTGCAAAAACACTATCAAAACCAATGAATCAACAGTAATACATAGCATATAAAGTCAAGGTGGCTCAGATCTGAAGAGATCTAATGATTTCAAACCAAAACTTCACTAAATCAGCCGGTATATCTGACTGAAAAGATTGAATACTGGAGCTTGGATTCGGGCAAGTGTTTGAAGACTGAGGAAGATCATATCAACTGAAGCTTGTGGTCCTTAGTAGAGTCACCATATTTGTTGTCAGGAATATTTCACCTTCTGTGGACAGAAGTTGTTCCGCTGGTCTGAATGGTTCAAATCCAGAACAAATGAGTCACAACTAGGTCATAATACTTTCCCTAGAGGCTATGGATACCTGGAATAAGATCTCTGATGGAAGACCTGCAAAAACACATCAAAAATATCAGAAAATTTATCCATAGATCCATATCAGTGACTAAGGAATCTGATAATACACATGTGAGATTATAACACAATAGATATATGGGAAATAAATCGACTTTGCATTAATATATGAATGAAAGATCTTACACACATTTTTCCTTAGTTTCGATGCACTCCATCACAAGACTGACATCTCATCCCTGATAGCTCCAACTTGCTCCTCTATGCTCTCTAATGGATTAGGCCAAGATGTTAATTCAACATCATAACTTTACTCTTTTCCTTCTCTCCTCAACCATGGAGTATGAGTCTGGTTTTATAGGGCTCAAAGGGATAGGAATGGTTGATAAATAGGTGGGTGAGGTGTCCATGAGATCCCCAAATCATGGATCTCGAGCTTAACTGACCAGGTGAGTATGGATAAGGCTAGCCATAAAGCTTTTATTCTAGAAGCTTCGTGAAACCTTCTCTTTTTCACTTTTTACCAAGGGCATCGCTTATACTCCCTTATGACAGAGCGGCGCAAGGTGAGAACCGCACCAAAAACAAAGGTTAAAGGTGGTGGCACCACTTGTCTTCCAAATGACTCAGGCGGTGCTATATAATGTACCTCTTATCAGCTTAAGAGTAAGACCGGTGCTGGATTTTTTGTATGTAAGATCAACATATAGAGAACTGTTTTCACTTCAATGTTTGACATTGAAGGAAAAATAAAGGTGTTAGAGATATTATCACATGTTGGTGACAAGATTTGGGTATAACAGGGTACTTCTGCAATGAGAGCAGTGACTGATCAATATATTCTATGGTATCTTCCTTCACCAATACTTGTAGATCTAAACTTTTCTCATGCCCATCCTCCACCGAAAATTCCTCCATTATGCCCAAAACATTTACTTCCATGCAACATGAAAGGTGTGACACCTTAAACTCCTTCTTAAGGTGATAGATCTACAAATTTGAATCTTGAAGGGATCTTTGTATTCTCTTCAATGAGTTACTAGTGATCTCCAACTCATGAGTGAGCCTGTCAGATTCTTCTTCCTCCTTCTTGAGTGCACAATGGTACATCTCATCCATCATGAGGAGATTATCTATGTTAGATAGTAGGTTCACATAGATCTCCTTGATATTGGCCATGCCTTCTTTCAGTGCTATGCTTTCCTCTAGAAAGGATTCTCCATCCATCTCTCCACCAGAAGATTTCCAACAACACCTTGCCACCAAGGCATTGATGTCAAAAAGGTTTTTTAGGGCTTCCATAAGCTTCTCTCTATCCTCCTTTAGTGATCCACTCAAATGATGTGGCTCACAAAGAATATCGTCCACCAAGGTTTCTTCTTCTGATAAATTACATACAAGACCATTTTTCTTGTGGCATGTATCCAAAACACAAAACTCATTCTCAACATACAAGTCGGCCTTTGTATTTTCTGCAAAATCACTTCTATGATGTGAAGTGAAGGGTATCTCTGAAGGCTGGAATGACATGTGATCTATACAAAAATCAGAATGCATCTCATGCCTTGGAATTTCAGCTTCATCATGCTACAAGAGAGTCCAAAATTTTGAACTGTGTCCATCCCTTTGCATCATATTTTTCTCCTTTAATTTCCTAGTTAACATCGAGCTGGTGGGGGCTTGTCTTCCACTTCCTTACGGAGTTCAGATGATCAATTCAGATCTGATATTTTTTCTTCTTTTGGATTTGATCCAAAAGATACCTTATCACCATTGACAATGTCACATTGCTTTGCACCGATTTTTTGTTCACCAACATAGAGACTAGGAGTAAATTCAACTCTCTCACAATTGTACTTCATCTTGTAGTCCTCAGATGCAAGTGAAGTATTTTCCTCCTCCCATGGATCAGACAGTTACAGGTGTACATGGCTTCTGAAAAAATCAGAACTTTTATCATCCATGTTCTTCATCTTCCCATCTATCTGTAGAGATACTTTGGTGGCCTGCTCCTCCACCAAATTTTCTGGTTCACACCCAAGCGATGTGGCCTTGTCTTCTTCTTCCTTATGTGGCTCCTGAGGTGACTATAACTCTGATTTATATTCTTCTTTTGGATCTGATCCAAAATATGTATTTCCACCACCGTATGAACCCACATCCTCATCAGTGGTCCAAATATCACTCACAAGGAAACTGGAAGTGCATTCATCTTCATTCTCTTCTTGGAGTAATGGGAAACAAGCAAGATGTTTTGGAGCATATTCTTTCAAGCAACTTGAGGTTTATCCTTATTGAATGGTACTATGATCATTACTTGCGAAGAATCTTCTTGAATAAAAACAAAATAATCTCATAATGCTTGAACATGCTGATGGATTTGATGACTCTTCACTTTTGGTTCCTTCTTCCTCCTCATTTCTCAAAGAGGTGGAACAACTTGGTTTGTCTATGGATGATTTGCTTCTCTTGAAATATAATCATCTACATTCTTGGGCTCAAATCCAAATCTACAATAAAAATACTCTTTGAAGGGAATAGATGTACAAATCTCTTCCCCCAAGGCAACATACTCTTCGTAGTGGTGGGACAAGTTTTCAATTGCATCTATGATCTTTGCTAAATCCTTCTTACGATTAGCCATGGGTAGTTCAACATTGATTTCTTCATACTACATATAGTCACAAAAGTAACCATCCTTGTCTCTTGACATTTGAAACCCATCATTAACATAGATCACCTCTTCTTCTTCAACAAATTGATCAAACTTATCATCTTCAACTACTGGTACAATCCTCATGGTTGCAACTTGAATTGGTGATCTACAAAATTTTATTCACTCAGAGCTTACTTTCCACATGGGTGGAGGTATCAATCTTGTATATTGATCTAGGAACAAAGCATCAATCTCATCAAAGACTAATCAACAAATAACTCATGAAATGGTGTAATCAGTCTACAGGAATAGTAGTAGCCGCTCTGTATTCACATAAAGAATGAATGATTACAATTACAATGTCATGCTACAAGCATGGATGAAGAGACGATTCAAATTCCTTAGGAGGTCATTTGAATTGAATGAGTGATTCTAGCTTAACTAACTGTAAGCCATGGTCCACACTCAGTTAACCACTGATCAAAACCCTAATTGACTCAACTAACCCTAACTGAAGTCGGAGTGCAATAAATGACTGAGTCTCAACTGAAAGAGATTAGACACATGTCACAGCTCACCAACCATCAAGAGGTAGCACTACACTGACTCCAATGAACCCCGATGAGGTTAACTGAAGTTGAACTGCACATCAGAAGTTGGTGGAGGCGCCCATGTTGACTCTAGTTCATTAAATAATAATTAAATAATATATTTAATGAGAGGAGGCACCTTAACTGACCTATTTAACCGATTGTAACCACCAGTTAGCAATTAGGTGCATTAATATCACTCAGATCACCCCTGGAGTGCTCCAGTTAGCCTCCCTGAATGTAGGAGAAGGCTAAGTTATCCTCCTTGACTGAAGGTAGGCGTGGGTGAGACTGGATGATGACATTTAATGCTCCACTGATGTCAATTAATGTCAATAATACTTAGGATAGTGGTTTAACTAGGACAATTTGACCAAAAAGAGTGTGTATGGTGGTAAATGTATCCAACACCCCCCCTTAAGCTATATTCAGGAGGAGTTAGAAAACACAAATGCATAAAAATGCTAGGGCCCCAGCAACTAAGGCCATAGGTCACCCTGCACAATGTTGAAACTGAAACAATGCTCAATAACAAACTAAGTGAGGAAAAGAGGGAAAACCCAGTGGGAAAAACGCCCCCTCAAGCTAAACATTGAAAGTGGTATGAATCACCCTAATGAACTCACCCCCAACAGTGAACGGAGGTAAGTGAACTTCTTTTCTGAAAAGATCTTGGTGAAGATGTCTGCAATCTACTCATTAGTCGGGTAGTATTGCATAATGATGGTCCTATCATGCACTAGCTCCCTGATAGAGTGGATGTGGATCTCTACATGTTTGGTCCTCTGCCTGGTAACTGGATCTGTGGATATCTTAATAGCACTTTGATTGTCACAAAATAGGATAGTGTACAAAGTACTACTAGGATCAAACTCTGAAAGAATTCCTTGTAACCAAACTACTTGGATGCAAGCATTCACCGCTCCTTAATACTCGGCCTCTGCTGAAGATAGTGCTATGGCAACCTGATTTTTGCTTGAACAGAAAATGGGGCCACCACCAAACATGAATACATATTTGGAAGTAGACTTCCGATCAATAGAATCACCCACCCAATCGGACTCTGCGTATCCAACCAGCTCTAGCTCAGGAGTTTGCAGCATAGTGAATGTCGTAGGTCCTGGTTCCCTGAATATACTGGAGGATCCTCTTGGATGCCTTCCAATGAATATCATGAGGCTGCTGCATATTAATTGATACAGCATTCATAGCATAACAAATATCAGGCCGAGAAGGTGTCAAGTACAACAAGCTACCAATCAGCTGTCGATAGATAGTGCAGTCCATGGGAGGTGTGCTTTTTCCTTCTTCAAGGCTGATCCCTAAAAGGAAAGGGAATGGTGTAGGCCTACAATCAGAAATGTTAAACTTGACTAACAGGTCTGAAATGTGTTTGGACTGAGTGACCATAATCCCAACAGAATTTTGCTCAATTTCGAGCCCCAAAAATTGTTTTAGAAGCCCCAAATCACTCGTTTCAAAGGCATTGTGGACAGCAGTTTTGATGGATGAAATGGAGGCAACTATGATACCTGTGATCAGTAATTCATCAACATATAAAACAATGATAATTATATGACCATCATACTGCTGTAAATACACATTTGGATCTGATCTACATCTCTAAAATTTTTGCGAGAGAAGGAAGGCAACCATCTTGGAATACCACTCTCTTGGGGTCTGTTTTAACCCGTATAGTGACTTCTTTAGCTTGAAAACCAAATATGGATCAGTGATGTAGCCCTCAAGTTGCTTCATGTATATCTCCATGCAGAAAGGCTGACTTAACATCCATGTGATGCACTTCCCAGTGCTTGGATGCTGAAATTGCCAAAACAAGGCGGATGGAGTCCATTTTTGCAACTGGTGCAAAGGTCTCATGGTAGTCCACACCTTGGACCTAAGAGAATACTTTTGCCACCAACATTGACTTATATTTGCAGGTTTTTCAACCAGCAGCAACCTTGGTCTGAAACACCCACTTGCATTAAACCAATTTCCTTCCCGGAGTAAGAGAAACTAGCTCCCAGGTAGTGTTTTTCTGAAGAGAATTCATCTCTTCATTTGTGGCAACTTGCCATCTCAGATCCTTCTGAGGATGATAGTAGGATTTTGGATCTGGACTAATCATCAAATAGCAAGTTTCAGATAGCAAATTATCAGGACAAGAGAGCGCAATACCTTCTCTTTGGAAATCATACTGGGTTCTCCTTGGATCATCCGGATTTCCAATGTTGTCTCCTGCGGAGGAGAGTGTCTGTCGGGCCCATGTAGGAAGATGATTTTGCACTTCAAGTTCTGATTCAGCATCTGATGATTGCTGCACACTAATGTCAGAAATCAGAGGATCCAAATCAGGGTCATCACCCCCAATTTCATCATCCAAATATTCAGTAGAAAAGGAAGGAAATTTAGCAGTTTTCTCCTTCACTAGTTCCACCTCCTGAAGAGGCTCATCGAACTTGACACTTATCTCGATGATGATCTATTTGCTCTTGAAATATAGCAGCTTGAAACCTTTAGATTCATTAGGATACCCAATAAACAAACATTCTATTCTTTGCGGTTGCAAAGCCCTTCTTTTATCAAGCGGAATCTGGGCCCATGTAGTGGACCCAAACACCCGTACAATTCGACACATCTGGCTTGTGTCCGAAGTATGATTCGAAAGGGGTCTCCCCTTTCACAAATGAGTGCGGCACCCTGTTCTGAATGTATTCTGTAGCATGCATGGCCTCAGCCCACAAATTTGCAGCAAGCTTCTTGGATTCCAACATATAGGTGGTCATCTCCTTGAGAGATCGATTCTTCCTTTCCACTATTCCATTCTGCTGGGGAGTGTAGGGAATTGAATGTTGGACCTGAATACCACTTTGGGAGCATATGTGCAGAAACTCATTACTAACATACTCCCCTCCATTATTAGATCTCAAGATCTTGATCTTAAGCCCAAAGGCATTTTCGATCAAGGCCTTCAATTGAGAAAAATTTTCACATACTTCTGACTTCTTTTTTAGAAAGAAAACCCTTGTATACCTTGAAAAATTATCAATAAAAGTAAGAAGATACCTTGATCCATTCATGGATGTGACAGGCATCGAACCGGTAATATCAGAATGTATCAGCCCCAATATGCATGTAGCTCGGTTTTCCTTCCCCCGATTGAACTTGTGCATAGGGTGTTTTCCAATCACACAGCCCTTGAAAATTCCTGTGGTTGCCTTGATGACTGGGAGGCCTTCGACCATGGAGTTTTTCTGTAATTGCTGCAAATATTTGAAATTAAAATGGCCAAACCTCTCATGCCACATCCTACTAAATTCATTTCCATGAGTTAGCAGAGCGGTGGGCTTTGCATCCGCAACAAAGTGAGAGAACTCATAGGCTTTTTCATGATGGTTTGCAGGGCCTTTAGCAATGAGTTTCCCGGATGCAATTTCTGTTATCTCACCATAATTTGGGATAAAAGAAACTCTCTTAGGCACTCGTGTATGTGTCATATGATAGACACTAAGGAGATTTCATGCCAGAGATGGTACATACAAAACATTAGATAAAAAACCAATTTCAAGATCTACAGTACCTTGTCCTTCTGAAATGATGGTGGAGTCATCTCCCATGTGGATGGGGATGGATTTTCCAGTCTCCAAGGATGAAAAGGAGTCTTTTTCAGCCATCATGTGGTTTGAAGCTCCAGAATCAATCAACAGTGCTTTAGACTTCGAAGTGCTTTCCATGAGAGCATGACCTTTTTCATGTCGTGGTTCTCGATCTTGCTGATCTCTCCTCCGAAAGCTCTCCAGAAGATTGATGTGATTTCTCTCAAGGAGAGAGGTTTCTTCATTAAGATTCTTCTTCATGCAAGCATGTTTAGGGTGGAAGCCCTTCCCGAAATAATAACACTTGAATTTTTCCTTGCCATGGTGCCCTTTTCCTTTGTTCTTCCTTGAGCTAGAAGACTCATCATGCTGCTGATTTTCAGCTCTAGGTTTAGGAGCATCAAATTTAGTTTTTTTATTCTTTTGCTGCTTTCCTTTACCCTTCAGATCTTTGGGCCCCGAGACATGGAGGGCTTGATCACGGGAAGATCGGATGATCCCGATCTGGACAAGCTTGTCATGTTCACTTGTTAGGGACTCAATGAAGGCATTGAGTGTAGGCATATTCCATCCAGGGGTTGTGAGCTTCCCCACATGGAATGTAGAAACAAAAACTAAATAATCAACCCTAAGTTTAGAGAGTATGGCGAGGATGAGCTGATAATCCTCCTTCTCCACTTTACATTGCTTCAAGAGTAAAACAGTATGCTTGAACTTTGTGAAGAAATCATTTAGAGTCTCGAAATTGGAGGGTTGGAGGTGGGTTGGAGAGACATGAGTTCATTTTTGAGCTGGTAAACCCTTAAGTCATCATGATTTCCATATAGAGTCTCCAATTTGTCCCATATTTATTTTGTAGTCTTCAATCCCGCAAGATGGAAGAGAAGGTCTCGGGAAATAGAGAGGCACAAGAAACCGAAGGCTTCATCCTTCTTGTTCAAGAATCTTGATTTTTCTATGGCGGATCCAGGCTCATCTTCAGTGTCCATGGTGACTCTAAAATTCCTCTAGAGCGCAGTTGAATCTCCATATCACCTTTCCATGAGTGGAAATTGTATGGAGTCAATAGATCTACTGAGGAGGCCATCTGGATGTGCTGGAGCGAATGCTTCACCTGTAGAAACCTAAAAATCAAAACAGAAAGGGCAATGTAAGGTCGAACAACCTACACATTTTAGGCTTTCATCACACCCAGCATAGTCAATCAATCAAGATTGATCAACAAGTTCTTTAATTGGGGTATTAAGTGGTAAGCATTGGATTCTAGTGCAGTGCTGTATTTTTGAGCTATTGCTCAAATTTCATGCAAAAATCTGTCAAAAAGCTTGATTTTGAGAGATAGAGCTTCGTCCCGTCGTAAGCTTTGATACCATATTAATATTGTATATTGATCTAGGAACAAAGCATGAATATCATCAAAGATTAATCAACAAATAACTCATGAAATGGTGTAATCGGTCTACAGGAATAGTAGTCGCTCTGCATTCACATAAATAATGAATGATTACAATTACAATGTCATGCTACAAGCATGAATGAAGAGACAATTCGAATTCCTTAGGAGGTCATTTGAATTGAATGAGTGAGTCTAGCTTAACTGACTGTAAGCCATGGTCCACACTCAGTTAACCACTGATCAAAAACCTAATTGACTCAACTAACCCTAACTAAAGTCGAAGTGCAATAAATGACTGAGTCTCAATTGAAAGAGATCAGACACATGTCACAGCTCACCAACCATCAAGAGGTAGCGCTACACTGACTCCAATGAACCCTGATGAGGTTAACTGAAGTTGAACTGCACATCAGAAGTTGGTGCAGGTTCCCCTGTTGACTCCAGTTCATTAAATAATCATTAAATAATATATTTAATGAGAGGAGGCACCTTAACTGACCTGTTTAACTAATTCTAACCACCAGTTAGCAATTAGGTGCATTAATATCACTCAGATCACCCCCGGAGTGCTCCAGTTAGCCTCCCTGAATGTAGGAGAAGGCTAAGTTATCCTCCTTGATTGAATATAGGCATGGGTGAGACTGGATGATGACATTTAATGCTCCACTGATGTCAATTAATGTCAATAATACTTAGGATAGTGGTTTAACTAGGCCAATTTGGCCAAAAAGAGTGTGTATGGTGGTAAATGTCTCCAAAAGGAGGAAAGTACTCTGATACCACTGTAACGTTCCTAATTATTATATGCATACCTGAACACTAAATACTACTGCAAAGTGAATTAAATTTCTGATATAAATTTACAAATACTCAATGAAACTTCAGACTAGGTAATCCAAGGAGTTGTGATGGGAAATTTGTAGGCAAGGGAGTAGGCTGAGGATGGAAACCAAGGGTAAGTTACATAATATTGAATTCATTTACCCTAGCACATTTAGATCGGGTTTTGATTCAGGTTTTAGGGTCCACTATGCGAAAACCTACTCCCACGCTTTTGGGTCACCCAAGCATGAAACTAGGGAAATGTATTCAGTTCCGCGGACCATGGGATTGGGGGGAAGCATAGAGGTGTTATAAATCCTTCATATATCATAAAATATGGTCTAGGAAAATTCGTAACATATTTGTGGTGTTCTGGAGAGTTTAGGAAAGAATTGGGATTTTTAGGCAATTTTGGCCTAGGGAAGTCCCTCATAATGGAGGCTCCCAAAACACAGTATGAACTCAACGAATTTATGATATGGAAGTATGTATGGGTATTTGGGTCTGTCAATGACACATAGAAACTTAAATAATAAAAAATTACTACATATAACTCTCTAAATTGAAAGAACAACTAGATTAGTCAAATTTAATGATTAATCTAGCTAGGTTGTCTAAATACACTTGGAATTCATACCAAAAATGTATTAGACCGGATAAATGCATTTTATAGAGACTAATACATATTATTACAACATATTAAACCATCCAAACTCATTCCCATGAATAAGGATCACTTATTACTGCACTAGATTGCTCAAATCCTTCATTTTGATGACTAGTTAAGCTTATACATGGAAATATGAGCATTCAAAATTAATGAACAGAGTTATTGGGACCTAACAAAGATAAATAACAGTATTTTTCAGCCGGTACACATAAAAAAGAAATAGATTCACTGACCATTACATCAGAGGACAAAAATGATGGGCAGGAGGCCCAAAATTGGACATGCGAGAGACGGAGAGCATAGGTGAAGATTTTCCTTCACTGGAGCTCGACTTGACTGAGATGGAGGCTGCAAAATATGACTGATAATACTTCAATGTTTGAACATTAAGCGCTCCATACCTGCAAAGAGAAGGGGATGGGAATGAATGAGTGGGGAAAGGAAGGTTTGGGGCTCATCTTCCAAAGCTCCGAGGTGCATCACTCAGAAGACTATGCTCACATAGCATCAAACAATAAATTCATCAACCAAAATGTGTGAATGAGCTCTAATGGTTCTTTAATAGATATCTGGGTGACCTGTTTATCAAGTAGAGGAAATAGGTGACATGTGAGAGCAAGTAAACACCTAAATCCCTAACCCTAGCAAAGTCATGGTCCTTCCTTAAAAAAATTGGAATGTAGGGGCCATCTAGAGATGTTTCCCTATCCAAGTCATCCATCTGACTTAGCAACTACGCCTTCCTTAGTCAAAGAGTTGTTTCTTTTATCCCTAACATCTTTATGTTTTTCCCTACTTTTGAGACTAAGTCTCCAAAAGGAATTTGTACCCTCCTTTTCCAAAACTTTGTTTCTTTTTTTTGACATCTTTTCTAACTCTCCAAAAGGAAACTGCACCCTCCTTAGCCAAAATTTTCCTGCTTCTGTTATGATAGCTTTTGAACACTTTACCTTTTCTCTTCTACTTCTTTTGTCATAGAGTTTCCAATTCTTCCACCTTGGTAAGTTCACTTTCCCAACGTGCCCCCCCCTGACATGGAAAGCTCATTTCCACATCATTAAATTGCATAATAAAATAATAATGATAAATAGAAATTAAATACATGCCTCAATAATGTTTATTTAGCAAAATTTCCTTAGGAAAATTAATTAATTCCACTTAGCCCCCCTAGATGTTTAGCATGGTCCACACTTTTGTTGGTCCAAAATGTGGGGACATGATGCCATACAATTTTTCCTCCCACATGCATGAAAATATTGTAAATGAAGCTTCTACAAACTAGATTTTATCAGTGATAAAACCTTCATTCTATTAGCGTACACACATGAAGGTGTAAAGTGCACTTTGTGCTTGCTTTGAAGCAACCTAAAGTAAAATATGAAGACTATCCTTTGAAACTTGGTACACCCCTAGCTCAACCAAGTCTATATGACATAAATGACTATCAAGCTTATGAATTAACATTCATATCTAGTAAAATTGCTATGAAATTTGAATTTAGTTTAATATCAATCTACTATGTCCATGTGAGTAATCAATATATGGAATTATACATCCTTGAAGATTATCCATCATATTCATAGAAAGGGGGATTTGATCTCTATTATGTCATCAAATCTTCACGGCAAAGGTTCCCCTATCCACTTTAGTATGTCATCAGGTGCATTAAATTTATCCTTGTCAATGTCTCTAGTTGTTCATATTTTGTTAACAATTAATTTAGGCATACACTTCCTTGATTCAACCAGTTTAATCCATTGTTGCATACATCACATGTCCTTCTTCCTTGAAAAAATTCACTAACAATAAATAATCTGATTCCTTATTGATATGACTAATATGTCTAATCTGCATATGTTTTGTTTCCCGCTTTCATCAACACTTAATTTCATTCTTCATATATCATTTTAAGAGTGAAAGTGGACATTCCACTTAGTCCCAAAATATCTTCATAGTAATTCATCACTTGTGCCCCAAAATATCTTCATACTACATCACTTGTGACTTCATGTCAACTTACATTCCAAAATATCTCCATTGCACCGAGAGGCGCTCTACAACCCAGTAACATTTGTCGGTATTATGTTGTAACGTTTGTCGATACTATGTTGTATGAGGGAGAGATGTTGTAACGTTTGTTACTAACAAAATAATAAAAAATAAAAAATTTAATTTCCTCTAAAATAAATGTCAGCCACAAAAACAACCTAAGATGTCAGAAAAACAACACAATATGGGGGCATGTTGTAATGTTCCTACCTAACAAAATAATAAAAAATAAAAAATTGAATTATCCCCAAAAAAAAATGTTTACATGGTTTTAAATCCATGTGCAAGGCCTCCTAAACAACCATTGGTTTTATTGTACATGGTTTAGGAGGGCCTCGCAAATGGTTTTAAGACCATGTCAAAGGACTAAAGATCTCATGGTTTTAGGAGGGCCTTGCACATGGTTTTAAAACCATGTATGGGGAAGATGTAATCTTCGTTTCTAACAAAATAAAAAATAATAAAAAATATTATATTTCGGCCATAAATAATATTATATTAATAATAAAAATAGTATACGTCTACCTTAAATAAAAAGATGTGTCTTTTAGTTTGAATCAAATCAATGGCTAAATATAGGACACACCAAAGTTGATAGCTCATTGAGTGTAATACTTAAGAAGATGTTTGCACCTCTAAATATTTCATCCCTCTCCACGCTTGATAGAGCCTAAGATTTGGATCTATGCTGGTAGTAATCTATCACTTCTACCTTCAAATCAACTTACATTCCAAAATATCTTCATAAGCATTTCAATTTCCATTAGTTTTTTAAATACATGTTTTTTCAAAATAACGGATAACTATGCAAACAAGACCTATCCAAACCAACCAAACTAAAAAGATTTGACTAAATATATGCTTAATTATATAAGTTATGATATATTAATTATTAACATTTATAAATATTATATAAATTAATTTAAAAAAATAAGTTAGAAATGAAAAACATATAAATTAAAGTAATTCTTATATATATTCTTTAAAAAAAATCAAATATTGTAAATTTTTTACTAAGATTTATAATTAAATTTTATTTAAAAATATTTTTACCACATCATTTTGTTAATAAAATTGTTTTACTTATTTTATAATCCAATTAAACAAAATGATGACGTGGCAATGCTCCTTTTAGTGGTTTAGCTTTTTCGAAGGGTTGAATCCCTTAACAAGATATGTATTAAAAAATAGTAGAGATTGAAGGTGGGGAGGGTTGTATGCGAAAAAGAAACTGGAATTAAACTGGAATTAAACTGGAATTAAAAGACCAAATTGAACATAGATAATCAAAAGATATAGTTTTAATAATCCATATTACTATTAGTTTAATTATGTTAAAAAATAAAAATTTTAAACTGGAATTAAACTGGAATTAAAAAGAAACTGGAATTAAACTGGAATTAAACTGGAATTAAACTGGAATTAAAAAGAAACTGGAATTAAACTGGAATTAAAAAGGGTTGTATGCGAAAAAGAAACTGGAATTAAACTGGAATTAAAAGACCAAATTGAACATAGATAATCAAAAGATATAGTTTTAATAATCCATATTACTATTAGTTTAATTATGTTAAAAAATAAAAATTTTAACTTTTTGTTTTTTATTTTATCACAAAATATATGAATATTAATTGATGTAAATAAAAATACAAAACAACTTATATAAAAATAAATAAATAAAAATAAAAATTCTAATAAAAATAGGTATGAAAATGATATATTTTATTGTTTATGATTTTTAAATTTTTTATTAAATATTATAAATAAATCTAAAATTCAAAATTCAAAATAAATTTAATAATACAAACTTAATATTATTATTATGTTATTAATTAATATTAAATTTATAATTTGTGTTGTGTGTTTTTCAAATTTGTTTTGTTATGATTCTCAAAGTTATATATTTTGATTTTATCTATAAATTATTTTAAATTTAAAATTAAGAATTATTTTCAAACTTAAAATTAAAAATTATTTTGCTATTAAAAATAAAGTAGAATCACACAATCAATATGATTATCATTCAATCAAA
>LPNX011152276.1:0-10896 GCA_001517045.1 Pseudotsuga menziesii | reverse complement strand
TATGTTTGCTTTGTCTGTTCGAACTTGTTGGTTTGCAGACAGTGCTAATTATTTATTAGCAACTAGGAAGTTACAAAATCACTTACACCCACACGAGAAAATTTGAGTTATAGTCCAGAGTTCTAACCACTCCTGGGTTGACAATGACCTCTTTTGTATTGGCCCAGATCTTATTATCAGATGATGTGTATGGGAGGATCATATGATACAAATCCTCCATGCATGACATGATGGGCCATGTGGTGGGCACTTTTCTGACAAGTGGAAATCATACAAAGTGTGGCATTCTAGATATTACTGGCCAAGAATTTTCATCGATGCTTCCAAGTATGTTAAAGGATGTGATAGTTTCCAAAGAATAGGTAGACCTACTTCAGCTAATGATATTCCCTTACAGCCTTAGGTCATGATAGAGCCTTTTGATAAATGGGATCTTGATTTTGTAGGACCAATCTATCTCAGGTCTTGCAAAAAGAAGTATATCCTGGTTTGCATGGATTATGTCACCAAACGGGTAGAAGCTAAATCTTTGTTTCAAGCCATAGATAAATATGTGGTAGAATTTATATATGAAGAGATATTTACTCGATTTGGTGTGCCTAGGGAAATTGTCACTTACCAGGGTTCTCAATTCACCTCGAAATTGATGGAAGAACTTACCACAAAGAATGGAATCCTACATTGCAATTTATTTCCCTACCACACACAGGCTAATGGTCAGATAGAATCAACCAAGAAGGTATTAGAAGTTATCTTAACCAAAACCATTCAACTACATCATAAGGACTGGGTAGATAGACTCCCATATACCTTGTGGGCCTATAGAATAACATGGAGAAACACTACTGGACATACACCCTATGAGCTGGTATATGGGAAACAAGTCCTTTTACCTATTGAAATCTAGGTTGAGACTTTTTGTATGGCTATACAGTTAGGCATGGATTTGGAAGAGGCACAGAAACAACAGGTTTTACAGATTAATGAGTTAGATGGGATTAGATAAGATGCACTACAAAGGACAATGTTAATACAAAATCAACGGAAAAAATGGCAAGATAAATCTATTCGACTGAAGGTATACAAATTTCAAAGCAAAATTAACTACCCATTGGATCGGTCAAGATGAAGTAGTTACAACTTTTGATAATGGGTCAATAGAAATTAAAACAATTGATGATTCGCAAACTTCCTTTGTCGTAAATGGACATAGACTTAGACTTTATCGAAAACCAATGTCTAAATAGGATTTTGTGCAGAATTTCTTACAACAGAAGGAGATGGAGTTGGTTGAAGAAGAATCCATTCCTCCTCCTCTTGATTCTTAGATTATTTTGGGTTGTCTTCAATTGTATATATGTAAATACATATTTGTTTCTTGAAATAAATAAGAGTCATTTCTAACAAGATGACTACATTTATACAGGGAATTTATTCTTATGATCAGCTTATCAAAGTTCGAATGAAGAGGAGGTGTGTTCAAAATATTGGAGATCTCGACGTTTTGACCCCTACTCTGGGATCATCATCATGAGACAAATAGAAGAAAAAACAGGAAGACTCTTTTTCTTTTCCTAATTTTGATAAATTTCATATGACTTTTATTTGTACATATGTTTTTGTTGGAAATAAATCTGAATCATATAACAATTGGTTTTGCAGTTTGATTACAAGAACCTTATCTCTACAATCCGCTCATGAAATATTGTCTGAAAAGGGAAGTGTGCTAAAAATCATAATTCATCCTAACTCCTTCTCTTTTATTGAAAACTGAAATTTATAATGAAAAGTTAAAGTGTTATTTAGATAATTTCTAACCACTTTCTTTTATGATTATTTATGCTTTTATATTTGGTATTTGATCGAGACATGCACATTTCTGATTTATCATTAGAACATTTTCTTAAGACCTACTCTAATCATCATGTTCTTAAAATTTTATCTTACACCTATGGACTATAGTTCATCTTAGACTCATTATCAAAACTTGTCTCTTAAGAATTCATTAAAAAGGTAGCCCAAGGCTGAGTGATATTTCTACTTATGGGGAACATTACTGATGTTTTATGAAGAAGATAAACTGAGAAGTCAAGGAACATTTTTAAGTTATTCTCTTTTGACATGATCTATAATTCAGGATATTATAAAAAGTTACGTATAAGGTTTGCTCTAAAAATATGAATTATGTGTTTAGCAGGATTAACACGCTCTAGTACCAACCAGCTTCCACATACTAAAATCATTATACAAAGTAAACCCGTCGATGTACTTAACAAGCCTGCTGGCAGCGGGTCCATGCTAAGTAAAATCTCAAACAAGGAAGCTCGGTAAATGCAAGTAAACCCACTGGGATACTGAACAGGCTTGCTGGAAACGCGACTATGCTTTCCTGGTACCAAGATAAACCCGTCGGGGTACTGAACAGGCCTACTGGAAGCAGGGAAATATCGGATAAAAGAGATATGGTTAATGCATCAATATGCACATTGCTCATCTAAAAAAAAAACTTGAGTATACAAATACATGTTTAGGCCAATTATTTATACTGTCATTAGAGAATGGTTGTAAATTGGACTTGGATCCTCTCATCTAATTCAAACAATACCTGGGATATTATTATCCTAGAAATGGGACCCATAACTATAGAAATATCACAAACTCTAGGGTGAACTTTATCTATATTCTTTGGATGACAAGAGATTCTTAAAATAAGTTATGGATGACTGGTTTTCGTATGGCATTTTTTGCATCAGTTGTACTATAATTATCCACATGATCTTCCTAAGCACTATTAATTTTTTAATGAATGTACATATCTGAGTCATCTCCATTTATTAGTTAGTATTTCTTTTTCTTACATAAATAATAACAACATTTTAGAACTATTGGATAAACTATTCATTGAAAATATTTGAGCATTAATCAGTTTTATTTTATGGCTTGAGGAAACGCCATATTTTTGGTTTGGGGGAAATTCAGAACTGTCTTTACCTTCTGAGTATTTATAAAGAAATTCATTTATCTTTGGCAAAATGATAGGTGTTTTCAGGATAATGAAAATAGCAGAAGATTGTTCCAATCCATGATAAATAAAGAAGAGAGTGACAAAGTTTAGAAAAAGTAGTCTTACATCATCCTTTTGTGTGTTGACAGTCCCAAAAAAATTCTCTGCATCGTCAGCAACAGTCAAATCCAGCAAAGCGCATTTTGTACAACAGGTCCGAATAAAGTGACAAATGAGGCAATTGAACGGTGATCTGAATGAATTGTTGAATGGTGATCCGATTGAAATCATAGCGTATAACAACATGATTTAGTATGCCAAGGTATACAATTTTGAATTATGATAACCAAATCCAATTGAGTCACCATACCAGGGATTAATAAAATGTCATCTATGCACTCTCTCTCGTTCCTTTGTTCACTTCGACCTCATCAAATAATATAATTAACCGTGCATTATTTTGATTTTCAAACTCTATCTTTTTGGGTATCGGTGGAGAGACTGAGGTTTTAGGGTTTTAACTATTCATTAAGTTATATGCATGAGATATATCATTATATAAAAATTCATCATGATCTTTTATGGCACTTACGCTTATAATCTCATATGAAAATTACATTCAATCTGTCCAAAGTTTACTTTGGACATGGTTGAATATATCATAACCATGTGAATTCGCCAACGCATGCATTTTTATGATGGCACACGATTCAATATCTTTGCATGATTGTGTGATCGTTTGATTGTGATAAATATTTTCCCACGATCATTCAACGATTGGAACGGATTACATTTTAAACCGCGCCTACGTGAATTTTTCTCCATTCTATTTTCTCTCAATCTTTCATGAGTCTATCAAGCCGCATCTCTTGCAATCTCTTGCATCTCCTGTATTCATTTGCATCCCTCAACCTCCTCTTAACAATGTTGATCTTCTATGAGCCTGGAAGCTACCAGGATTTAATCCGTATACCGGAATTCAAAAGATGTAGTGAAGTGTTTCTTCATGGATGCTAAGATCCGTTCCCCCATCTTCTCTATGACCATGATGACTAGATCTCACTACTATTTGCCAGAGGATTCAATGGAAAAACAACTAAGGTTTTCCACCTTACCTTTCCTGTGAATTAGGAGTCTATTTCATTGGCCACAAAACTGCCCAGGGAAGGTTCCCGTTGGCACAAGCATATTTTTCTCACATGGACGAATCATGAATTCTCTCTCAATGTCGAATATCAACATGTTGCGGGAACAAAAGGATTTTACAAAGAATGGATTGACCAATAATATCTCCACCCGTTGACTATCATCATTCGATTGATCACCTGTGAGGGTAAGTACACCATTTTCAAAGCTTTTCACTTTAGATTATTGGCACATTTTATTAATAACTAGGCCCTAAATTTTTCATTTTACTTTTTAAAGAGTCTAGAAAAAATATCAATCTAGGTTAGTAAAAATACCATTAACCCCTCTTGCAACCTATATCACCATTGTCTTACTAAAATCTTGATTAATCATCATTTGAAGGAAAAGGGGCAAACTTGGGATAGCTTTGTGTTTGAATTACTGAACCACCATTTTCTCAAAAATCCCCTTACTAAATCCCCTACCTCTTGAAAGTGTCAGCGATACAAAACTCGTGCCAGTGAACCTACTAAAACCCCAACCCAAGAAAAAATAAATTTTAAGTCAGGACGATTTGATGAGGGTACCTCAGAAGAAGTACACCTTGTCCATTCATCTGCCTCTCCGAAGTCTATGCACAAGGACATGAGCATGAAACCCTCAGTCTATCCACTGATACCCACTAAGTCAAGGAAGGCCAAACATGATCAGTTTGTCGACCAGACCGTTGTCTAGTCTTTCGACCAGACCCTCATCCAGTCTATCGATCAGTCTGACATTCAACCAATCATCCGTAATGACCATACTGATCAAATTGTCCTTGAAATGACCCTTCTTGCTCTAGCCAATTTCTCTTCCTGGTTTCTTGAAGATCCTACTTTGGAATTTGCCCATCCACAGATTAAAGGTAAGGCCCCCGAGGAACACACTACATTTGCTGATTCTGAACCATTTCTAAAGGAATCAAGCCCTAAAAAATATCCTAGATCTTTAGCAGAACTGTCTACCCCACTCCATCAAACTGTGGACACATTCACTCAAGAATTAGAAAAGTTAAGGAGTCAGAATGATAAGTATGTTGAATTAATATATGAGCTTAGTGAAGAGAACAAAGAATTACGCTCATAAGTGAAGAGCATTGAAGAATTGAACAATGACAAAAAAAAATTCCAACCTTTATCTTCGGTTGAAGCATGATGGCTTGAAGGACCAACTCAAGATGATTACGGACAAATATACTTCCTCTTCTAAGTCGAAGGAAGTTGCTACCGCAACTCATCCTTCTCTGTGAATTCCTCTCTATTTTTCTTAGTGGGACCTGGCATATCTCCGGTTTGGGGGAATGTTGATGCTCGATTTTGTAATCATTTTTGGTTATTAAACTGCTCTGTCGGCATTAATTTTTCCATTTTTTGCATATTTCTTTCCATTTAGACCATCAATTAAATTGAGGTATGAATGTATTTGAATATCACACAAGTATTGGTTAAATGTCATTATTTTATGGTTTTATTAACAATCATGTGACATTTTTAGACGTGCTTGGTATATAGACTTTGTTTTCCAGGCTATGGTTTCAAACGGACCTTCATTCAGATGTGGCTTCACGCCGAAAATACCCAGTTGCATTTAGGTCGTCATATAGTCCTCATTTCATACCCACGGACTCTTTGGTTGGAATATTGTGAGGTACTAAAAGCAAGAACGATGAAATGGGTTTCGTTGGCCACGCGTCCCTCATGATGCGTAACCCCTCATTCTAGAAGATTTGGGATCCTGCTCACTCAGCTCAAGACCACATCATATTCCCACATCAAAAGAGATCAATGCACTAGCAGCTCGCGCAAAGAGAACCAATGTCCACAGAAGTAGGAAGATGGCCTATGTGCTGTCGTGAACCATTTTGCAGTCATTTTTTTAGTAGTTAAGAATGCCTATTATTAGAGCGGTCGACCCACTCCTCCATTGTAAAAATATAAAAATACGTCTCAGGACGAGAGTTAGATAGCTAGTCATACGCATAGAGATTCTGTAAAACTCTGTTCCAGTTTAATAAAATACTATTTCAGCTGTGGATGTATTTTTTTGTATTTTTTGATTGATTGATTGAATTAGATGCATCCCCTAATTGCTAAGAATGGACCCTCAATAGCCATAGGTCTTCCATGTGTATATTTATGTTATTTTCTTCTACATATAAGTAGTTTTTATTTTCAGTCTTTATAAGTAATCGGATTTTCTTGTAATTGATGTTGTTTTGTCTCCTGTAATGTATATTTTCTGTGTTAATATAATTTATGTTTTGCTGTTAATGTAGTTTATATTTTTAGAATTGAAGGTGATCGGTCGTGTATAGCTCCTTCCATCCTTTCTCTAAGTTTGGTTTTGAGTTTTACATTTGCAATTGGCTAGAGCTGAATTATTTTAATGTTTCAGGTTTAGCTCATAGTTAGGTTCAACTCTATTAATTCTTATATAGCTATATATTAAATTCAAGTTTATATTTTAGTTTGTTTTATTATATGATAGGAAATGATTTTTCTCCTTAGATGTAGATTAGCATAGTTACTCTTCTCTTATTTCAATTGTTAAATAGCCCAATTACTGTCTTTTCTACACTATAGCCTCATATGCATAAACCAGCTAGTGTCAGGATCATTTAGGTTTCATATTTCGTAATTTACATTATTTTTCACCATATGTACTGTCTTTCTATACTTCCATTAGGACTGTCATTCAGACTTTAATATTTCCTACTTTGTTTTATGCTTGTTTAAATTTTAGTTTTTTTTCAACTTTTCAAGTTATATTATTTTCTATAATCAAGCAGTAGTCATATATAATTAGGACCTTATTTTGAACAACATAAAGTATCCATTAAGCTCCTTAACTATTCTTATCTTTCATTTCTTTTTTCCTTAGTTTTCTTTCCGAGTTGTGTTTCTTTTATCTTCGATTTCTTAGTTGATTATTGCTTTAGAAATTTTCAATTGCATTCCTATTTTAATTTACTTCATTCTTATTTGGATTGATTTTAGACTAAACTTGTTAATTTCATTCTCTAAAAAGTTCATTAGTTCTTTCAGGTTTAATTATCATTTCTAGTTCAACAAAGAATCTGTTCTCCTCATTCTATAGTTGATGAAGATGTTTGTAGGATAGGATTTGATTCAAAAATAAGATATCTTTATTAAGTTTTCTACTTGCTTCTAGATTATATTTATTTCCTTAAATTTGTTTCATGCTTTACCTTTATAGGATAGCATACCTCCAACTTCAAGGAAATCATTAGAATAGTTTTTTTTCTTGATTGATAGATCAGTTGTCAATAACATCTCTTTTCAACTAGAGAAAAAATCACAATGTTTACCATCACTTTTAATTGGACACTACTTAGATTACACCTCTTTGTAGAAGTTAAACTAGATTTACTTCTATTCAGTTTGCTTGTTACTTTTGAAAGTCATTTCGATATACCTTCTCCAGTTCCGGTCACATTTGAATCATATCCTCAGAATCCTTAAGGGGAATGGAATTAGATAATTTAGTTTAATTTCGAGTATTTGTTAAATGCACATATAGTTTAACTATTAAGTTTCTTAGGTATATCAAGTAATTGCAATATTGCCTCATATAATATAATCTTTTGTTTTCATAGAGTTAGTTACAAGCTGAATCATTTCATTTGTCTTGAACTTGTTCATAGACTCCAATTCCTAGATTAGAAGCTGAATAATTAATTACTAGGTTTCACTATAAAGAGTAGTGTACTTGCGATCAAGTCTTTTTTCTTAGAATAGTATTGTTTATGTATTTTTTCAGTTATTTTTCATAGAGTAGAGTAGTATAGATTGATACTACTCTAATCTATTGGTTTTGTTCAAGTCTAATTAGCTTAGTAGTTGGATTTCTGAGTTTTGACTCAGTTTTTCATTTTGAAAGATCTTTCAATCTTTTCTTTATTAATGTATTTCTACGACATCCTAGGTACGCTTCTACCTTAGCATATATTTTGTGTAAAATCCAAGTTTACAAACCCTAGTCAATAAATTAAAGATTTGGTGAATTCATTAAGAAAATAAAACACCCAACATTTTGGCGTCGTTGTGAGGGAGTTGTTCTGTAAGGTAGAATAGGTGGAATTTACCTATGAAGTTTAGTAATAGGCTAGTGGTGGGGGAGAGTTAATACAATAGGTAAGAACCTGCACATTTGTTATAACAGGCGCCTCCAAATCCAACAGTGATAATAGTATTGTAGGTTTTCATTTATTTCATTTTTCATGAACAAACCTAGAGATTTGAAAGGTAGATACATTAGAACTAGTTCTCAAAAATCTCTCAAAATTCCTACTAACCTTTATGGTGGGCGTGGCACTGCGACTACTAACTCAGCAGAAAGGTATCAGAAGATACATACAGGATGTAGTTCTACTGGGAAACCTAACGAGACTCTTTCGGGAGATCTTACAGGAGGAGCCATATAAGGTAAAGAAACCATAGCATGAAGTTCTAAAGACCCTATTCTTGAAGAAGTTCCAGAGGACTAGCTATTGGAAGCCCTCAACCCTCCAGTAGTACCTAATGATACAACGTTTTCACTAGTAGGGGATCCAAACTTCGTCAATTTTATCGATCCTAAGAAGGTGAACACCCTCTTTAGTAGCTCAATAAATATAGTTGTTTCACAGATTGAGACATCCTAGGTACCATTCTACCTTAGCATATATTTTGTGTCAACTCCAATTTTACAAACCCTCGTCAATAAATCAAATATTTGGTGAATTCATTAAGACAATAAAACACCCAACAAGAGCAGGTCAGGGTCTCCAATGCCACACCCCCATCCTAAAGTCCCCCACTAATGGAGAAAATACCTATGGAGAGGCCACCTCACCAGAACTCAATGAAGAGTCTCTGTCAACACCCTCGAGAATTGACAAAGACCCCAGAATCTCGACAACATCTAAAAATTTTAAAAGAAGAGGAACATTCGAAGAGAACTTACTAACAAAATCAAGTGTCGAGGCCTTGCCAAGTGGCAGAGGAAAGGTGATATATTTGGTTGGTTGAACCAACACACCATTAACATGAACACCAAGGCTAGCACTAGTGGAAACAACCCTTGAGGCACATACAACCTTGGAATGACCCATCTCTCGGCAAAAGTGACAATGAAATGCCACCTTCTAATAATCTAGTTTTTGAATAAAAGCACCTTCATCCCAGATAATATCCAGCTCTGCCAGGAGCCCCTCCGAGATGTCGATGTCAACAAGCATGCAGAGAGTATCTCATTCACAACAAAGAAGGCGCTCATCCTCCATTGATATAAATATACCAATCGAATTGGCTGTTTTCATGAACCCCTGTAAGTTCAAACACTGAATAGGAAAGTTAGCAAACAATACTCATGTATGACTATGAGCCAGCCGCTGAGTATGAGGGTCAAAACCCACATGCCAACGCCCTAAGACCAGAGACCCTTGACCCAAAATCTAGTACTGTGACTCAATAATTTCTCTATCTTTGATCGAAAGGAACTGAAACAAGACCCACCCATTAACCAACGTTAAGACTTTCAGAACCGTTTTCAATAATGGCTTCCGAAACTCCCTAATCAAAGACAAAATAGCCACCCTGGAAATTTTGATGTACTCGAAGAAACCGATAAGCTCCCGTTGCCAAAGAGCCGAAACCATGTTGATAGTTACATCATGACCCAAAACAAAAAATGTTATCCCTTGCTTAACCTTCTCAAATACCAACTTTGCAGGTTTGGAGAGGACATATTTCAACCCACGAGTGACAAGGATGGAGTGGCCACCTTCCACATGTGCAGATGGACATCTACATGCTGGCAGGGAGGACCCTCTCCCACCAAGCAAATCTGATAGAGAAGCTTCAACCCCAACAAGGTTAATGATAGACGGCGACAGAGACCACCTAGAGAAATTAACCCTCACCCTAGGGTTAGCCTGAAAACCAAGTGACTGCACCAGAGATGGCACCATCCACAAAAAACAATGAGAAAAAATCACCAAAAAACCCTGGAAAACCCACTCAGAGAAGACTAACACTAGCATAGTGTACATTCTAACCAAAATCCTCAGACAAACACCACAAGAGACAAAAGAAAACAAAGAAACTACCCACTTTTTGAACAGGTTTGTACTAGGTATGTAGAGACTACATACTTGACTCTTGTAAGAATAATAATAATAAAAGAACCTCGAGAACATGAAAAATGCGCCACTAAACCCGAAACAGGAATAGATAGTGGACTAGCACGTCGACAAATAAAAAACCCACAAAAGAAACAATGACAAACCATAAAATATGACACCCACCATCATTGAATCCAGTAAAATAACGAGAATCAAAGCTTGAAAATGATGAGGTCGCCACCCTCTAAACTTGACTACAGAAGAAAAAAAATCCAAAGCATGCGCTTACCACAGAGGCAGAGTGGAGAAAACTACACCTCGGATTGGTCGCCATAGAGCTGGAAAACCAATCGTAGAAACTAGGAACAAACACAGACATAAGGGTTTCCTACGCTCCATTCGAACACCCCTCGACCTCTCACATCTTCACTGTAATCCTATTCACTCCATAACTGGTAATTTGCACTTACTTCTTCAGATCTCAACTAAATAAATTATTATTTAGGTTTGTGTTGGGAAGGTCAACTTGTGTGCCTAACCAAATTGAATGCACTGATTTTAGGACTAGATTTATTTCTATGTTATATATATATATATA
>LPNX011152251.1:130893-144080 GCA_001517045.1 Pseudotsuga menziesii | reverse complement strand
ATTGCCAATATACTTTCTACTTTACAGAATGTCATTCAATCTTTTGATGCTTTCCACTGCCGGCATGTATACAGGGAGAACAACAAAGAAGCGGACCAGGAATCCAAAGAAGGGCTGCACATGGACTTTGGCTCTTGGAAAGTTCGTGAGGAAAGGGAAGGGCAAAGCTATGAGTTTTACCACAGGCCGTTTATAGACTGAGCTATGATCTATCCTCTTAAAACTAGTTACCAATCTGATTTCCAGTGACAGTTTGATATGTATATTTCAGTGTTGCTACTAAAACAGCGGCAGTATGATATGTATATTTTCTATTATGCTATATCGTTTTATGATGAAACAGTATGATCAGCCCGGTGGGACAGAATGGAATACTTGCGGATAACAGTTTTGTTTTAAATTTTGTATTTTGACAGCAGACTAAAGAGTCTTATCAATGGTTCCTATGGTTATAGGACTTGGAAATTCACTGACAGAGTGAATTACAGAATGTAATTTTTGATTTCTTTTAGATGAATGAAAATTACGCTTTTTTCTCTTTGAAAAAAAATAATAATTCCACTAAATAATAATAGAATTATATACTTACATTCATAATTTCCCTTATACCTTGTTGGTTAGCATTAATATATGTGCACAAACTCGTCACACGAAGACCGAAGAAAGCGGCTATATCTGGTAAGCATGAATTTAACGGCGGTTCAACTTAAGCTATAAATTTAATTTTTTTATTATTGGAAACATCAATATTTGTGTGATTGGTCCTCCGTCAAATATGTACCTTGTAGTAGGGCTTTTAATATTATTGTGAGAGTATGAATCATTCAATTTAAACCACATGTTATAGGAGCAACATTAAATAAATGATGCTGCCATGTACTCCTAAAAACCACTGTATTTAAGTTCTGCTTTTCACCTTTATTTTTACCATGGATGGATTTAATGTTTACTGATGGATTTAATGTTTACTGTTTGGGATTAATGATATTTTTGGATTTTTTTTTTGTGAGTAGACATTTTGGGTATGTGATAATGATGATGATAATAATTAAAGTATATTGAGACCAACTTTGGTTTATGGTACCTGAAGAAGGATGATATTTGGTTTACTTTAAAATCGTGTTCTTATGCTCAAAAAGCTTGTCAAGAATCTTTCCAAGCTCACTATAGTTTTGGCGAGTCAAGAGGTTATAAAGGTTTGTATTATAGCAATACCATAAGACTCAGATCTAATGTGGGTGTAGGTAGAACACTAAAAGAAAGTGATTTTCATCCTCAACCCTCAACAAATTAATACATCTATAGAAACAAGACTTTTGTCTACTGTAAAAACATCTATAAAAATAGACTTTCATGTGAACCATAATCACTAAAGTTTCAAATAATGAAATGGTAACTAATAACCTTGGATAGCAACCAGATGCATGCGTTCATGGTAAAGATTTGATGTGTAAATAAGTGGTTGCAACCACTGTACTTTCTTTTCCCTCTATTCACTGATTCTCTTTTGAGAACGATAATATTGATCAGCAATACCCTTCTTTATAGACAATTATGTGTAACTAGCTTAATCCAGTGGTTACTTACGGGCAACCTTAGAACAAGGCTAGGGCAATTTATTACTATTCAATTTTTTCCAGTTATAATTATTAATGTCGGTAGTAGATGGTCTTCACAAACCTGCAAGGTATGGCAATGAAAGAGTTTTCACTTTGCAGCCCAATATTATTTCAACCAAATTTCTTGAACCTAATAATAATAGTCCAAAGTCAAGGTTGGTCTAAGATTTGGTTAATACCCAAGTGTGAGCAAAGGTTGTGTTAGATAACGTCCGAAAAGTGACTATAACATTATGCCAATGAAACAAAGATTAATTTTCTTTTAATATGAATTATATTTACTAAATATCCAATAAAAGGAGGGATATTCTTACAATGTCATGGGAGGTTATTATATATATCTATTGACTATTCATCATGGGATACATAGTCTTCTTTAAAATGTTTTTTTATTTCTATTTATTATTATATTAAATTAAGATGTTTTATTATTATTATATTATATATATCTATTGACTATTCATCATGGCATAAAAACCCATTGAACAAGCGTTACTATTATGGTTATCATTGGACAAAAGGTCCTCCTTTGTCTTTTATTTTGTCCACCTGTTCCAATCTGGAGTCACAACCATGGCATGACATAGTCTTCATTAAAATGTTTTTTATTTGTTATTATGATTATATTAAGATGTTTTATTATTATTATTATTATTATTATTATTATATTTTTATTATTGTTTAAATATTTATGGATTTATTTATTATATGAACATTTTTAATTACTAAAATAATATTGAAAACATCAACTTGGATAAAATATTAGTAATATTAGTCAATTTTGTGATTTTTTTGACTTATATATATTTTTTTCCATTGTAAATTGACTCTATTTAAGGATTTAATGTTGTAATTTGGTTAATGAATTTCCTTTTTGAATGCTACATATTGTATTGTATTGTAAATAATGAAGATAATACACTAAGATAATGTTGTAATATTGTAAGAAACTCTCATTTTGCTTAGTTTTTTGTTTAAATATTTCCAAGATAAATATTTGTTTATTGTGTGTAAACAAACTCTTCTTAAAAATAATTTAATTCTATAAATATTTAATCTTAAGATGTGATTGTTTGGAAAATGTTTTTGTGAAAAAATTAGTTGGTTTTGTGAGAAATGTCATATATCTAGTGAATAAATCTTTAAACTTCACATATTGAGCCACTTAAATCTTCTATTTGTTTTTATTGCAAATAAAGTTTAAATAAATATGAATTTAGTTATATCAAAAATGTATTATTGACAACCATCCTTGTTTTTATGTCGCCCTACATTTGCATCTATATAATACTTTGTTAAGCATGTTATCATTAAAATACAAAAACTACTAGGGCCATACAACTCCAAACAAATACATAAGCGAAATAATAAATAATTACAAAACTTATTTGTTAAAACAACTACCTCTGGTTACTTTGACATTGTTTTTTGATGTTATTGGTTAAATAATTTAATCACCTAAAACTAGCCAATTTTAACTAGCTTACATTAACTAATCAAAAACTAATACCTCAACTATTTAAAAACTTGTTATTTACAGTTCCATATCTAATTCAAAATCTACTTTCAATAGGGTCTAGTTCGGGTGGTTAAGGAGGAGCATTTTCATTCTGTCCACCCATAATTAATTACAAATGACACACTTACCTTTATTATTGCATTTCTTCATTAAATATTTAGTCATTTACAAAAGTGTAGATTCAAAGTTATGAGATGAATAACTCATCTCATAATGTTTAGATACCAATTGGGCAGCCAGCACAATAATTTTTCAAAAAATTTAATAAAAAGACACCTAATTCCTTATCAAATATTTCTATATAGTCATAAAATATATCTATATTACGATATGAAACCCTAATATTTGTAAACTTTATTCTCAACAACAAAATTGCAAATCAATTCTTTAAATAAGCCATATGTATCAATGCAAAAGAAATAAAACAAACCTACATGATTAATCATTTGGCAAAGTGTAGATTTCAAGCTAGTCCAATTTTGCATGTTGTTGAACATTTGTTGTATTCTTTGCAAACAAACTTACTTCCTTTCTAGCACAAAAGGGGTTTGGCATGATAACCCCTGGCACAGAGGGTTAGTACCCTTGACTAGGGGGCAAAGTGTTAGTGACCCACTTAGTTAAGGGGCACAAAGGATTAGAGAGTTAGGAGCATCTTTCAATAGCTTTGGTGTGGAGTCCCATGGGGTTTCATGGAGAAAATATTGTTGGTCTGGTTCAAGGTTTTTTCTTCACTAATTCCAGTAATCACTTTAGGATTTTGGATGTTGCAGAATACCTAAATTTTGTATATTATAAGATTCAATTTCATTACCATAACCCATTAGCACTGTTTACATAGACCTCCTAGTACATAAAGCTCAAAGCACCTAACCACTGTTAATTATTCCACTAAACTAAGCATCACACTATAATAGCTTTGGATAATTTTATTTTAAATTTTTACTTAAATAAATGAATGTATATTTGAAAATGTATATACTATATATAATATATAGTGTATGATTGCCCATCAAATTTTAATAAAACCTTAACCAAGACCCAGGAAAGGAATATTTCGGGTAAAGAAATTATCTGCTGCTCTATAATGAATGGGAAATAAACCTTCTAAGATACCCAACCCTAAAGACTGGTCACTGAATTGATTTGACAAAAAAACAGTAATCCAAAAACGTTTGATTGCTTATTGTACATCAACCAAAGCATGAAAAGATCGAACAAGCGGTCAAACATTTTAAGGGAAATAGGCATTAACCATACATACCAGGAACTGGAGAATTCATAGAGCTTCCCTCTGGGGGAGAAAACAATAAGTCCCATTTCCACATCGCAGAGCACCGAGAGCTCGTAAGCTTTCTTCAGTAAACCGTTCCTGCGCTTAGAAAACGTAACCTGCCTGCTGATCGTGTTCTCGATTTTCTTCAGCTGGATTTTTCCCCTCCCCATTCTGCGCCTCCTATCTTCTCTAATTGTTTGCCAAACAATCAATCACAGAGCATCAGGTCAGGGAATCAGAAGAATCGCCCGCAAGACAAAGAAACTGGATTATTAAATTGAGACCCAATAATACCTTCAAAGATAGCCGAACAAATTCTTAAAAGCAGAGACTGCGAATCGAAGAACAGGAAGGCCCCAAAACAGTAATTACAGAAGCTTCCTCCCCGTCTCTCATCCCAAGCCGAAGGATACTTCTCGATTTCTAGTCGGAAAAGCAATCGATCTACCTCTATCCCGTGTAAGTACCGGCGTGTGGGCTTGATTATGTCAAATTCCAGTCCAGTTTCGCAACTATTCTGTCGAAGACCACAGCCGCTCACTGGTCGGAATGATATAAATCCATTCAGAAAAATATAAACCCCAGTACGGAAAAAATGACAAGAAAATGTTCCGAATGTCGGTAGAAATCCAAATCTGTATTGTAATCTCAATTAGAAAAAGAGTGTATGGATTAAAAATGGACGAAATATATTCCTCAATGTTGGTAATGTCGGCAGAAATCTAAAGTGTATTTTCTTCCCAATAAGAAAAGAGTACGTATTGCTTAAAATGGATTAATATAATGCTGCATGCCCGTGTCTATGTTACTCGATGCCTCTCTGTAACCGCAAGCGTTCGATATTTTAACAAGAACATGGATGGATTTCGATATTTTAACAAAAACATGGATATATTACGATGTCGGTTATCGGGGCACATCGATTTATTTTATATTTAGATTTTATTTAATTAATTATATTTATATTATATATATAAATTTAAGATAAAAATATTTATATTTAATTATTCAATTTTTTAATATTTATTAAATTTAGTTTTATTTTTTTAAATTACCATAAATGTTTTTATTTGAGTTTTGGGGTGGGCTATTGCCTATGTTTTTCCATCTGAGGAGGAGGAGAATGAGACAAGTGTAATGTAGAGATTGATTCTATGGTAGCCATTCAAAATTAGAAATACTAGGTGACAAATGCATAAGTGATAATAATGCATGGATAACTCATAGGTGATAAATAGATAACCAACAGTTCATAGCAGATAATAAAAAAAATGTATCCTACATTACCAATTGTCATCCTTATATCTAGTGTGCACATTAAATATAACCATATACCTTTGTTGACTCATTAATACAATAATTTAATGCATGTAAGAAGTTTGGTGGGGAGATCTCTTGCATAATTATAACTAATCATTGAGGGAAATGTAATATTACTATGTTTCCCCTTGTTAGAAGCAATGTTAGCCCCAATTCCTTGACCTTAATGATTCCATTGAGGATTCATGCAAAGGGATCCATTAAGGTCATATACATTATGCTATTACACTACCATGCAGGAGCATACACCAACCAATGTATCAAGTGGTTGAACACATACCCATTACTGCAAGGTTGTTTATGGAAAGCGCATTCATGATGAGAAAGATGTTGAAGCTATCAAGCTATTGATCAAACACATATTGTGCATGAAATTGTTCATATAGTAGGAATGAGTATGTTCTATGAACCCATAACCTTGATATTAGACGTGTACAAAGTGAAAGAAAGATGGAAGATGGTAATGTTCGCACAAAGAATGAGAAGGCAAGCTTCCACAAGGATTTCTACCAAATGGCAGACATGGTAGAAAAAATGTTCATAGTTTATCAAGAGCGACAGGAAAAGAAGGAAAAGAAGAAGGGGACGAAAATAGAGAATGATGTTTATGTGAACCGAGAAAAGAGAGGAAACCCTCTTGAAGTTCTATCTCCATCTTCTAGTTCAACCTATTCTTCTTTTTCATCTTCCCATCATTCTAGTTTTCATCAGAAAGATTCTTTTAAGAAGCCATTATTGAAGCTTGATGTCAAATTTGATTTTCCTATATATAATGGAGAGTTGGATGCAGAAAAACTTGATAGTTGGATCAAGCAAATTGAGGTTTACTGTAAGGTTCAACAAATTGTTGATGAGTCTACAAAGGTTCAACTCGCTACTCTTCACTTAGGAGGCAATGCTTTAATTTGGTGTGGGAGAGTAGAGTTCAACAAGACCTCCTTACAAAAGGTAAAATAATCTCATCTTGGTTTGAATTTGTATTTGCATTGAAGAAAAAATTATATACTTTAGGATACATGTAACAAATCATTATAGATTGGCAGAAATCAAGGAAAAACAAAGGACGAGGGTGCAAGATTCTACTCGTGAATTCATGAAAAAAAACGTTATTGTTGGGTATTCCTTTGTACACACAAGAAACTTTGTTGAAGTATGCAGGAGGGTTACATGATTATTTAAGGCATCATATACTTATGTTTAATCCAACTAACATCGATGAAGTTAGTGTGCAAGCTATTCACCTCGAGGCAAATTAAAGGAATGGCCATGGAAGTTCTTCGAAGGAATCTTTGCAGATGAAAGAAGGCAAGTTCAAAATTAAGGACAAATACCGTGAAGGTGGATGATGAGAAAGCTACTTGTTCTCATTGTACAAAGAAGGGCCATGATGAGGACCACTGTTGGAGGCTATGCCCAAAAATGCAACCAAATTGGGATAAGCATAAGAAAGGTAAAAAGAAGACTGTTTCTACAATTCAGAATCTAGGGATCTGATTCAGAGGATGACGAACTCATTATAGTCGTAGGTGTCAGAGGTATACCAATTTTTAGTTCCAGATCTTTCATTCGATCTTCTAAGTCGAACAATGACATTGAAGATGAGAGAAGAAGTGAACCATAACAAGAAGTATCAGATTCACTTTTTGATTGTTATTCAGAACTTCATCATGAATTGGTGAAACCCTTTGGTAAAGGTATTCAAAAGATGAAAAAGATTGTTGATTTATTTCCTTTAGCACCATTGTATGTCATCCTACTGCTAGCTAGTTGTTTCTAGTTAAAACTCATGACCATGAATGCAGAAGATTGTAGGAATAAGGAAATAAACATTTCAATGTTCAACAATATGATTGCAGTTATCATGTGTGGACAATTTGTAGCAATGTACAAGGTGTTCATGCTCCAAACAAGATGGATGAAAGATACAAGGCAAATGAGGATAGATATCCTCCCTCTGATTCTGCATAAAAACAGGGTTTTGGGATCCAATAGTCCCAATGAGAGGCATGATCCAAGAGGATCTGCACCGATCGAAGTGGTTAAAAATTGGCTGAAAATTTTTAGTTTCATATTATAAAATAGACTTTCCAATGACTTTTGTTACACCTCAATCCGAGTTTATATGCAAACTTGAAAAATCTACAAACCACACCGGAGGTGACCCATGACGCTATCATAAAGTGACATGTCATTCATTGATGACAAGGGAGGTATAGACCAACCACAATGAAACATTTAAAAATTTCCAACAATCCTCGCCTAGTGATAACTCCCCCAATTGCCTCACAATCCGACCTGTCGAATAAACTGGGAAGTTTCTAATAATGTGTAATTATTCAAGAATATTCGACGCCTGCTGGTAGGAATAAAGATAATGAAAGTAATCTTTAGGTGCAAGTTTAATGGACTTGTTGTCATGAACTACCTCATCCTTTTTGCCTTCCAAATAGCATTGCTAATATTTATTAGCAAAGTTGTGGAAGAACTTTGACTTGTTATATCCCACCTTGATATAAATAGCCCGGCTTTTCTGTCTGAGCGTCTCTTCTTTATATACAAGCAGCAGAATAGCCCGGCTTTTCTGTCTGAGAGTCTATTCTTTATATAGAAGCAGCTGCTGCTTCATGTTCCCAAGATGAATTAGAGACTTTTCTTTCTATCCTCTGAGAAATACAACTCATCTCAGTTAAAGACCTATCTCCAAAGACTGAATAGCGTCCTCAATCTCATTTAAATAACTATCCATATCCTCCTCCTCTTTTTGCCAACACAACAATTCCAATTCCGGTTTCAGCTTATCCAATTTATAAACGGAGCTGTCTAACTAGGGGACTTTTTGACTTTCAGGCTGGTTTTCTGTACCAATCAGGTGAATTTAATCTACAAAATCTGCAATTTCTGTTGTTTGTTGGGCGATTTTAAGTTCAGAAATGAAATTAGGTGATAGGAAACCCCCAAACACCCACTCTATAAAATCTAGCAATGTTTTTGAACGTTTTGAAAATTCTGTGAAGATTCATAGCAAAAAACTGGTAAAAACCAGCCTGAAATAGTAAAAAAGTCCTCTCTTTAGACAGCTCGTTTATAAACTCACCTTTGCATCGAATTCAAGTGAACAAGAGCTTTCAGTGTTAAAATTACAATTTTGATTGCAGAAATGGATTCAAGACTTTAGATTATCCTAGGTGCCTTTGAATAATTTCCACCAGATTTTGACCACAAAACTCGCCCAATTTTAAATGCAAATGGTGTAGAGTTTAGCTTACGGCTATCCGGACTGGTAGCCTCTTCCGAGGAAAAGATAAGCAAAGGCATAACAGCATCCCGAGTGGTTGGCTCCGGATCCTCTGCAAGCATCTCAGGAAAATTCACACACCTCATTGTTGAGAAACACTTGTATGTCTACTTCTTATTCTTCATTTCGTTTGTCAACTTTATTTGTCTGTCTGAGTTTTCTAACTCAGATAACGTGAATTTTGGTTTCTTTGAAGTTTAAACAGACTATTTTTTTTTTGAACTTGCTTTGTTTCCGCCTCATGTTATGCCATGTCACTCAGCTTGCGAGGCGTTATGCCATGTCAGTGAGCTTGCCCTCGCAGCATTCCTATTTTTATGACTCAAATTTGTTGGGTATGTTCTTGACATCATGCAGCTTATCCCTAATATTCCTTGTCAGCTTAGGAAAGCTTGATTAATTTTTTAACGAATGTACTCCAAACAGTTGTCCACGTTTCGGAGTATCCAAAATCTGTTTAGGAAAGCTTGATTAATTTTTTAACGAATGTACTGCAAACAGTTGTCCACGTTTTGGAGTTTCCAAAATCTGTTCGAAATTATTATGTTTGATACCTGATCATGTCGACATCATTTGCACGCTATTTTTTGAGCTTTTTACTGGAAAAAGGAGAGCTTGAAGTGAATTGCCAGATGCTTCATTACAATATTTAATTTTCACGTTATTTTTTTGGGCTTTTTAATGTAAAATGCAGAGGTTGAAATTAATTGCCATAAGTTTTATTTCAATGTTTCCATGCTGGTTTTGAGAATAACTAATTCAAAAAAATTGTTTATATATGTATATATATTAAATCTGATTTATCAAATATATGGAGAAATTAATTTTATTGAAAATACATATTTAAAAAAATTTACAAGTCAAAAAAATTGATCCCTCTTTGTGCATGAGGATCCAGATTTAAAATGAAATTTATGTTGGTAGATATCAATGTGATCATTCTAACTTTTTCTTGTTTATTTCAGGGAGAGGAGTTGGGTGCTCTACAGCCCAGTATGGGGGAGATGTCGTTATGCAAGGTAAGGTAATGCAAACATAAAGTTACCAAAAATAAAACCTTTCGAAATTGGATCTCTTTCTTTGCAGGGAGAGTAGCCAATTACTTTACAGCCTAGTATGGGGGAGATGTTGTCATCTCAGGTAAGGTAAAATAACATAACCTTACCAAAAATAAATTACACTTCTAAAACTTAGATCCCTCTCTTGATAAATCCAAGTTTAAAATTGATCTATAGGGATATAAAGCTAAACTGATAAACAAAAAAAATCTTATCTTCAAACAAATGAAAAAATATTTAAATCTGTCAACTTTATTGAAAATGCCTTTGTCTAAAGTAGTGATAATCATTATTGTCTTTGTAGAAATTAATTTTATTGAAAATACATATTTAAAAAAATTTACAAGTCAAAAAAATTGATCCCTCTTTGTGCATGAGGATCCAGATTTAAAATGAAATCTATGTTGGTAGATATCAATGTGATCATTCTAACTTTTTCTTCTTTATTTCAAGCAGAGGAGTTGGGTGCTCTACAGCCCAGTATGGGGGAGATGTTGTTATGCAAGGTAAGGTAATGTAACATAAAGTTACCAAAAATAAAACCTTTCGAAATTGGATCTCTTTCTTTACAGGGAGAGTAGCCAAATACTTTACAGCCCAGTATGGGGGAGATGTTGTTATGCAAGGTAAGGTAATGTAACATAAAGTTACCAAAAATAAAACCTTTCGAAATTGGATCTCTTTCTTGACAGGGAGAGTAGCCAAATACTTTACAGCCCAGTATGGGGAGATGTTGTCATGTCAGGTAAAGTAAAGTAACAACCTTACCAAAAATAAATTACACTTCTAAAATTTAGATACCTCTCTTGATAGATCCAAGTTTAAGATTGATCTATACTGATATAAAAATATACTAATATAAAGTAAGCTAAACTAATAAACAAAAAATCTTATCTTCAAGCAAATAAAAAAATATTTAAATCTGTTAACTTTATTGAAAATGCCTTTGTCTAAAGTAGTGATCATTATCGTTAGCAATAACTTGCATTATGCGCACTAAAGATCATGCTTTGTGTAGGTGTAGCAATAGCTATGACTAGTAGTCATTATCGATGTTAACTCTTATTCGGATTTGATACATGTTCAAAGTATCCATTTAATAATATTATTTTCACCAGCGTTGTTAATTATATTGTATCAGCTTATTGAGGAATTTTTAGCCAGACTTAGGATGGTGATATTTGTTTCTCGATTGGACTGGTTTAGAGTTTAAAACCACTCGTTTCGGAAAAGAGTACAGATTTTTAAATAAACTTATAACTTTACAACAAAGGACGAGGGTAAAACCTAATCTAGTTGCACACGTTTCGGAAAAGAGTACAGATTTTTAAATAAACTTATATAACTTTACAACAAGGGACGAAGGTAAAACCTAATCTAGTTGTAGTAAACCCTAACCTAATCATTTACAGCTAACCACTTCCCAACCATCATCAATATAATTCCTCTTGTCCCATGAAGAACTACACTGTAGCAGTTAAGCAAGCTGTAATAACTCAAGACAATTATTATCGACTATTTGGAAAACCTAAGCATCAATAAAAAAAACCCTAGACTTCAAGAATTCAAAAATACCCGCGGATTAATGTCTTTGATCAGTTAACAATCGACATCTGGACAGTAATGCCCAAAACGTTTGATTAATTCTTTATATATTATTGTGAAGGCAAAGATCGTTTATCAATCTGTCAGCGAATCGACGTGTTAAAAATTAGAGAACAATCACATGTCTAAATTTAACAAAAGCAGTCTATCAGCTAGGGAAAATATGTCAGAAACATAGATACCTGGGGTTGGCGAATTCAAAAATCCTCCCAGCTGGGGAGAAAACCACAAGTCCTTTGGTCATAACCTTTCTTCAGCAACCCAATCCAATCCTTCGCTTAGAAAACGTAACCTGCGTTCTACTTGTGTTCTCAATCCTCTTTATCTGGGTCTTTCCTCTGACCATTCTCGTCCTCTCCATTTTCTTCTCCCTCCAACAATCAATCACAGACTTTCAGATCAGAAAAATTAGAACAACTATTATTACTTAAAGACAAGAGGCGTAAAAATTGAGATCCAGTGATAACCTAATACGATAAGGAAAAGGCCGAAAATAGAGCTCTCAGAACTAGAACAAGAAACCTCCTGGACCATTAATTTGTTTAAAAAAACGGTACAGATTCTGACGTCTGTCACATGCGATGGTCCTCGACTACTCAGTCTCAGTGTCCTAAAAGCACATGCGCACTGTTTTATGCTTATCTGTCTTGCGGGAAATTTAAAATTTTCGTACAAACCAGATACAATGGCAATCTAACATTTTAATATAGACTAAAATTTAATTAAATTGTTACATTAAACTGACGAAAAGTACGTATTGTTAACTGTGCAACAGTGCAAGAACTACTCGATAGTTTTCTACGTTTGAATCTGGATTCAGGTCTGACAATTTACCAAATGTCAGATCATCAGAGCGTTTAAATTCAATGTACTCTTACCCTAACATTTAATTCAATTTCGACGAATATGATGTGGTTCAAGGTTGGCTCATTTCAACATTGTTCATGGTGCTCTTTCTACTTTTTAGCAGTGGTCAGATCTCTATCACTTTTGTTATCAGTCACGTTTCTTTGGAAACCACTTTTGTACACTTTTCTAATTTCTTTCTTTTTCTTTTTTTACTGTAGCTCGCTGTAACTTTGCTCTTAAGCAGGGATCAAATTTGAATGGCAGGGTCTCATTTCACTTTGAAGGGTTGTGAGAAATTTAACCCTTCGATATTGACATGTAAAACTAAATCATTCTTTTCATTTGAAATTGTAAGTCTACAACAAAATTTCATTATTTATTAAAAACTGGGTATAAACAAAAATAATAAGAAGAAGAAATATCAAGTGATTCAACATTTATATGGAATTAGTGAGGTAAACAATGTACATAATGATTTATCACTTCGAAATTCTTTTTATGGGAGATTACTCAAGAGTTAGTATAGAGGAGGGGAAGCTAAAATAAAGGTTGAGAGTGAAGAATATGTACAGGTAATGGATGATGAGACTGGGAAAAAGATCATCTAGAAAGAGATTGGTGCACTTGTTTTGTTAATGTGAACCAC
>LPNX011152251.1:114469-130701 GCA_001517045.1 Pseudotsuga menziesii | reverse complement strand
CCTCATGGGGTACTAAAACTTATTCATGTCTAGAATTGTTTTGAGAAGAGCTCCACTACTAGAAGTGCTATGTTATAAGGCCAAAAGAGATCATCATCAGATCGCTAACATTAATAATAAAAACTAAAAAGATGTATTTTGTCCTATGCCAAGGTATCCAACCTAAAACTAGTGTACTTCTAACATTGTACATCCCTAGAAGNTAACATAAATTATCATATCTCATTTACTCTAGTACAACGTAAAAAGAATAATTCTAACAAAAAAACAAAAAACTTTAAGATTAATTTACTCCAACTTAATCTTGTATTGATATGGATCCTTTTATAATAAAACTCAACCTAAATTTCATTAAAGAACAGTGTAATAATTGAAGAGAGTCATAGTTTTGAACAATGTAAATCATTTCAATTATGGTAAAAAAACATTTATTTGTTTTAAAGCAATTCATCTCTTTGATTATTTTTATATTCAATCGTAAAAAAAAAATTAATTTTAATTTTGGTCTATTATAATTTATAGTTTATTGNGACATTTTACCTTACCTGTTTTGAAACGAACTTTTCTACATGTTATTAAAATCATTGTGTTATTATCTTTCCAACTAAAAACATAAGTTTTTTCCAATCCGCATTTTCATTAACAGCCATAAAAAGTTACAAATACCATCACAAAGCTAATTTATATGTTTGTCCATATAGACCCAATTCGTGAGTAACTAGCCATTCAATTTCAAACTCCACCTAATCCCTAAGCATAGTCTTCACCATAATAAACCTAAGTATTAGAACACTTGAAAAATTATCCTTCAAACTTTAGTCTTGAGTCTACTAACATTTAGATGTCAAATGAGATGGATTGATAGGGCTTCCCATTTTTATTTTCAAAATTCACTGCATATAATTATTATTCAAACAAGTTGAAAAAGTATCCTTCAAACTTCAATGTGGATCTTACTAGTATCTCCATCTCACATGNCCTATAATGGTTCAGTCTATCTATTCATGAACTATTCATGAACAAATCTATCTATCCATGACATAGGAAAGAGTAGGTGAGTAGGTAGATTGTAGTAAGGAAGGGAGCACAAAGNACTGCATATAATTATTATTCAAACAAGTTGAAAAAGTATCCTTCAAACTTCAATGTGGATCTTACTAGTATCTCGATCTCACACGAGAAGGAGTTTGAGAGAGATTTCACAATCATTTTTTCAAAATTCGATCTTAAATTTATGTGAAAAGGTTAGACAAAAAACAAGGATTATTATATACTCTAATCTCTTTGTGAACCTTACATGATTAAAAAATGTCATTTTGACAAAAAACATATTTACAATCTCTTCTCTTAAATTCTGGGTTGATAGGTTTGAGTGGTATGCAAGGTAATGGAAGACTCCATTTAATATAAGGTTCATCATCAAGACAATGAGAACGAATAAATATTTGTTAATATATCTTTAACAACCCATTTCAAGAGAAAACTAGGAAATTGATAATGTAGACTATATAACTAAGACCAAACCCAAACCCTAAAAATGTTAAGCTAGATAATAAGGAAGCCTAAGTTGTGATTAAAACAAACACCGTAAATTNCTTTCAGATGCACACAAACTAATTGTAAATTAGAAATAAAAAGAAAATCATTTCCAACACCTAAATGTTTTAGGAGCAACAACTATTTATTCAACCTCCGAGATCCCACAAGAGATGACTATAATACACACTTGATTATTGTGTGGAAACCTATAATTCACATCTCTATGGACCTCACATGATTCACATTGGAAACCGTTGGGGCATATTCTTCCACTCATGTCATGGAGAAAGATCTCATACAAATATGGAGACACATGGACGGATACAACATCATTATTATTTTAGCTAATTAGAGTCCATACATATATAAAGCAGTCTCTACTCTCCCGGTCCCTCAACCATATAGTTTATTGAACTTAGATACAAGACAACTTTGTCGAGCCGGTGAAAGCCTCGATTGTNTACAATGATTCTAAACTTAGAATAAAATAAAACTCTAAATTAAATTTATTAATATCAAATATTTTTCTTAATGAATAAATTGTCAATTACTTAACCTATTATTTATAAACTATAGAACTAAATGTAATGTCGAATTATAACCTAGAAATACTACAAATTTTTATATAAAAGAATAATTTAAGAGAAATTTTTAATAATTAGTGAGTTATTGACCATAACCTAGGAAATATTTAATGTAAAAAAGTAACATAAATTATCATATCTCATTTACTCTAGTACAACGTAAAAAGAATAATTCTAACAAAAAAACAAAAAACTTTAAGATTAATTTACTCCAACTTAATTTTGTATTGATGACGATCCTTTTATAATAAAACTCAACCTAAATTTCATTAAAGAACACTGTAATAATTGAAGAGAGTCATAGTTTTGAACAATGTAAATCATTTCAATTATGGTAAAAAAACATTTATTTGTTTTAAAGTAATTCATCTCTTTGATTATTTTTATATTCAATCGTAAAAAAAAATTAATTTTAANAAAGAAAAACCCTAGAATGTAATACCTAATTCTTTGAGGAAACAACCTTTTTTATTAACCCTAAATTCAACAATTATTTTTAGAATTGAATCATGTCCTCCCGAGATGCTCAATTCAGAGTGATCAAACAAAAGCCCCAATTTTAGGTGGATTATGGATAGTCCCTCCAATGTATATCTAGTTTATACCCCAATTCTAAGTGATCAAACAAAATCCCCAATTTTAGGTAGATTATGAATAGACTACTATAAGGAAGAACTTAAAATTCTCCAACAAATATCACTACAAGTTGGGTGTCTACCATAGTAAAAAAGGAAGACAAATCATAAACACATGTTTGGGAGGTTTGCAACATGGAGGCTATTGAAATCATGTTCTTTGCTAGCTTATTGCACTCCTAGTCCCTCATTCATGAACGTCCATCAAGGTATTCCCTTGTTTAGATATATTGGTAGACAATTTGTACTTCTTGTTTCCATTATTAGGAGGCTGACATGAAAACAAAGGGGTCGGAGTCTACACAATTTACATTGTTGGTTGTTAAATATTTGATCCTTTCAAGATTTGGATTTCATTAAGGAAATTGGAATAGATCAAACACTTGTATTCAAATATTGTTCTTTATTTCAACCTAATGTTTATAATTCACAGAAGATAAATAGCATTGACAGATTTGGAACTCAAATACAAGGCTCTTTCTTCTTGCTCCTCCTCCCAAACAAAGTTGTGGTCCTAGACTATGAAAAATGATACATTATTTTGGTTCAAATTTCATTTAAATATTGGATTTTTTAAGGTTACATCTAATGAGTATTCGAGACTTAGTCTCGCAGACACGCAGTCACATAATACATTACAAATTTCAAACAACATTTTGGATGGAGAAATTTGAAACCCTTATATTTATAGAACCAAAAGGCACTCCAACCAACAACACATTTAACTTTTCTCCACATATAAAATGTTACACAATTGCGCAATGCTATACATACCTGTAAATTCATGACAACCAAGTCGACAACTTAGCTCTGCATAATATTTTGGAGGAAATAGAATTTAGGGAAACATTGAAGCATAAAATTAGAGATTTGAGAGTCCGAGTCTCGACCTTCGACAGTCCTATACTCGTAAACCCAGGATAATGTTTTTTTTTCCACATGCTCTGCCAATATTTTTAAGTTTTGGGAAGCTCAATCCATCCTACCCAGTGTTTTACCTTTGCTCCTCTTGCTCCTACATGTGACGAAGGTGGAACCTTCGAGTTTCCCACCGTAGATTACAATGAGGAATTACATTATGCAACCGTTTCCTTATACAGAAAGACTATTCGAAGCAACGCCATCCCAATTCCACAATATCATGATGCTTTAGAGTTGGTTTACCTTGCCTGAGATAGGCAAATGCATGTTTGTGTATTTCACATGATTATAAAATAAATCATTTTATAATTGCTTCTACATAACATAGATATATATTTGCAGGTGAGGACAAACTGCGTATTGTTTTCTCAAGGTGTCCAGAGACTTTTAGAGATCATCCTTCATTATGAAGACGCTCAGGGCGTAGATCATAGAGCCCACAGGAGGAAGAGGAAGAAGAAGAAGAGGACGCAAGTCAAAAGGTGAGGTGAGTGAGGAGGGGAGACATAATAGAGATATTTGCAGGAGCAACCCACTGGTGGTATAATGATGGAAACGAGCCTCTCCAAATCGTAGCCATTGTCAACACAGGAAACCCTCATAAACGACTCGAGCACAAGAGCTACTGCGTAAGCATCCCAAAAAATTAAGTCATGATAATCTTCAGTTAGGTATATGACAAATTCTTTCATTTCTTTTAGAGCCGACTATATGCATATTGTACAACCCTTCTCTCTGGCTGGCCCTCCATTCCAATTTCCTTTGCCTCTACTGCCTAACCCCCTTCCTCCGATGAGACAAGTAGAGTAAGCTACCTAGCTAGATCGTGGGAGACTAGGAGTGTTGATTCAAGTGATTTTGACCCCCGTAAATGAATGGAAATTGGAATAAATCCTAGAGTCTTGGACTAACTAGTATAGGATATGATTCATGAGCACAAACAAAGGGAGGCGTGCTGCTAGCCTGCTACGAAAGATCCATCATCCAAGTATTGTGGTGGTCATAATAGAAATGTATAGTACTGGGTGAAACCTTGGTCTATAAACATCCATACCCATTGGAGAAGGTTAGTTTGAAATCTAGCAAAGATTGCTCAATGCATTGTAAATTCCAACTTGTAACTTGTAACCAAAAATCCAACACCATTATTTTTTCCTTACGGAGCCTTGATAGTTGAGAGTTATCAAATCAATTCACCATCCATAGATATGACTCATATGAGCATTTAATTTCACATCATATACTCAAATACTCAAGTGACTTGTAGGTTGTGAGATCACATGACTCGGTGAACAATAAGATGACAGATGGAAAACCGAGTTGGCAGGTGGCATCATCTCATACCAATATTTAATGAAGTTGGTGAATAAGTAATGCATGCCAATGCCATTAAATGATTTAAAAGTGAACATCAAATCCTGAGTCACAATCGCGACTCACCAAGTTGAACTTGGAACTAGGCAGCCCAGTGGGCCACCATGGTCCATGTCAATTGGGACCGAGATCCTCATCCATGATCCAACTATTCAAGGGCACTTATGAAGGCTCTGAGTCCCGAATCTCCCATAGTCCACTAAATCACTGATAAGCCCTGGAAGGGAAAATTTTGTAGCTGCCCTTCTGTTGCAAATTTACGTATGCGTACTCAATTTCATTATTGACATGCTAGAAATGAAACTAATTTTTTTTTTGCATGGTAAAATTATTTTTGGCCTTCTATGACGTTTAAAATGGCTATTGAAGGGCTCCGAAGGCTTCAGATTTGAAGCATGTCTTACAGCATTGGAAATTAAAAGTAACTTAAACTTTTTAAATGATTTTTTTTTATAAATTAATTTTAATTAAATATTAAAATTAGATAATAAATTATGAGTTTACTTAAAATATAAAATTTTAATTTTTATCATTTATTTCAAAGAAAAAACAAGTATATTAATTACTAGATATGAATGAGTGAGTTTATGTTTACCATGAAATGTTAATTTCAAAGTATTTATAATATGAAACTAATTCCTATTTGAAATTTCAATTTTAAAGTATTTGTAATATGAAGTTTTAGAAATCTTCATATGTTATAGATAACATTTAAATTCTCTGTATATAGTAGATTAGATGTTGAGGTTAAGCATTGAACAAATGGAAAAGCTAAAGATATTGGTTTCCGTAAACCTTGGACTCAAAGACTCATTGTCCATATTTTTTAAAATGGTGATAAAACTAACCCTTTTAATTGTGGAGCTATCATGATTAGCCCTCTATCAATATAGAGTATTACTTTGGAAAATAAGATCACAATATGTCTAAAAAGTGAATGTGAATGGGCTAAATGCAAGGAGGTTTTAGAATGCATCACTTAGGGGACCATCTTGTTACACTTAGGATCATTGTGGTGGAGTAATGTAGTAGTAATAAATCCAATCTCTTTTGTTTTTTTTGTGAACTTAAGAAATGTTTTCGATATAGCATTGAGAAATAACCCATGGAATAGAGTATAAGAGCTAAATGTTCCTTTCGAGTTGACAGCTATTGTGATATGGTTATATGAGAATGTCATTACCAAGTTTAATAACATTGAGGGTCGGTCAAAATACATTAATTGTAATATTGGAGCTAAGTAAGGTTTCCCCCTCTCTCCTACCTTTTCAACTTATACATCAATAAGCTAGAAGGTTGTTTAAAAGAAGCACCTTTCACTAGCACTATATTAGGAGGAATAATCATTATCATTTTGATCTACTTTGATGATACAGTTATGGTGTCAAGGTTCCCCATTGATCTTCATAAGAAAATAAGAATTCTCAAGGATTTCTACTTTAATATGGGTATGATTGTTAACACCATCAAAAAAACCGTTATGATTATCAAATCTAATAAAAACTTGGAGGAAGTGACTTCACATGACTTGGCATTGAGAAAAGGATTAATAAAGGGTGGAAAGTTTATTTTTCTCTTGAAATCAACAAACCTTCTGATGTGAGATAAAAAAAGAGTTCTTGTTTGAAACTGTCATCACTCTCATTATCTTGAATAGTTGTGAAGTTTGAGGTTCAAACATCTCTACATAATCTTGGAAAAAGATTGAGCAAATCTAGAAATTCTCTCCAAATCTCTTTTTAATATAATATAAATAATTTATTAAAAAAAAGTCATTTAATTTTTAATACATTAAATCATTTTTCATATTGTGTTCTTATTATAATATTTACAAAATTCACATTTCAAATATGATTCATTTTATCACATTACAATAATTTTACCATAAAATATCCCTTCTCCATCAATAACAGAGATATTCACAATGAGATCATTAGTTGATTAAATCATTATCCAATATGAATGATGTTAATTTCTGGTAGGGATGCATTATTGAGATGCTAGGCTCATGAATTATAGTGGAGTGAGTTTTGCAATATTGAATTTTATTTCTATGGAAGTGTGTTAATTGATAAAATGTTGTAAAAATATTTATGTCAGTGTTGTCTTTTTATAGCCTCTACAGAGAAGTACTACTTCTAGATAAAAGGAGACTCAAGCTTCTTATAGTTCAAAGATGAAGAGGATGATCATTGGAGATGCACTTGGTAGTGCCAACTGTGGCAACAGTCAATGAGTGACCAATTATGTATGCTGACCACAATCTAAATTTTTGTGTCAAAGGCATGGGGTTCCATTCTTTCGTGTTTGATTCATAGGTGCTACTATGTACATTGAGCTTAATGTGACATTCTATAAAAAAATGTACAGTTGGAATTTTTTTTTATAGATACACGATTTTAGCAGACGTATATAATGAATTATTTATTGTTCGGTTTGTGATTATTGTTATGTTAAGGTTTATGACTCATTATATTTGATCTTCATGATGAATGATGTTGATGATGTTATTATTGTTATGGCACAATATATAATTTCTATATTGGCTTATGAATGTGTAATTTGACAATAATTATTGTGGTTTAGATTATATTAGTTCATGATCATGTGTCTTATGTTTCCTTACCGAGGATGAGTACCAAAATTCAAGGCATTGTAATCTTTCCTCAAAATATAAACCACCTCCCTTTTGATATATTCTTTTAAACAATCATTCATTGCATCACACATCACACATTGAATTAATAAACCCCTAACTCGAACATGAATGCACTTTTCATGTATGGACATTGCCAAACATCACCTTAAATGTAAAATTCATGTATGAACCAAAATAATATGAATGATAAAACTTTCACAAAGTGACCTTATTATTTTATTATAACCTTCATTTCTTAACAAAAATAACATGATTCAATTGTCACGCTTATTATCTTGTGGGGTTACTCTAAAGTGTTTACACAATGTTTGGGGGTGTTGTATCACATTCACGGTACATGGTATATCATTATGCGTTTTATGGCCCATGATGGACTTACACATTGAAGTTGGATTACTTAGTGTTTTCTTAACCTCGATTGGAATCTTGCATGGCATTCTTCCTTGGTGCATTGGAGATATTCAAAAACTTAAGACATAGGTTTCATGATGACCATGTGGAGATTGCTCAAGATGATGTTGTGCCTTGGTGGAGGAGTGTTTATCATTCTCTAGGAGAGCGTTGAGATATAGATAACATGGGGTGGCCAATATGCTTGGATGGAGCCTTGGAGTTGACTTGAGGATGCTTGAGTTTCCATTGTGCTCATGCCCATGAAGTGGACCCAATGGAGTACATGGATTAGAAGGAGAAATATTGGAGTCCTTGGAGGCTTGTAATAGGAGTGTTGGATACATCTTGTGGAGTGCCCTTGAATTGGAACCTTGTTTGTATGAAATCACCTTGGAGCTTAAAATGTGTACCTTTAGAGTATAGTGCTTCACATGTGTGAGCCTATTTGTGTTTATAGTAAGTTACTTGTATGGATTTGGGCCCACCTATTTATTGTTGGACACCCTTACCTCTCATGTATATAGAGGATGAAAATAGTAATTTTGTAATATATCATGGCTTAACTATCTTATGTTAGATATGTGAGGAGAAGATCTCACTTCTCTATCTGTTTTCAATGTACTTTATTTAACTTGTCTTGGAGATATTAGGGTTTCTTGGAGCATCTTGAATAATAGGGTTAGAGTTTCATTGTTTGTAGAAAATGGAGTTATGATTTTGTGGATAAAACCCTAGGTTGTACTTGTTGAGGAGGAGGATAAAGGAGATATCTTACTTGGAGCAAAGGAAGCCTGTTGGTCTTGATGGTAGTTTTTTGGAGGATCTTTGCTGGAGCTAGGCTTTTCATTATTTTCCTTAACTAGGGACTTGTAAGATAGAGGATTAAGCCTTCATATGAGGCTATTATGTACATGTAATTCATCTTTACACAAACACATGTATATGAAGATTCAAGATCTATCCAAAATTTTCTTATTGTAGATTTAGTTTTCGTTTATCTTTATCATCATGCTTTCGTACTTTCCAATGCTTGTAGGTATTATTAGTTTGGAATAATTTAAGGTTTGAATTGATAAGTGATTTAACATTAACCTTGAATAATATAATGTGTATTTAATTCTATCACAAAGTGATTTTCATATCTAGTTTATGTACGATAAGATCTGGTTTATACATGATAAGGTTTACTGCATGATAAAATTTGGCAATATATTATCACTTCATTGTCTTATGTTAGAGATGCAAGTAGAAGATCTCACTTCTTTATATCTCTATATTTATACTATATCTCTCTTGTATGAGAGGTGCTAGGGTTTCTGGGAGTACGATGTCTACTAAGGTTAGAATTTCATCCCTTGGAAACAATGTAATTTTATGGCTTTGTGGATAAAACCATAATTTGTACTTACTGAGGAAGAGGATAGAGGATATGCTTTGCTTGGAGAAAAGGATTCTTGCTGGTGTTGATGTTAGTTTGGGGAGGATCTTTGGTGGAGCTAAGGTTTTCTTTGTTTTCTTGAACTAGGTATTTGTAGAGATAGAGGATTGAGCTTTGGTATTAATATATTATATGTAATTCATATTTATGCACATACACACACATATGAATTTTCAGGAGATGTACACAATTGTCTTATAGTATATTTTATTTTAAGCTATCTTTTATCTTCATATTTGGGTAATTTCGAGCAATTGTAGGTCTTATTGGTTTGACATACGTTGAGGTCAAAGTTGTTGAGTTATTTGTCATCAATCTTGAAGAAGGTGGGGCATATTTATTGCTTCCATAAAGTGATTTTCATATATTGTTTATGGATGATAATGCAACATCCCACATTACTATTGTTCTTCTGTAATGAAATACAATAGTAAGTGCTTTCCTGGCAAAGAGCTCAAGGCCAAGGCCTTTCCAGGAAACTTTGTATGTATAATTATTTATTTCCTAATTTGTAATTTTGAAGTTGTAAATTTAGGAGATTGAAGCCTATGAAACAACTAAAATGACAAGGCAACGAGATCCAATAGGGAGAGAGAGTGAATGGATATGAAATCCATGATAATGATGATGAGTGTCATCTTCGTACCCTAGGCAGTGGAAGAAAGATAAACACTAGATGTTGACTTCATGACCTATACTTCTAGGCCTCATCGTAAATAAATGGTAACTACTCATCGCAAGCTAATAGTCAACTCCTATGACCTATCTACTAACATAAAGCTAATTCTTACTAAATGATCCTGAAGAGAAGAGGGCAGCCTCAATGGAGTCGAGCCCCATGTTATTTTGTTTATATATGTGTGTGTGCGCGTGCTTTTCTAAGTGAAAAAGGGATGGATGACCTCAATGGATCCCATTTCAAGTCTCATTGACATTGCTAGTTTATAATTGTTCTTTCTGCTCTAAATGAAGAAACCAAGGGACGAACCTCATTAGAGTTAGTCCCCTTCTATTAATTGTTACTTTGTTTACTTCAGATATCCTCTACATGAATTTTTTTACATATTTAAGACAAGCCATTAGTGATCCTCCTTGCCCTTGTTTTTCTTTTTCTATTGTTGCATGTTTACGTCGATAGGCGTATCTATCTTAGAATTTTAGGGTGGACTACCATCTATGGAAGAGAATGAGACAAGTGTACTGTCCAGATTGATTCTATGGGTGTCGTCCAAAATTCATAATTAACAATTTCAAAAAAATAAAAATAGCTTAGTTAACATCTAATAAGTATAGTTCATGGTAGGTGGAAAAATTAAACTTCAACTTCAACTATTCAATTATTAGAAACAACTATTTGATTATTAGATACAACTATGAGTTGATGATACAACTATTAGCTTGACATCAAATCCAATAATGACTTTTACTTGAACTGCACTACTTTCTAATTTAACTATTAGATACAACTATTAGCTCAAGTCCAATTATTATACAATTTTTGGCTTAACTTCAACTATAATCAATGTTATATTGGATAACTATTAACTTAACTATTAGATACAACTATTAGCTTACCTCCAATGATTATACAACTATTAGCTTAACTTCAACTCTAATCACGGTTATATTGGATAACTATTATATTAACTATTATATAGCTATTAGGTTAACTCAAATAGTGATACAACTATTAAATTAAATTTAGATTAATGTGGTAATAAAAAACTATTAGATGAATGTGTAGTTGTACTCCTGAATCTATCTCTTAGCCTAAAAAGTCAAACTTCATTGCAGTGAAACCATGCACCGCCCAATAAGCTTTATGTTTGGCAGCGTAGCATCATGAGAATAATAGATTAGGTAATGTACTCCAAGGGTGATAGGCTCAATGCAATCTAAAACTATGTATTACTATTTTATTATAGATCTCAATGTGTCAAATATATACCTCTCGGTGTATTCCAAACATATTAATCTTATTAATATAGTTGTTACTAGTAAAACTATGAAGGAAATGGCATAATTGACCCTCTTCCCTCTTCCATATACCATAGGATAGTCGTCCCTCTCCCCACTTCGATTTGCATTGGATGGGTGTAGAGGCAATACTTTCACATTTCTCTTATTGGTTGAGTTTTGAGTTAAAGAATGAATGTAACCATATTATCATTTTCCCTTGTTTAAAATAGAGTGGTGGTGGTTGTAACATAGTCGACCCTCTCCATATTGTCATTGCATTGGGTGCATGTATATATGTTCAATGAAAACGCTTGGGTTGGATCTTTGTGCCAAAGACTAAACACATATGTGTATTCTATTCAATCAGATGGGTAAGTTAAATCCCTCCATGCTTTGACCAAGTTTTCGTTTCTTTGATCTTATAAAGAAGGTGCATGGCTTCCTTGCTCTTCTTTTTGTACTATGAGCATTTTAAAAAGAGCTGGGTTATTCCAGTAAGGAACCGAGCCATGTTATTTCTTGATAGTGCAATTACATCACAATGTATATATTTTATCGAAGTACATGGCAATTTCCATGGATATGTTCCTCAGGTAACGTTTGGAATTTCACATCCAAATCAACCCTTGCAAGAGCCCAAGGTGTACTTTGTATAATACTGAATTTTGATTTGGTTCCAAGGGAGTTGGGCTCTCTCTCACTTTAAAAGAACCGATCCCAGGCTTCATAATATGTGTATAAAGAGTGTGAACTCTGATGCTTTGGCATAACTACATCTTACTAAGATAAAATTAAGAATGTGTGATATGATAGAATGAGGGTGGTCTCTATATAAGAGTCGACTCCATGTGCTAACCATGTATTTATCAAAATGTGATATAAAGAGTGTGAACTCTGATGCTTTTAAGCATAGCTACATCTTAATAGGATGAAATTAACGATGTGTAATATGTTAAAAATGAGTGTGGTCTCAGTAAATTGTTCTCTGTCCTAGTGGATCCTTTCCCATATCACGGATGTCCTCTTTGCATGAAAACATACATTGAACATAGAGACAAGCGATAGGGAGGAACATTGCAGTCAAGCCTTTAGTCGCACTAGTCTATTTTATTCAAATAAGGAATCTTAAGTTGTTGTATTATTATTTATTATGCTTTGAAAATATTTATTCATAATGCTTGATATAAATAGATTTTTTTGTAAAGATGAAAGATAATTTTCATGTGATGTAAAATGGTAGGAAATGAGATATTTGTCCTCTGTCTATTTCGAGTATAAGTATGATTTTGATACATGGTAGTATAAACTTTATATTGAAACAGTTTTGTATTTTATGTATCCCTATAATTTTAGAGATAATGCCAAGATAAGTAACCAAGCCTAAATCTTAAAGTATGCATTTGTACTTCTAACTAATTTTTATAATAAGTGATAATCAAAGAATTGACATTGAAAATTTTGTATAAAGATTGGTGTATGCTGAATAATAAGTGACAGTCAAATAATTGACATTGACCAATTATCTATGAAGATGGTTGTATGCTGACAAGATAGACTATGATTGAATAATATGAAAATGTGGAAGGTAGCTAAAGGGATTTATAGTAAGATTCGTATAGAATGAATTGCAATTCCTTATGATTGAATGGTTGAAGTATTGACTTGGTCATAAAGTGTATGATTGAAAGTCAACTAAGTATGAATGAATGTATCTCATTAGTCTAGATGATTAAAGTATTAGAGGCTAATAGAAAAAAAATTAATACCATGTACCTAATTAGAAAAGGGTTTATAATGTATTGACATGTCTTAGTATGGATGTAACTCTTATGCTAAGAGTGAAAATGGGCTTATACTAAATTGACGTAGCAATTACTTTAGATCAAATGCACATTATATGTGAAAAACTATTATCATCATGGGTTAAACTTACGCCTCATATTGGAATGAATGATTGTTTATACTCACCTATAATATATGATCTTTATAGCTTAATCTTTATAAATGAATGTGATGAGAAATGTTCATTAAATCTAACATGTTGGTTGGTAGGGAAGAAATTTTATACCTCGGATAAGATCAGGTCTTGCACGATTATATATATATAGTCTTGGAGTCACCAGAGTTTCTTTAATCATATTAACTACTAAGGTTAGGGAAATTTTATTGAATCCTTTGAGATACCAAAACCCTAGTTCTTTAAATCATTAAATACAATAAACTTTTGGTCATGGACTTACAAGAGAGGTATTCCCTTAGCTATAATTCGATGTCATGATTCTAAAAGAATCTATGGTTCCTCAATCCGAGTCTCAATTCTCATAATATGGCAAGTTGTAACTTGCCTCCTGTAGGCATTCGTGAACACGTGGTGAATTTTGTTTAGGGAATTAAAAAAAATAGAGTGACGGGATTGAGTACCATAATCTCCCAAAAGTTTTTCTGTTGGACAAGGACAATGTGATGATTATGTCCACATGCTCACAAATCAATGTTTCCAAGAATTGACCATTTAATGCAAAAAATTTAGTTTATGTTAATGAACAATAGCCTAGTCCCAAAAATCACCCAATAAAACAAAACTCTTAGTCATGGACTCATGAGAGAGGTATGCCTCTAGTTGTAACCAGATGTATGATTCCAACAGACTTGATGGTTTGTCGATTCGAGACACCTTTCTCATTTTCTGGTGAGTTGTCCCTTCCCCAATAAAGGTATTTAGGGACACAATGTGAATTTGGCTTGAAGGTATAGAAAAAAGATGGAGCAACAACATTGAGTTCTATAAGCTCCAACACGTTTATTAGGACAAGGCGAATGTGATCACACAGTCGACATTCTCACGAAGTAGAGTTTTCAATAATTGACTCTTTAATGCAAACATTACACTGCATGTTGATAAGCAAAACCCTAGTTCCAAAAATTGTCCAATAAAAAACTTATTGACCATGGACTCATGGGAGAGGGGTTCCCCTAGATATAATCATATTTCACAAGGCTAATAAAAATGATAGTTCATTAATATTATGACCATTTAATGCAACAATTGCATTACATGTTAATGAGAAAAAACCCTAGTTTCAAAAATCGTCGAATAAAAAGACTTCATGGTGATGGACTCATAAGAGCAGAGTGCCCATAACTTAATCAGATGTTATGAATCAAGTAAAATTGACATTTTTCCAAGTCCAAATCTTGTTGCTCATTTTATGGCAAGTTGTAACTAGCCTTCATGAAGGCATTTCAATCCATATCGTGAATTTGATACAAGGGCATAAAATTAAATGGAGCAGCAGGACTTAGTGTCATAAGATCCATAAAGATTGTTTAGACAATGCATTTAGGGAGACATGGTGAATTTGGTTTGGGGGCATAAAAATAAATAAAACAATAAAATTAATTTTTGTAATACCAAACAAGTTTTTTTTAACAATGATAGGTATAACTCCCGATTCGATATTATTCCATTGCTAATGCATTCTTTTATACATTACATGTGACGGTTGTGTTTCACCTTCCACCCAGCCTTTTCGGCTTCCTAACTATTCAGATTTCTTTATTTATTTACAATATATAATCCCTACGGATTATATTCTAACAATCCCCCTATTAATCAGAAGGGGTGTTCGTAAGTCCGAGCATGTTTCTGAATCTTTCAAACTTTTCTCGTCCAAGCGCTTTGGTGAAGATGTCTGCAATTTGATCATTTGTGGAACAATGTTGAAGATGGACTATCTTGGCCTCTACATGATGTCGAATCAAATGATACTTTGTGTTGATGTGTTTGGTTCGATCATGGAATCTAGGATTCTTAGCCAGCTTGATTGCAGAAGTATTGTCGACCAATAATGGAGTGGAATTTTCTTGTTTTTCTTGCAAATCTTCAAGTATCTTCCTGAGCCATACTATTTATTTCATTGGTTTAGTTGCAGCCACATATTCTGCTTCTGTTGTTGAATCTGCTGGAACCGACTGTTTGCGTGATCTCCACGAGACAACTGCTGATCCAAGACTCATAGTGTATCCAGAAGTTGATACTCCTGTCTCCTTATCGCCATCAAAATCTGAGTCTGAGTACCCAATAAGTTTGAAGTCATCCACTTTAGAGTACTTGATTCCAACGTCTTGAGTCCCCTTCAAGTATCTTATAACCCTCTTTGCAGCTGACCAGTGTCCTTCACAAGGTTTATGCATGAACCTTGAAAGTATGCCAACAACATAAGAAATATCTGGTCTAGTTGTTGTAAGGTAGATAAGACTTCCTACAAGTTGTCGATACTTGGTCGCATCTTCAAATTCTTTTCCTTCGCTTGATGTGAGCTTCATTTTCTGTTCCATTGGAGTAGATATAGGATTGCAATCTGTCATGCAAAATTTGTTTAGTAGTTCTCCAACATATTTTTTCTGAGATAGGAATATGTACTTAGGATGTTGAGTGACTTCAATTCCTAAGTAATAGTGGAGATGTCCCATATCTGTCATTTCAAATATCTTTTTCAAATCTTTCTTTATGGATCCTATATAGCTCTCATTGTTCCCTGTCATCAAAAGATCATCTACGTACACCACAAGATACACAACAAATCTTCCAACTTTCTTTATAAATAGTGTTGCATCATCAAGATCAAAATGTTCGAAATTTAACTTCAAAAGATGCTCGGTTAACTTTTCATACCATGCGCGAGGCGCTTGTTTTAGGCCATACAAGGATTTGACAAGCTTGCATATTT
>LPNX011152251.1:40407-113583 GCA_001517045.1 Pseudotsuga menziesii | reverse complement strand
GCTTGTTTTTCTATCAATGCATGAAAGTCTTTGAATGTTTGAAATGCTTCTGATTTTGTCTTTAAACAGTAAATCCAACACATTCTTGAGTAGTCATCAGCAAATGTCATAAAATACTTATTCCCATTTGCTGAAGGAGTTGGCATTGGGCCACATAAATCAGAATGCACTAATTCTAATTTCCTACTTGCTCTGAAATTAGATTCATGGAATGGCAGCTTACTATGTTTCCCTAATATACATGCATCACATTTATTCTTCTCTTTGGGAATGGTGGGAAAACCAAATACACCATTCTTTCTCAACAAACGAAGACTGTTATAATTTAGATGACCAAATCTTGCATGCCACAATGAACTAGATGACAAATTACCTTCTCCATGCTGAGAGAGGTAGGCATAGTTCTGAACTCTTGCAGATGAACCCTTGAGCTTTAGCAGCTTCCCATCTTTGTATCCAGTCATGATGACTTGGTTGTCAGAGGACTTTCTTATTTCCATGATTCCATCAAACATGTGGATGGAATGGCCTTGCTGTCGAATCTCCACCAAGGACAACAGGATTCTTTGCAACTATGGAAGATAAAGAACATTCTTCAACAAGAAATCATGGAATCCAGGCATCTTCAGTCGAATGGTGCCCATTCCCTTTGGTTTAATACTTGACTTATCTGCAAAGTAAACTATGCCATCTATTGTTTCATTCAGTTCTCCAAAACAGTCTTTTCTAAATGTCATGTGTGATGTTGCACCAGTATCAAGCAGCCAACAATCTTTGTAAGATGAAAGTGAAGTCATTTCATTAATTCCAAGGTTACGATGTGCAGAATCAGAAGATTTACTAGTATCTTGATTTTTACTGTCATCTTTCTTCTGGTTATGCTTGTCTTTGATGGAGTCCCATGAATCCCAACACTGATCTGATGTGTGCCCAGTATTTCCACAACGCTTGCACTACAAATCTGATCTTTTGTTTCTGCCCGCTCTGCCTCTGAAGTTTCTTCTTCTTCTGCCTCTCTCTTTGCCAGAGAGAGTGGCACCAACTATTGATGACAAATATTGCATCTTTTACAGCTGTTAGTGTAATTTACAAGAATGAACTTAATATGACAAAGAGAAATAGAAAAACAATAACCTTGTAGGTCTACAGTCTCTGCCAAGGTGAATACAATGCAAGTTTACAGGCTTCTTCAATACAATTGTTTCACACAGACTTTATTCTTCAAGGCAGGTCGTGACTCCAGCAGCTTATACTTCTAGTTGCAGCAGCAGAATAATTGCATAGTGGCAATATTCCCAATTGCATGAGCAGTCTCAATGCAATCAACACCAACAAAATAACAAGATTCTTCAACGCAATATATATATCAGTCTTCAACACAATATATGTCAACCTTCAATATATATCAGTCTCAATAAAGCAAGAGTCTTCAATATATCAGTCATCATATATATATTCTTTAATATATCAGTCAGTATATATATATATTCTTCAATATATCAGTCAGTCTTCAAAATATTTTTTATCTGAGATTGTCTCTCACACAAAATTCCTGATTAAGAATTGAAAATAGATGAGGGGAAATCAATGTTGTACAGCACCCAGAGAAATGAGTTCTCTGGTCAACACATCCAAAAAAACTCCACGCAGGCAGCACGCATACTTCAACTCAGTCTTCAGCAGTCCACAATGCAGCACCAGGCAGTCTTCAAGGAAGCTCCACGCACAACTCTCAACTATGGAGAGGGATCCTAGCACTTTCCCTGGTGGTAGTAGTCTTAAAAAAAATGATTCCACAGCCTTCAAAAATGCAAACTTTACTCCAACGCAAGTGCTATCACCATTCACCAAAGACGTAGCTCTTCAACAGCGAGGAATTTGAAAGCAATCACCACAAGTGAACGACCATCAACAAGACTTCAATGGCTCACAGCTCAATTACAATAGCTCACAGCTCACTGATAGTTCAACGAGCTCAAGAAGAATCTTCATCAACTCTAAATGCACCAATATCAAGCAATAGAAATGTATCGCAGCTCGTAGCAATGATAGAGCAAATTCAACAAGTAAGGGGAGGCCTCAACACCCAAACACAACTATTCACGGGATCTCCACATTGAGTCTTTCACATCACGACAAATAATGGGATCACAAAAACGTGGGACCACAAAAGAGAGAGATACACGAACTAGGGTTAATTTAGGATTTTTGTTTCAGAAGGAGGCGAACATTTAGATGATGCCTGCTGCCGATGTTCATCTCGGCACCAAGAACTGCAATTTTCAGATGGAGCGTTATGTGTACAAGAGGCGTTATGATGGGATATTCATCATCAATTTAGGTAAGACTTGGGAAAAGCTTCAGCTTGCTGCAAGGGTGATTGTTGCAATTGAAAAACCATAGGATATTATTGTCTAGTCTGCAAGGCCATATGGGGAGCGTGCTGTCTTGAAGTTTGTTCAATATACTGGAGCACAGGCAAGTGGTTGATGACTGTCACATAGTCGCACCACTCCCAAGAGCGATGATATTTACCTTAAGCTTTTCGTGAAGCTATATCATTTCCTCATGAGGAAAAACAATAGCTGCTTCAATGCAGAATTAGGGTTAGGTATCACACAGAATTTTTGGTGCCCACGCTATAAGAAAAAAATGTATAAAGAGGTAGACTAATGGGGCAGCAGACTGATAGGTAAACGGAGGTCTGGCAAGCAGACTGCCAGGATAAAAAAATCAGGTATCGCTCTATTGAAAGGAAGACTGGCAATGGACTGGCAAGCAGAATGCCAGGACTGAAATGCAGCAGACAGGAGTTATGGCAAATAGCCAAGCTCTGATACCACTGATAGGTATAACTCCCGATTCGATATTATTCCATTGCTAATGCATTCTTTTATACATTACATGTGACGGTTGTGTTTCACCTTCCGCCCAGCCTTTTCGGCTTCCTAACTATTCAGATTTCTTTATTTATTTACAATATATAATCCCTATGGATTATATTCTAACAAACAATACTAAGGTGACTAGGATATCTACAATCCCGAAACAAATTTTTAAATAATTGACCCTTTAATGTAAAAACTGCACTACATGTTAATGAGAAAAGCCATAATTTTGGAATTTTTTTATAAAAAATCTTCCTGGACATGGACTTAAGGGAGAGGGGCACCATTAGTTGTAATTCGATGTCTCAAATCCAACATGATCAATGGTTCATCAATATGAGTCTCAATTGCAAAGTTTATGGTGAGTTGTAACTTGGCTCTTAAAGGGATTCAAGGGCACATGATGAATATTGTTCGAGGGCATAAAAACCAGACAATGTAGAAAAATTGAGTGTTGTAATCACTATCAAGTTTTTTACACAAGGCCAACTTAATTATGTTATCCACACACTTATGAATTAGAGTTTTAAATTCCCATGAGAAGCTACCCTTTTTACTAGTCTTTTAACAAATAGGTTTCCCATCTATACATGAAAAATGCACAAGTTGTTAGATTAATATCCTTGTTGATCCAGGAGGATATTGGTGGCCACCCACCTATTCCACTTGGACCCCCACCATTTTTCTTTTAGTTTTCCAGTTTCCTTAATTGTAGCACAATTTACTATTTTTGGCAATTTTCGGGTCCTAAACTTCTGGAGCCGTTTTGAGGCCCTAAACGATGTTTCTTCGGCATCGAATGGTGGGGAAAATATGAGTTCGTTTCGAACTCTATATTTGTCATTTATGGATGTATTCCTTAAATAGATCTTTCTAACAATGTATCATGCGCGTCAAACGGAGGTAGTATACAAAAGTTACAACCCCGGAAAATTGATGTACCAAGTTACCCAACAGGGCCCACATTCTGGCGTTTCACCTCCTAGGGTTAGGCTTTTAGATGTGTAGGGTTTCCATTGTTTATATCAATAATATATAGGCCTTCGAGCCTCATTGTAACATAGAGGTCAAAGGCATGTAGCCGCCACATCTCTTCTTAGAGATAAGCTACCAACACTCTAGCTAGTTTATTTCCATTCTGTATGTAAACAAGTTTCAGTTCTTTGATAAATGAAATGAAGTGTTATTTCTGCTGCATACTTGTTTATATGGTTATTTGTGTATTTTGTTGCATTCCTGCATAAATCCGGATCACTTGTTGTCAATAAAATGCACAAATATATGCAAGATTTTGTAGAATTATCAATTAAAACTTAATTTAATAGAATGGGGAGAAACAAATTTTAGAAGAAAAGAATACATAAGTAGAAAGGAAAAATGACCAAAGTATTTGTCATGTCTCCAATTAAATAATTTCCAAATAAGACTATTTGCAAATAATGTTTGACCAACCTACTAGTTCCCTAGGTTGAGATGTAGACATAAATTTTGTAATAAGGGGCTATGGGACCCAAAAGGACTTTAGTTTACCATATTCACATTTAAATGGGTCACATAAATGATAAATTATAATAAAATAAGGTGGCATGGGTTCATGAAGACACTTGGAAGCTTGTGGAGCCTTTAGGTGACTAGATTCCCTACACACTTGGCATGATATTCATCCAAATTCGAACACATGGGTAATGTAACATTATTGGATGGTGATGTAGTGTCAAATATCATATAATGATCCAAGTAATTCAAATTGGTAAATTAGGTAAACTCACATGGAAGAGGAAGAGACTAGAAGACAAGGTGTACCACTTGGAAGGAGATTCTATGTACTCTATGACAACAATAGAAGGAAGATTCTATGACAAGTATGACAAATTCAGACCTGATTTATGACATATGAAAAATATGACATGATAGGTATAAAAATAGCCATCAATAGGTAAAATTTGGGAGTTAGAGGCAACCATTAGAATTGGGGAAAGAATTGGAGCATGAAGAGGAAGACAAGTGTCATGAGAGTTACTAAACCACTGAGATGAGTTGGAGGAATGCCATGGAGGGAAATTTGACCTTAGGAGGCATCATGAAGTTAATAAAATAATTTCAAGAGGAAGGAGAATATATTTTTATCATTTTTAATTATCCTTTGGCATTTTGGAGAGCTTTTGCTTGTCCATTGCATGGTGAGTGTTCACTCTCCTTGCTTGTGAACCAATTTCGAGGGAGTTGGATTCCTTTCCAAGTTGGTTGATGGAGAGGCCATTTATACCTCTCATTGGAGCTTAATGAAGGATTTTTATATGCATTTTTAAGGTCCATACATTCTAATTCTCATCTATTCCCCTATTCTCTCGGTCCTTCTTTCTCCGTTCCCCCACACTCTCATGTTGATGGTGCACTTATGGGAGTGATGCTTGCACTTTGATGAGGATATTTGATGCCCAAGATTGGGTATATCATGTATGGATCTGTAATATCATATCCATATTCTCTGTAAGTGGAAATATCAGAAATACATGCATGAAAGGTTTGCATTCCCCATGCTCTAGAATAACTAGTTTTCATGGATTTAGCTTCAATCTTGAAGTAGTTTTATATCAGATTTGTATGAGGAATTTTATATGAATTTGTTGATTTTTGGGAAGACATATATTATTTAATATTCTATAATTTCTTTCTCATATTCTATTCAGCTCAAAATCCAATAAACTCATGTGTGAAAAGCTTGCATTCCCATACTGTTCAATCACTAGTTTCCATGACTTTGTCTTCAATCTTGAAGGAGTCTTGTATCAGATTTGTATGAGGGGTGTTATATAAGTTTGATGATGTTGTGATATCCATATATGATGTGTTACTCTGTAATTACATGTCCCTATTCTATGTGGGTTGAAATACAAGAAATCCATATGTGAAACTCTTACAATTCCATGCTACTAATTCACTAGTTTTCATGTATTTGACTCCCATACTGAATGAGTTGTATACCATACTTGTATGAAGGGATTTATATGGGGTTTAATAATTTTTGGGAAACACTTTGTATTATTTATATGTTCCATATATGTCATAAATAGATCTAGTTATGCAAAATCGAGCTAGTTATGCAATTTCCCCATAAGCAATTTCACTGAAAGTTATCAAACGAATGTGGAACTCTATAACCAGTTTACAGAACTAACAACCATGTGTAATGGAATTCAACGAGGTATTATATCAGTCCCAATACTCTTCTTACAAATTTTGGATGTTCATACATAATTTGGGAATCCCAATTAGCCTACACCCTAGGGGGGATTTCATCACAAATTCCTAGTAATTTTTGGCCTTTTTGTCATCATCCACAAACAAGGTTGTAGAGGTATAAATTATGATAAAAATTATCCATAAACCACCTTGGTATGTTTAAATACTCACCATACCATTTCCTTTCAAATGCAGGACCATTTGGTGGAAGTTTGAACCCTTTAGAGTCATGACTAGTTAAGCTCTAATTTTGCCCGAACTGCACTTTTCTCCAAAATTCCAAAAAATGGACATTACAGTGGTATCATAGCATGGTCCTTGCACATGTGCATTAATTCCATACATTGAATAAAAAATTTCAGACATTTATTGGCTTCACAATAGACCCACTATGCCAACTTTCCTTCCTTCCCAACTAACGAAAGAAGAAATTACAACCATAGATATCGAAGCATGTTACCAGGAGTATCGAACTTTGAGATGGTGTATTCATGAAAGGTATTATTTACAATAATACATTTTCAAGTATGGATTTATGTACAAGAAGTAAAATGTGAACTCATTAAAGAAAAATCATCCTACTTGTGAAAAGAGCAAATATTTATCTTGCCCTATAAATGAAGAAGTTATAAACACTTCTATGGACGTCATGCGAAATATTTGGAAGAAATTTTGTTCTAAAGGAGATGAAAAGAGCTTAGATACACCATTAAAGAAAGTGGAAGATATTCATGAAGTGGAACATCAATCACCTAGATGTGGTTGCATAGAAGAACATGAAGAGGAATATGAAGACAAGCACAGAATCCTTAATGATGGGGGTTGTGAAAATCAAAGAGAATCTACTTATGGATCATTGAACTATGAAGGAGTACCTAGTGATGGGTGATCACAACTCTATGTTGGTGACATAGAGATCAAATTTGAAAATGTTGTTGTAAGCCAAATTTCTCATGAGAATAAATATGAATACCTTGTAGTAGCTAATGAAGAACCAAGGTCAACTTCCCCATCACCACTTGAGATTCAAGAAGTTGATCGAATCAAGAAGAAAGAATAAGAGGAGGTTCACTCCCATGAACTATGATTCATTGAAGGGTATTTAAATATGAGTGAAATGAATATCCATGAGGCCCTTAGCATAATCCATGACACTAAAGCATTGGTATCAAATTCTTGTTGGAAAGTATCTTCATTGGAGGAGCCATCCTTCCTTGAAGACATGGAGAAGATTCAAAGAGCAATGTGCACAATTGAAGGTAATTTCATGTCTTTTATTTTTAATAGAAAAAATTTGGTTGAGTTTAATGAATGGTTACATGAAACAAACTTGAATAATAATGAGGATATTCATAATCTCAAAAATCAAAATGAGCAACTTCTTAAGAGATTGCAAGATACATATTCTTCCTCCTATGTTTCATATTGTCATATGGTAGACTGCTTGGAGGATTCTCATGACATAAGGGATAATGAGAGACATGGAAAATTTCAGGTTCTTGATGTGTTTGAATATCATCTTAATGAGATCCAATCACTTGTTGTAGTGGAAGAGGAACTTGAGCTTCCTCTTGAAAATGGTTACACACTTTTTGAAGAAGTGCATGATTCCACTACCTTGGAACTGACCTATGAGGAAAGTGTTGCATTTTTTAGGATTGCGCATGTTCCTACCCCTATGTATCCTTCACAAGATGAAAATTTTGCAATTTCTAATCCTTTTGGTGAGTTGGTTCTTTCTCCTACATCCTACACTTCCATATTTTGCAACATTGATCCTAATGAAGTATGGGTGAAAGGTTTTTTTAATGGTGCCACATGAGGAGTATGAAGCTCCTATATCTCCTTTTAATGATGAAATTATTAGAGCACCATATTATTTAAATTTTCAGCAACATCCTTTGTTACATTATGACGATACACGTCCACATGGGTGCACCTATAATTTTCACTTGAGTCACTTGGAGACTCATGATTTTCCTTGCTCCTCGCCTAGTCCCTTTGATGTTGGAGGAACTTCATCCCACACTTGGGTGAAGAGATATATAATTTAAGAACATTATTATTAGAAGCAAAATCCTTTGTTATTTCATGATGATATACATATTTTATGGGTGTATTGATGAGACTTCTTTGAGCCACTTGAAGTCTTCATGTTTTCTTTGCTCCTTATTGGGTTCATATTTTGGTGGAGGTTCTTCATTTGCTTCTTGGATGAAAGAACACATGGATGATGATTATTTTGATGCATATTACATTATTTTGGGGCAGAATTACAGGACATGTGATCCTCACCTATGTCATTGGAGAATATCTGATATAATACTTGATGCTTGTGTGGATGGGCCACATAATAATCTACTTACCGGGATGTACAAGCACTTTCATGATTCTATGATGAGGTAACTTCTTGATGTACATTTGTATGATGCTATTATGTACTTTAATGATCTATATTTTGTACTCATGATGTTTGGAAGGGTGAAATATAAGCAATGGGATCCTATCATTGCTTGGTTTCATCTCACTTGGAGTAGCAGTTCGATTGTTGGTTTGAGAAAGAAAACCAACCTTTAGTTGTTTGACTTCAACTTTGCAGAGCAATGTTCCAATTTCCTATGTGGGAGACCTTTTGAGATATGGATTCAATTTTGAAATGCTTGGTGTTCATGGCATTTAATCATGGAAATTTTACAGCATGCATGTATCAAGATCATATGGGGCCCTGGGACCAGTTTTGGTCTCATTGGATTCAATTTTTGGGGCAACACGCAACATTGGAGATTTAGTCACCACTTGAGAAGATGATTGTAATTAGAGTAGTACAACAGCAAGCATGGTGGTTCCTCTCTTAATTTTTCTTGGAATATTAAGAAAATCAAAGCTTGGTAACTTAGTACCAACTTCAAAGAATTATACAAAAGAAAAAAAGGCTGAAAGTTCATAAAAGGTTTCCAAAATATGGAGGTAAATATTATTTGTGCAAATTTGGTTTTTATGGATTTGATTAATCCTTTGGTGTTGGTGGTGATGTTACAGGATATATCAATATGCATAATCCACGTATCTTTACTTTTTCGGAACACAAAATTGCAATACATTAGTACCACTACTCAAATTGCAGCCAAAGAAAATTAATGAGCAGAACCATAAGAGAGCACTTGGAGCAAATGAAGGAGTACCAAATGAGCATGCCACTTGGGAATATGAACAAATTTTGAGTGGGGAGGACTGTCATGTCCCAAATTAAATAATTTCCAAATAAGACTATTTGCAAATCATGTTTCACCAACCTAATAGTTCCCTAGGTTGAGATGGAGACATAAATTTTGTAATAATGGGATATGGGACCCAAAAGGACTTTAGTTTACCATATTCACATTTAAATGGGTCACATAAATGATAAATTATAATAAAATAAGGTGGCATGGGTTCATGAAGACACTTGGAATCTTGTGGAGCCTTTCGGTGACTAGATTCCCCGCACACTTGGCATGATATTCATCCAAATTCGAACACATGGGTAATGTAACATTATTGGATGGTGATGTGGTGTCCAATATCATATAATGAGCTAAGTAATTTTAATTGGTAATAGAGGGTAACTCCAATGGAAGAGGAAGAGACTAGAAGACGAGCTGTGCCACTTGGAAGGAGATTATATGCACTCTATGACAACAAATGATGGAAGATTCTATGACAAGTATGACAAATTCAGACCCGATTTCTAACATATGACAAATATGACATCATTAGGGCTAAAAATAGCCATCAAGATGTCGAATTTGGGAGTTAGAGGAAACCATTAGAATTGGGGAAAGAATTGGAGCATGAAGAGGAAGAGAATTGTCATGAGAGTTACTAAACCAGTGATATGAGTTGGAGGAAGGCCACAAGGGGAAATTTGACCTCAGGACACCTTTGAAGTTAATAAAAGGATTTCATGAGGAAGATTGTTAAGTGGCCTTTGGAGTTTTGGAGAGATTTTGCTTGTCTATTTCACGGTGAGTGTTCACTCTCCCTGCTTGTGAACCAATTTCAAGGGAGTTGAATTCCTTTCCAAGTTGGTTGATGGATATGTCACGTACCCATACCCCAATTATCATGCATAATTAAAAATTTCTTATGGAACCTTTGTCGTTCTTTGAATCACAGGGCATGGTCATGAAACCCTCCTCAACATTCATGTTCTGATACCACACTGTCACGTCCCCTCCCGTCCACCATTGATCAATTCGATGATTTGCAAAGAAATATCTCAGTGGAGATCGAACGATGGAGAATAATCACGACGAAAATAGACGGTCACAATCTGTTCTGCATCTGGGAACAAATCAACGGCTGAGAATAAACCAGCAAGAATCAACGGTGCAAAAAGATTGAGTCTGCGGAATCAGGAAATATGGAAATCGCCATCCCGTATCCCGCATCCCGCATGCGGAATATACCACTACGGAAAGAAAAGTTGCGCAAGTAGACATCTGTGAAACCGTATCCCACAAGTTGTGAAAAGAAAAGTTGCAGAAGGATATATATTCCAAGAAACTCAGCCTATTAGCAGAAGTCTTGGGAAGATATGATTGTTCAGGCCATCACCAATCCAGCCATCTAGTTCTCATAACTTAATTTAAAAATGTATTGAAAGAAACATACATAGATGCATACAATTGAAATTATGCAACGGAAGAAATTCATCAACTCAACATATTAAACATATTCATCATATTTCATGAAGCAAATACCATTTGCATAGATTAACACAGAGATACTTATCTTTGAAAGAAGTTGTTCTGCAACCAACTACGTCACTGCAAAAATCCACCCAACCATAGGCCAGTGTGCTCATCAATCTCTCAGTATCACTGCCACCCTTGAGTTGGGCATGATTACCACAAGGAATAAGGAACACTAACATTCTCACACAAAGCCAAGGATACAACAAAACTCAGCCAAGACAACACAGTTGGGTTTATTAGGCTGCAAGAAAACAAGCCAACTAATAGATGGGTTTATCAGGCCACACATCTAAGCCAGCATTCACATTCAGCACTGGCCAAGCCAACTAACAGATGGGTTTATCAGGCCACACATCTAAGCCATCATTCACATTCAGCACTGGCCAAGCCAACTAACATATGGGTTTATCAGTACGCACATCCAAGGATCACACACACACAAGCTCAAACACAACAAGACACAATTAAGCCAACATATGGGTTATCAGGCTATTAGCCAAGCCATCCTTCAATATTGGGTTTATCATGATTCTAAGGAAGTGGAAAGGAAGAACTGCTAAGCTAGTGAGCTCATCCACAAAGCTAAGGACACCTTCACAAGACACATTCCAACACAAGGAAGTGTCCCCTTCTCTGCTCCACAGTCCCTCGGGCTACACATTCCCTTCCAGTTCTCTTCAGGATGTGCATAGCAGATTCACTAGCCACTCTTATCTTATTGTGAGGTTCCCACTAGGTTTATCTAGCACATTATACGTCTCTTCCACTCCTAAGTCCTATACATAGTTCAGACCTAAACCAGGGTGCACATCACAACAAACCATAGGGGGACACAATAACACAGGCTTCACTCTAATACGGAAAGTAACAAGGTCTCATAACAATATGCAGTTCAGGATAACACTACAGCACTGCAACCAAGGTCTTGGAAAAGGAAAAATAATTGCAGAAATGCGTAGCAACACCTGCTCACTCTCAATGCGTCTATCCGATCGGGAAGAATGACCAATGTGCGGGTGAATCCCCTTGCCTGAAAAACCTAGAATAAAACACAGTTCTTCCCACGAGACTAACGCATAGTGCGCATGCATAGGATGGAACAGGGAAGAAAGTCAGAATCCACCACCACGTTTTGGGTGAAAGCCGGATGATGGACTGGGCATAAACAATGAAAACAAAAACCAAGAAACTGAAAGCGTGAAGGATTGATGATCTAAACGTCCCCACAGCTCCCCCAAAATGCGAGGGAAGATGAAACATGAACACATGAGGGAATGGGCATACATTGTTGGGTGTTTTCTTGCCCATGGCGTCAAAACACATTCTTCCGGAATGGGTGCTCTGCCCAATTCGAATTTTTCCCATACTATTCCCATTCCATGCAATAACTACCTCTACCAAATCCTGGCAGAAATAAGTGGTTGGGGAAAAAGAAAATAAAAGGGTAGTTGAAAGTTTTGATGGGTTTTCCCCAATGGCTCAAGGTTAAACATTCCCCCTCCTCCCTATCCTTGGTAAATCATGCCCCCATCTTATTATTTGTTGCATTGACATAGCTAGTTGTGGGTTTTTACATATTACATGATGTCTCAACATATTTTTCTTGGCTAGCACAAAATACCATCGGCATCAATTTTAATCTCCAAAACATAACACACTTGAGCTCCTCACCATGATCAAATAAAAATATTTACGTCATATGTAATTCAATACCACGGGGTCAAAACCAGGGTGTTACAGGAGAGGCCATTCAGAATCTCATTGGAGCTTAATGAAGGATTTTTATATGCAGGTGTAAGGACCATACAATCAAATTCTCATCAAATCCCCTATTCTCTCAGTCCTTCTTCTCTATTCCCCCACACTCTCATGTTGATGACACACTTGTGGGAGTGGTGCTTGCACTTTTATGAGGATATTTGATTCCCAAGATTGCGTATATGATGTATGGATCTATAATATCATGTCCATATACTCTGTAAGTCAAAATATTAGAAATACATGTATGAAAGGCTTGCATTCCCCGTGCTCTAGAATAACTAGTTTTCATGGATTTGGCTTCAATCTTGAAGTAGTTTTATATCATATTTGTATGAGAATTTTTATATGAGTTTGATGATGTTGGGGAAGAAATAAATTATTTAAGACTCTATAATTTGATTCCCATATGCTATTCTGTTGAAATATTGGACAATACTAAGAGGGGGGGGGGGGGGGGGGCATGAAACAATATTGTAACTTTTCACAATTTAAAACAACTTTTATAATTTAGTTATTAAAACACATAATCAACAAGAACACACATAATAAAAATTTATTGTGGAAGCCCACTTGGGTAAACCACCAATACTTCCTATTACTGTGAAATTGTTATTTACAAATAGTTTTTTCCTACTACTACATAAAAGGATGGTCTTAGACCCTATTTACCAGCAACTACTAGAAGGATTCTACAACCCCCTATTTTGTCATCTACAATTGACATGATGCTACTACACCCTATTTTATAGCTTCTACTGGAAGGAGGCTACAACCCCCTATAGGCATGTTGTCTTCCCTAGAGCCACCCTGCCACCCTAATATGTTTTCCATAATATTCCATATTTCTTTACCCTTCAATCTCTATCACACTCACTGGTCTCTACTTCTACTTCTATAATCTGGACCAAAAAGACACTTTCTCTCACACATCCCTGTGTGTATAAATACCTTTATGTTTCCCGCGAACACATCTCTTCACCATTGCATCATTTCATTCTTCGATCATGCCTCTTCATGAGAACTCAATCCCCCGTTCTAGCACTGAGTCGACGAGTCATCTACCTCTGTTTTGATTCTACAAAACAACTAAAACAATTCCTTGTTAATCGATTTATAGTTTATTCTTCCAATCGTGTTCTTCCACAATCTCTATTTCCGTAATCATCGTGATCCGTTGATTAATTTGGTTTAAAGACAACGAAATTGGATGAAAATAGGGTTAGGACAACTAACCATTCAATGATTAATTAAATGTCTAACTTAAGAAACAATACCAAGGCTCCGACACTTAATGAAATTACTTAATTAAATCATTCATTGCCCTTAGTAAATAATTCGTCACTTAGTTAAATAATCTCAACACTTAATAAACTCTATCAACATTAATGTTGAGGTCAGAATCACACCCAATGCATGAATAATGCATCTATAATTATCATACTTAGTGTGATTAAGGTCGTACATTAAATTCTTATACTTTGTAAGCATGATTGAAAACATAGTTGATAGTTTTTTCATACATGTTTCCACAATGTTCAGTCATTGTGTGCAAGCTTATGGATTTGCACTGTGTAGAAATTCAGATTGGCGGGAAATGACCGAACACTGTGGAAACATTCATGTGCAAATTCTTCACCTCTACGGAGAGGATTGTCTCAAGAAGACCTGGGTATTTGAGAAGATAAGATTAAAATTGAAGAAAAATATGGTGGACTCTGTTATCCTCTTCCTTTCTACTGTGCCATAGCTTCAAATGATCTTGATGATGGGTGGAGGGTCCACCAAAAACACATCGGTCACTTCTAAATTTCTACACAGTGCAAATTCATAATCTTGCACACAATAGTTTATAATTGTCAAGTATTATGTTGTTAATTTTTTGCATATCTAATTAGTTTACGATGTTGTTCAATCTGTGATTTTGGTGAGGCTAAATGCTAAGGGAACAAACATAAACACACATACATGGGTTGCATCCTACAACCACACCAGAACATAACACATAAGACACTGGTGGCAGTCACAACCTTCAAAATTAGCTTCTGATGGTTGTCCCCTACATCCGTCTCTTACTAAAAATCCCATTAGGTGGATGCCACCCTCTAGCCATTGATCACATTTAAAATTTGAATACGTTACCCCAAATGCAAATATGCAACTAAGAACATATATGTACATAAAAACATATGCATTCAAGTAACAGGTGCGGTCATCTTGGCATCGAAAACTGTTGGACCAAAATGGGCATATCTTGCTCTTTCAAAAATATTTTTCAGTGAATCAAATGGAAATATTTTTATGGAAACATTGCTCTGGACACAATGGAACATATATCACCACCAAAAAATGAGCAGATATACGAAAATCAGAGTATATGGTTGTGGCCCTCTCAATACCGTGGAGCCACATTCATAGTTTTAGAAGAAGAGAAAATGAATAAAAGAGAAAGATAGAGCACAAAAACTATGATCAATAATCTATATAACGCATCCATCCTTCATATAGATCGTGACAGAAAAACATAAACAATTGGATAACCAAATCAACCACCATTGCACATATAAAATAAAATGTTATAATAAACATGGAAACATGAGAGAAATACTTAACTCTGATATGAGAAACTGGATGCAGCAAGACAACTTTCCTCCTAGCCATCGACATAGTCAATCCTTCGTCGCTTGAATAGGTCACCCTTGAGCCGAGACCACAGATCCACGAGTAGAGGAATACTTAGTCTATCAACTCTCGAAACTACCTCTTTCAAGAAACACGATGCTTCCCACTACTACTTTCTTGTCTGTCTCCACTGCATATGGGATATGCCCTAACTCGTCATTCCCATTTCTTAGCTTCATGTGCAAGGAACTAGACTAGTAGAGTGATATAACAAAAGCAAAAGGGAACAACTAGACTAGATCTTAGTCTCAATACACGCTCAATATTACCAATATTCCAACATTGATAGATAACACAAGTCACATGGTCCAAAGCTCAAGATTAGATTTAATAAGGAGAGGGCATATGAATTTATAGAAAAAGGTGGCCAACTCTAACCTAAGGGGATAAAATCCAATTAGAGAGAGGTAGGGTTTAAGATTCATCATGGAGACTTAAATTAAATTAGTGGGGTGGTGGCTTAGTTAGTATATTCCCTTTCCCGAATTAGCACCATGAGGAGGAGTTACCAAAAACCAAGTAGTGGATCCATGAAGAGCACAAGGAGGTGCACTAATACATACGGGGGGTTACAAAACATGAATAAGGGAGAAATAGGTGAGATAATGGATCCAATTGGGTCATCAATATCTTGGAAGCACAAAAATAGGATCATGAATGCATTGTGTAAGAGTTGAAGCTAGAAACTAGCTTACAACCCCTAAAAATTAGGAAATTGGCTCATAAATGACCAAAAACACATGAATGTGAGGGAATATCTTCCCAAGGAGGGTTCCCTAGGAAACAGGAACCCACTAATGTGTTTACAAGATGCAATATTAACTCCATATTCCATAAGGATCAATAATCGGGTCCATTGTACAAGGTTTGGGTGACCAACATTATTAATGCCACAAGGTGCAAATATGAGCTAGGATGGACAAAATTAAGACACCAACAATTTCTAAGGTGCTAGGGATGTCCCAATTCACTAGAATTTTATGTAATCCATAGTCCCCCATACTATTTTAGTTTCCTTTTCTGATCCAATTGTTTATTTAATCAATAATAACAACATTCAAAGATATCAATGATGCTAGTAATAACATTAATATTAATAAAAGTACCATAGTCTAAAGTCACATTATCAAACAATGATCATAATTCCTTAATCACACAAGTCCATAATCACATAAAATATCATAAGTCCATAATGAAAAAGAACATAAGTCACATGAAAGATCATAAGTCCGCGGCTTAACAACTGGGGTATTACACCCCCTCCCCCTTAAACAATGCATTGTCCTCTATGAATATTACATACATGCCATAAAATTTCAAAATAGATGAGGCTATGCTTCCCTCATGGCATCCTCTGTCTTCCAAGTCGCATCCTTGGAACTGTAATGGGTCTGTTGACCTTTACTTGCATGATTTCTCAATTCCCAAGCAACTTAACCTTTTTGCTCAAAATGGAAATAGGTTGTACCATAAAATCCCCTTTTGTTTCCACTTGGATCATAATCAATTGGATCTAGGTGGATGTCGATGGTCAACCTTAACATTTTGAAATTCCATGCACCTATATATATACCACATCATCATTCTTCATCCCTGACCAATAGTATTATTTCCATATTGCTACTACTATTTTCTAATAACCTAAATGTTTGGCATGAGGAACATCATGCATTTCCTTCAGAACCATCTTCCTTATATATCGAACATTGGGCACATGAACTCTATTTTTGTGCATGAGGATCCCATTTTCTTCTAACTTATACTTATCACATTTCTATGGAATTTTATGTTTTTGCAATCGTTCTTTTACTTGCTAATAAAGTTCATCTCTAACACTAGCTTCAATGATCTTATCCTTTAAATATGATGTAATAGTGTTGTATTTTCTACATGCATCACATGTACCTTCCTACTAAGTTCATCAACTACTTTTATATGCTTGATGTTAAAGTCATATTCACATAATAACTCCATCCATCTCCTCTATCTTGCATTCAAATGAGGCTGCTCAAACAAGTATTTTAACCCATCATGATCGGTTCTTAACTCAAAATTATTACCCATTATATAATGTCTCCACATATTTAAATCATGGATTACAACTACAAGCTCTAATTCATGGGTCGCATAGTTCTTCTCATGTTCCTTCAACTTTCTACACTCATAACTGATCACACGGGCATCCCGCATCAATATTCCACCAATGCCTTTCTTACATGCATTCATGCACACAACAAAATTTCCTTTAGGATCTACAATCTTTAGAATAGGTGCACTAATAAGCATTTCCTTAAGTCTTTGAAAACTATCGTCACACTTAGGATTCCAAGCAAACTTTACACCCTTCTTCTGCAAAGATGTAATCGGATAAGATAACTTAGAGAATCCTTCGATGAACCTTTTGGAGTACCCAACTAATCCCATGAAAGATCTTGCTTCAGATACATTATTAGGTGTTGGCCATTCCATAATGCCTCTTATATTTTCAAGGTCTATTGAAACACTTTCTTCAGATATGACATGCCCTAAGCAGTGGATTACTACCTCATACAAAGAACACTTTCTTAATTTGGCATACAATTGATGTTCTCTAAGACTTGCATTATTAACCCTAGATGTTCTTCATGTTCTTCTGTCATGGAATAAACAATAATGTCATCCAAGAATAGAATCACAAACTTATCCAAGTATTTTTTGAAGACTCCATTCATTAAACACATGAATACCACTGGTGCATTTGCTAAAACAAAAGGTACCACCGTGAACTCATAATGTCCATACCTTGCTCTAAATGTTTCCTTACTGATATCTTTATTCTCAATTCTAATTTGGTGGTATCTTGACCTCAAATGTATCTTTGAAAACACCTTGGATCCTCTCAACTGAAGAAACAAGTCATCAATTCTTGGTAAAGGGTACTTGTTTTTAACCGTTTCTTTCTTCAACTGCATATAATCTATGCATAGTCTTAGAGTTCGATCCTTCTTCTTCATAAATAACACAGGGGATCCCCAAGGTGAAACATTGGGTCTTATGTAACCTTTCTTTTGTAGATCCTCTAAATACATTTGTAATTCCTTTAGCTTAGGAGTCCTCATTCTATAAGGTGCTTTATAAAAAGGTATTGTTCCTGGAACCAAGTCGATAGAAAAATCAATGTATTTCTTAGGAGGCATTCCTGGAGATTCTTGAAATATATCTGCAAACTCTCGTAGTATTGGATAATATTTTTTTTCCAACTATTTTTGTTAGATCATAATCCACCTTATTACCATAGTATTATACCTTAGTCGCATTTCATTTGCATTCATGCAGTGATTCCATGGTTTAGAATTAGGGAAATTTGTCTTTTCTCATAGTTGAGGCGCTCATGGTTGATCATTTTGCACATTTTAGGTTCTCAACGTTTATAATTATAACAACCTAGGTGCTCAAACTGATTAAATTCAACCAAAATATGCCCCCCATCCCCAATTTCAGGTATTTTGTTTGACTTGACGTGCTAGTGCATGTTTTAGGTGGTTTTTGGCCTTCCTTGGGCATTTATTTCCCTCCTAGAGCCACTCCCACTCACCCATGTGCTCACACACATCTGTGATACCTCAATTTATGTTCCAACATTCCTTTCACATGTTCACACATGCATTTGTGACCATTTGGGATGATTACACAGCTCATTGGTCCACCTAGGGGGGTTTGATGGTCAAATCTTGAGTTGGCACTTGTATCCATCTAGATGGCCTCCAAGGCCTCATGTTTTTTCCCTATTGTACTATAAAACTATTTCAAACATAGTTACATGTTGTAAATTCATAGTAATATCTGTTATTGACCTCATTTGTATGTTTAATTTTCACCTTTTCAGCCATTGTGTGCATGTTTTGCGAACAATATCGAATTGTGAGAGTTTATTTGGTTCCTAGCTCCAGCTGTGAATCAATTCTCACATGGTATCAGAGATATTTGGAGCTGAAAATCAAATCCATAGTGTTTGAGTTGTTGTTAGAGGGATTCTTCAGATAGATTCAAGTGTTTCTCATTGTAGGTACATTGAGGAATTTGTCACCAAGAGCGCAAGAAGAAATGGAGCAAACCCATGTTTTGTTGACCCCATTCGACTATTTCAAATGGAAAGCATATATGGTGATTCAACTGAGTTCGAATGTCACATCCCCTCCCGTCTACCTGAGAGGAAACACGACCATAATTCTATCTAATCTGGGACATTTAAATCCCATGAACATACACATGATAAAAATGCATTGAACTAACAACATATATAGATGCATAATGCAATCGGCTAAAGCCAAATTCATTTCATTCAAGCATTCAACACATTAGACAGGTTCATAATATTTCATTAAGCAAATACAAATGCAGAGATTAACACAAAAGATACGTATCTTGAAAGAAGCTTGTCCCGCAACCATCTACGATCGATGCAACGTTCCACCCAACCATAGGCCAGTCTGCTCATTAATATTTTATCAACACTACCACCCTCGAGCTGGGAATGATTCCCAAAAGGAATAAGGAAACACTAGCAGGCTCACACATAACCAAAGGTATATCAAAATTTAGCCAATCCTAACACAGTTGGGTTTATCAGGCTGCTAGGGAGGTGGAAGGCTGAATTGCTAAGCTAGTGAGCTAAATCACCAAGCTATTGACACTTGTACCACATCTGGCTTGAATTCTAAACATATACACACCCAACACAAGGAAGCATCCTCTTCTCTGCTACACAGTACCTCAGGCTATGCCTTCCATTCTAGTGCTATTCAGGGTGTGCAAAGAAGAAAACCCACCCCTCTAGATATTTTTGTGAGGTTCCTTCATACACTAGGTTTATCAAGCTAGTTCATACCCAATTCCACTCCCAACTAGTTCAGATCAAAGCATAATATGCACACACAACAAGATTCAAAATTTTGGGTTGAGGAAAAACAACTTTGGAAACAAAACGAATTGCCAAGATGGATTAAAACAGCCCCCTAACAGTAATTTGATTTCCAACAACGTTTATGGCCTTCACGTGGGAAAAAACAGATTCACCCAATACCCAAAAATCGTGGGTCTCTTCTCCAATTCGTTGTGCAACCCAAAAACGTTTTTATCAGCTGGGTAATGAGGGAAACAACAACAAAAACGCCCACCAAAGATCCTAGCCACTGAATGTTATCAAAACAACTTCCTAGCCACGGGTAAAACATAGGAAACTACAAAAACGTGAATGGGGAATGTATCGCCACTCCCAAAACATGAGAGAGGAGAAAGATGTGAATACATGAGGGAATGTGAAGCATTTTTGGGCAATAACTTGCCCCATAAGTCAAACAACATTTTCCAAAAAATGGGTGCTTCCCCAAATTAGACTTTCTGACTCCCATACCTTGCACATTCTCATGCAATAACTAACCCAACCAATTTCTGGAAGAATTAAATGATTGGGAACAAGAGACAAAATGGGTAGTTGACAGTTTGGTGGGTTCTCCCTTTGACATTTGGTTTTTCCCCATTGGCTCAAAGGTTTGAATACCCCCCCTATCCTTAGGAAATCATGCCCCCATCTCTTTTAATGTTGCATTGACATAGCTGGTTGTGGGTATTTTAATTAAATTGCATATTTACATGATGTCCAAAATTATAACGTGCAAGCATGAAATACTATAGGCATTGATTTTAATCGCCGAAACATAAAACGATAAATCAATTGTGGGGATTTTTCCTATAGCTCCACACCATGATTAATTGCAATATATACATCATATGCATTTTTAATGCAAATGAGGTCAAAATCGGGGTGTTACATCGAAAGGATTGTACAGGGTCACCATGGGGACAGAGGTCAAACCAAACTCTGCTATTGAGAAATCAAAGTTCTTCAACAGGATTGATGAAGCATTTGGAATGCTTTGTCTTAGCATTTCGAGAGACTTTCTCTTCCTTGTAGACAATATAGCTACTCCTAATGAAGTTTGGCTCAAGCTTGAGTCATTGTTTGGGAACACTGCTGAGATGAGAGGTCACCAACTCGAAAATGAGCTAATCTCCTTGAGTCTAGCTCATTTTGAGTCAATCCATGATTTCTTCACCAAATTCAAGTCTTTAGTGCTTCAACGCAAGTAATGTGGCATAGAGAAGAAGGAGGAACAACTCATATTTCCCATACTTTTGAAGCTAGGGCTAGAGTACTCAATGTTTGTAAGCACATTTCACTCTAGAAAGCTCACAACTCAAAACGAGTGCATGCATGCATTTCCTGAGTTCATGGAGTCATTGACTTAAGATAAATATAAGCTAGTGCATATGGGTACCATCAAATACAGTAAAGACCAAGATCTTGCTGCAGGGGTTTCAAATTCATCCAAACGTAAGAATAAAGCTAAGGATTCGAGGTAGCAAGAAAAGAAGAAGAAAGATAGACCCAAATCTTCAGATGGGGGTTTGAATCCTTGCAAGGACAAGGAAAAGAAGAAAAAAGAGAAGAAAAAATACACCTACTGTCACAAAGGGTGACATCCTGAGAATGCATGCATGAAGAAAACCATAGACATGATGGCACAACTTCTTGAGAAGAACAATATTCCTTTGTCTAAGGGCGCAAGGAAGAAGGATGGAGGTTTAGGATCAAACAACAAAGAGAGGCTCCATGCATTGGTTGTTGGTTCTTCATACTCTTCTTCCTTCATTATTGATTTGAGAGCTTCAAGGCACATGACCTTTGTAAAATATGGGATATGATTCATAGATCCAATCCAAAGGGATTGGAAGGATCGATCTTGAAGATGGGTATTTCAATAATATACTCTTTGTACCAGATTTGGTAGCGAACCTACTCTCAGTGTACCAAATGAATCACATTGGTGAATCCAAGAAAGTAACATTTACTCCAAACATAGTGGAGATAGTTGAAATCTCTACCAACAAGGTGGTGGAATTGGGGTTTGTTGATCATCAAGCAAGCCTGTAATATTTCTCTCATTTCCTTCCCTACTCCTAAGGGAAAGTGCTCATGTCTCATGCCAATGAAACAAAAATCTATGGCATGAGAGGTTCAGCCATATAAAATATAGATACCTCCAGGCATTGAGAAAAGAAGGGATGGTGGAAGGGCTTCCTTCTATCAATATCTCCAATGGCCCATGCATTGGATGTGTGGTGGGCAAGCATCCAGAACTCAACTACGAGAAAGGGAAAGCAAGGAGAGATACTCAAGTGCTTGGATTAGTGCATTAAGATATTATTGGGCCTCTTCACACACCCTCATATGGAGGATAAAGGTATGTGTTGACCTCCATAGATGTTTTCTCAAGGTTTTGTTGGGTTTACTTTCTCAAACTCAAATCTGAAGTATTTGAGACTCTTAAGGTTTGGAAAGCCGTAGTTGAGAATCAATGTGGGAAGAAGATCAAATTCCTTTAGACTGATAATGAAAAATATTATGTGAACAAGATTTTGTAGCAGCTCTGTGAATAATGTGGCATCCAAATGCATCATTAGGTCCCCTACACACCACAACAAAATGGTGTGGCAGAGCGAAAGAACAAGGCTCTCAAGGAGATGGAAACCTGTATGATTGAAGCAAACTATTTGAGTCCTAATATATGGGATGAAGCCATTAAATGTGCTACATACATCCAAAATATATCTCTTCACAAATTAGTGTATGAAAAAACACCATATGAGGCTTAGTTTGGTCACAATCCAAATATTTCTCATTTCAGGATTTTTGGCTCAAGGCCTTGGGATAGGATTCCCCCAAAGAAGATAAAGAATCTGCAACCTAAAATAAAGGAGTGCTTCATGGTTGGATATGATGAATATGCAAAGGGATACAATATATTTTATACCTCATCTCAAAATAACTTCATTGAAAGGAGTGCGCAATTCGAAGAAGAACTCATGCCAGAGCTCGAACTAGCATCGAGGGAATGTTCTTCTCCTCCACACCAAGATGATGTAAGTGACGATTATATTTCTGATATTTATGATTATAATATTGCTGAATATTATGATGAATATCATGGCTCACCCATTTGACCCAAATGGGCTGAGAAAACTCTTGAGGCAGTTGGGGATTTAGCTGGCAATCCACTAGATTCTAGAAATACTAGATCACAATGATTCCTTTGAAAGTGAAGCGAATCTTGATGATAAATGATTCATGCTGATTGGATCTGATCCTCAATCATATCAGGAAGCATCACTTGACCCAGGATGGAAAACAACCATGCAAGAAGAGTTAAACTCTCTATAGGAAAATGAGACTTGGGAATTGGTTCCCTTGCCCTCCAAGAGGAAGCTAGTGTAATGCAAATGGTTCTATAGGACCAAATTTGATGCTGATGGGTCTGATATAAAGTATAAGGCCATGTTTTTTTCCAAATTCTTCTCTCAATTCCAAGGAGTGGACTATACAAATACATTTGCACCGATTGCAAAGATGGACTCTATCAGGCTAATTTTAGCCATTGATGCATCTAAGCCATGGGACAATTTTATGCTTTCACTTGGCTTTGAAAGATGCAAGTCTGATCCTAATGTTTATTTGTAGAATTTTGGTGATTTATTTCAAGTCATAGTACTCTATGTTGATTCCTTTTGATTATAGTTATCTGCACCAAAGCAATTGGGTCAATCAAGTCTTCATTACACAGTGAGTTTTCCATGACCGATCTTGGATTGTTGAAGCAATTTCTTGCTTTAGAAATTGAGCAATCTTAACAAAGGATCAAGGTCAGCCAAAAAAATATGTTGCAAACCTGTTAATGAAGTTTAAAATGGAAGAATGTAAGGCATCCAAGTTCCTATTCCTTTTTGGTATCAAACTAGGTGAGTTTGATGAGTATCCATTGATGGGAAACTCATTGTATAAACATCTAGTCGAGATTTTGTTGTATCTTACACATTCTAGACCAAATTTGGAATATGATGTAGGTTTTGTAGCAATGTATATGCAGAAACCTCATGATATTCATTGTAAGGAACCCAAGAGGATCCTTCACTATGTGCAAGGAACTAGACACTTCAGGGTACACTATGTTGCTAGTTCTCCACTAGAACTAGTTGGATTTGCTGATTCAAATTGGGATGGCGATCCCATTGACAAGAAATACACTTCAGGTTATTTATTTATGCTTGCACAAGTTCCCATATTCTGTTCAAGAAATAAACATCACACCATCTCCCTATCTTCAGCTGAGGCTGAGTACAGAGGAGTAGTGAACGAAGCTACATAATGTCTATGGTTGCAAGGTATTTTTCGAGAACTTGGAGTTGCATTTGATTCAACCACAATCATTTGGTGTGAGAATAAAAGTGAAATCAAGATTTTCATAGATCCAGTGTAGGTACAGAGGACCAAACACATTGAGATACACATGCACTACATCCAGAGCTTAGTGCATGATCAGGTGATAGCCTTGTAGTATTGCCCATTTGTAGAGTAAACTGTTGACATTTTCACCAAGTGTTTCACAGATAAGACCTTCACCTATCTGAGATCCCTTCTTGCAGTGGGTGATACATGGTGATGGATACCATTCACTTTCATATTTTTGGATCCATGTCCATTTTTTAGGGGAGGTTTTGTTCCCATGTGGTTTTCCTCCTTACCATTGCTTTTATGGGCAAATAAAATTTTGTGTTGCATGAGGTGACTTGAGCCTTTGTTTCCAAGTCCTCCATGACATTTTGGTTAAGTTGTACTAAGTAAGGCTTAAGGGGGGGAGTTAGAGCATAATCCACATTAGTACCATAGTCTTATACCTTAGGCACATTTCATTTTCATTCATGCAGTGATTCCATGGTTTAGACTTGGGAAACTGGTCTTTTCTCATAGTTGAGGCACTCCTGATTGATCATTCTACATAGTTGAGGTGCTGAAGGTTGATCATTATGACAACCTAGGTTCCCACATTGATTATATTCAACCAACATGCTCCCACCATCCCCAATTTTAGGGATTTTGTTTGACTTGAGGCGCTAGTGCATGTTTTAGGTGGTTTTTGGCCTTCCTTGGGAATTTGTTTCCCTCCTAGAGCCACTCCCACTCACCCATATACTCACCCCCGCACATCATACCTCCATTTATGTTCCAAAATGTATTTCCCACATTCACACATGTATTCATGATTGTTTAGGATGATTAGGAAGCTCATTGGTCCACCTAGTGGGGTTTGATGGTGAAATCTTGAGTTGACACTTGTATGCATCCAGACGGCCTCCAAGGCCTCCCAATTTTTCCCTATTGTACTATATAAATGTTCCAGCCATAGTTACATGTTGGATAGTCATAATAATATATGTTATTTACCTCATGTGTATGTGTAATTTTCACTCTTTCATCTATTGTGTCCATGTTTTGTAAACAATATTGAATTGTGAGAGTTTCTTTGGCTCCTAGATCCAACTGTGAATAAATTCTCAAAATTTTCCTTGTTTACAGTCTTACACATGAATTGCATCCAATGGCATGGTAGGACACACCTACTACCATCCAAGGAAAGGCCCTGCACTTACATCCACTAGCATGGTAGCACACACCTACTACCATATGTGGAAAGGCTCTGCATTTACATCCACCAACATGGTAGGAAACACCCACTACGATTTGTGGAAAGGCTCTGCACTTACATCCGTCGACATGGTAGGAAACACCTACTCCCATCCGGGGAAGGGATCTGCACTTACTTCCACCGGCATGGTAGGAAACACCTACTACCATCTGGGGAAGGGATCTACACTTAGATTCTCCAACATGGTAGGACACACCTACTACCATCCGAGGAAAGGATTGGCACTTACATCTGACCATGGGAGGAACCAATCCTGCCACCATGTCAGAAAGGCACAACACTTATATCTGGACATGGGAGGAACCAATACTACCACCATGTCAGAAGGGAACAACACTTATATCTAACCATGGGAGGAACCAATCCTACCACCATATCATAAGTGTAATGTCCCCAGTTTTGACCCCGTTTGCATGATGTATATAATGTAATTAATCATGGTGAGGAGCACAAGGCAAAAGCCCCACCATCGATTTGGTTGTGTATGTTTTGGCAATAGGGATGGTTGCCGAGGGTATATCGTGCTATTTGGCACATTATAATTTGGCATCATGTAAATGTGCACATCAATTAAAATAAACCACAACCAGCTACGGCAGTGCAACGTTGAATGAAAAGGGCATGGTTCCAAAGGATAAGGGGTGGGGGATGTCAAACCTTGGTTATGGGGGAAAAACCCATGTTTTGTCACCTTGTTGATTTTCCATCTTCCCTTGTTAACCTCTTTAATGCTTCAGCTGGTGGTTGGGGGAGTTATTGCTGAAGTGGTGGTGGTTGTGGCAGGCTGTCAGCCTTACCCACTTGCTCACTCCACCCACATCTACCCATTCTTCTCCCTCACGCACTCTTCCCTGGCCAGTTCACTCTCACCACGATTTTGGTCTGTTGGCCCCTCACGCACAGGCTCTGGGCGATTTTGGTCTCACGCAGGCATTTTCTTCCTCTCCATGAGTTGCTAAATGCTCAGGAACTTGCAATTCACGTCCTCCTAACTGCTGTGCATTCTCACGCAGACAATTTCCCTCCCGTTTCTCATTTTCACGCACAGGAATTTCCTGGGTTTTACCCACGTCATTTTCCTCTATGGATTGGTGAATGGAGTGGCTGAATCTTTTCCCCATGGGTTGAATTATGGGTTCTACATTGATTATTACCCACGCCCAGGCTGGGGGTATGTAAAATTGTTTTCAGTGTGGTCTGTGTGAGTCTTCCCGTGGCTCAATGGCCTTGGACGAACTGTTGATTTCACCCACGATTTGGGTCACTGTGGATTCCCAATCTGTCGGCTGAGTTTCCCTGTTTTGGACTACACATAGTTGCCATCGTTTTCATTGTGAAATTGGGTTGTTGTTGTTACCCTGGTTTGGGTGTTGTTGTTGAGTTGTTTTGGCCATGATAGGGCCAAGAACAAATCCGTATTGCCCTGTTTAAGCTGTGACATCTAAGTAATTGCCTGAGTGCAATGGTTAGTCTTCAGACTGTGCTGGCTTGGCTTGTCTGTTGAAATCCTGTGAAACCCAGCTGCGTTGGTTTGTTGTTTATGTCCCCTTGGCTATGTATAAGCCTGCAATTGACCCTTATTCCGGAGGAATCATGCCCATCTCGGGGGTGGCAACGTTGCTGAGAGACTGATGAGCACGCTGGCCTATGGTTGGGTGGAACGTTGCAGCGACGTAGCTGGTTGCGGGTGAATTCTTCATTGAAAGATAAGTACTGCTGTTTACTGCATCTCTGTAATTTATATTGATTGTAAATGCTGGAATGTGTATGTTTTCTTCCGCTGATTGTTTGAAGGACTGTGCATCCTTGTATGATGAATTATGCATCTGTGTATGCTTGTAAGTTTTAATTTCAGCATTTGATTTCTGTTTTATGTTCATGGGCTATTTGCCATGTTGATTTTGATCTTTGTCGCATCCTCTTCGCTGGTTGAGGGATGGGGACATGACAATAAGGGAACACAGACAATCACTTCCCCTCGGAAGGAGCCTCTATCTTGAGAACACCAAGCTTATCTTATGCAGTACTCAAAGTAGCATAGAATCACATAAGGGCTGATTACGTCCAAGGATAACCTGTGAGCTTTGCTAGGACTGATTACATCCAAGGACAACCTACAAGATTATTTACGTCCGAGCAACCTACGAGCTTCACTAGGATTTTTATGCTCAGACAACCTGTCTCACCGACTATGATAGAAATCCCTCTTTCGAGAGATCTCGATCTGGATCACATAGTGGAGCTTCACTGCTCCTCTCTGCATCATACAAAAATGCAGTGGAGCTTCACTGCTCCTCTCTGCATCATACAAAAATACAAGTCAGTTTAATCAAATGAAATAGTATTTTTCAAAAGAAACATAATAGCTTGCAAATAACCGAGCAAGTGGCAACATATTTTTCCTCGGCTGTACTTAGGTCCAAGCAGGATTGTTTCTTGCTAAACTAAGAGATGACACCTAATCCCATACCGAAGCAGCACGCCGAAGTGCTCTTCCTATCAATGGCACTACCTACCCAATATGAATCCACATAACCTTCCAAGTTAATATTTTGATTCACCTCATACTTCAGCCCATAATAAACTGTACCCTCCAGGTACCTCAGAATATGCTTTGCAACAATTAGGTGAACATGTCTTGGATCTGTCAGGAACTAGCTCAATGTGTTCACAGCAAAGCAAACATTTGGTCTTGTGTTCATCAGGTACATAAAGGACCCAACTATCTGATGATACATCATAGCATCAACTGATTCTGATGAAGCATCACTCAATAGTTTTAGGTTCGATGCCATAGGTGTGGTCATGGCCTTGCAGTCCATTATCCCGAACCTCTTCAGGATCTCTATTGCATACTTCCCTTATCTTAGGGACATTCCATCTGCACTCTGCCACACCTCCATGCCTAGAAATTAGTGCACCATACCCAAGTCCTTCATCTCGAACTCGGCCTCAAGTCTCCTTCTTGCAACTTTAAAGAGTTCCTCTTTTCTTTTAGGAACATGTCATCGACATATAACAGGAGCATCACTAGTATCCCACCTTCAACCTTGAAGTAAAGGTTGGAATTCACTTTACTCTTATTAAATCCTAGAGTCATCAGTAATCTGTCCATCATGTCGTACCATGTTGATCCTCAGGATCTTCTGCAGTCACTTCCTCTGAAGTGGAGCATCATTCTCGCTCTGCAGTCACTCCCTTTGAAGCGGAGCATAATAGGAAACGCCCACTACAATTTGTGGAAAGGCTCTACACTTACATCCACCAGCATGGTAGGAAACACCCACTATGATTTGTGGAAAGGCTCTGCACTTACATCTGTCGACATGGTAGGACACACCTACTCCCATCCGGGGAAGGGATCTGAACTTACATCCACCGGCATGGTAGGAAACACCTACTACCATCTAGGGAAGGGATCTACACTTAGATTCTCCAGCATGGTAGGACACACCTACTACCATCCGAGGAAAGGCTCAACACTTACATCTAACCATGGGAGGAACCAATCCTACCACCATGTCAGAAAGGCACAACAATTATATCTGGACATGGGAGGAACCAATACTACCACCATGTCAGAAGGGAACAACACTTATATCTAACCATGGGAGGAACCAATCCTACCACCATATCATAAGGGAACACAGACAAATCACTTCCCCTTGGAAGGAGCCTCTATCTGGAGAACACCAAGCTTATCTTATGCAGTACTCAAAGTAGCATAGAATCACATAAGGGCTGATTATGTCCAAGGATAACCTGTGAGCTTCGGTAGGACTGATTACATCTGAGGACGACCTACAATATTATTTACGTCCGAGCAACCTACGAGCTTCGCCAAGATTTTTATGCTCAGACAACCTGTCTCACCGACTATGCTAGAAATCCCTCTTTTGAGAGATCTGGATCTGGATCACATAGTGGAGCTTCACTGCTCCTCTCTACATCATACAAAAATACAAGTCATATCAATCAAATGAAATAGTAGTTTTCAAAAGAAACATAATAGCTCTCAAATAACCGAGCAAGTGGCAACATATTTTTCCTCAGCTGTACTTAGCTCCAAGCAGGATTATTTCCTTCTAAACTAAGAGATGAAACCTAATCCCATACTGAAGCAACACGCCGAAGTGCTCTTCCTATCAATGGCACTTCCTACCCAATATGAATCCACATAACCTTCCAAGTTAATATTTTGATTCACCTCATACTTGATCCCATAATAAATTGTACCCTCCAGGTACCTTAGAATATGCTTTGCAACAATTAGGTGAACATGTCTTCGATCTGTCAGGAACTGGCTCAATGTGTTCATATCAAAGCAAACATCTGGTCTCATTTTCATTAGGTACATTAAGGACCCAATTATCTGACGATACATCATAGCATCAACTGATTCTGATGAAGCATCATTCAATAGTTTTAGGTTCGATGACATAGGTGTGGTCATGGCCTTGCAGTCCATTATCCCGAACCTCTTCAGGATCTCTACTGCATACTTCCCTTATCTTAGGGACATTCCATCTGCACTCTGCCACACCTCCATGCCTAGGAAGTAGTGCATCATACCCAAGTCCTTCATCTCAAACTCGGCCTCAAGTCTCCTTCTTGCAACTTTAATGAGTTCCTCTTTTCTTTTAGGAACATGTCATCGACATATAATAGGAGCATCACTGGTATCCCACCTTCAACCTTGAAGTAAAGGTTGGAATTCACTTTACTCTTAGTAAATCCTAGAGTCATCAGTAATCTGTCCATCATGTCGTACCATGTCAATCCTCAGGATCTTTTGCAGTCACTCCCTCTGAAGCGGAGCATCATTCTCCCTCTGCCTTTCGTACTCTATGCATTGAAACATTCTATACCAGAGTGACAAGTAGCTTCCTTTGCTACTAATATTCTATCTATCCATATAGGGTCATTGGATTCGAAGATCCTCTATCTTGAGCCTTTTCAAAAGTTATTCTCGCACCCATATGTGAGCTTGTCATCCTCTATAGGATTTCATCTTCAACCTTGTAGCAAAGGTTAAGATATTCATCACTATAGGTGATATTCAATCTCCTCATGTATGAGTTATCCCATGGGTACCTTCTGAGCTTGTACAAGGCCTTCTTTAATTTTCACACACGAGTCTTCCTGTCATGTGCTTCAACTCCCACTGGATGTAAATCTCTCTACGTAGTCTTTGCCTTCTTTATGTGAGAAGCCTCATGCTACAAATCTTGACTCATATCTCACGATGTTTTCATCTATTGCATGCTGGATCTTGTAGATCCATATGGAAGATACTACGAACTTCCCTTCAGGTCTCGATACCACATCTTAGACATCATTCTTCTTGAAATGGTGCACTTTTTCCCTTTCTTCTTGGCTTTTTCTTCATAGCTTGAAGGTTCTGCGTCAATGATGTCGCTCAACAGTGTCACATAACTGCACTATGTCTGATACCTCTTTATTTCTTTGAAAGTATCGTCATATTATTCTTCATCTTGTATTATTTCTCAAACTGTCATCACTTGTTCTTGGGAACAAGTCTCATCCTTCTTTTCTTATAGGTGATTGTGTGGATATTTCCTACAATTCAAATGCATTATTTATATGGTTAGAAACATTTCATAAGGCATATTCATGATGGCAAATTCTTATGCATAAAGATATAATCATGCAACTATTTTAGCCAATACAACATTCATCCATATCTCACAGAAACTTTCTAGATGCCTTCCATCTATACCATGACATCATTGAGATTATGCACTAATCCAATATGTCAGAAAAGAGGTTTCATTCTAGATAAGTAGCAATGGAGAGTTGTATAGAAGAATGGGATACTTACCCATCACATGCATATTAGTAGTATACTTCCATTAATGCAAACATTCTATCATTCTTAACACATCAACTGAATATAAATAAATTCATAACAATATAATATCATGAAATGACAATTGAATACTTAACTTTTTTATGGGTAGACTCCTTCTTGATCCTTCCGCTTAATCATCTTCGTCATTCATGACATCATCATTTCTTATGCAAATGCTAATATGGATAAGAGGTTCTTCAAGAATTGAGTCCTTCGTATTCCTCATCGTGTGAGGTATTTTCTTTGGATGGTGAGAGATTGATCTTCAGTTGCTCCCATTTTCTCTTCTTTCTTTATGAGACGAGCTTGTTCTTTTTTGCACTCTTCCCAGAGTATGTTGAAGGTAATCACTTCCTTCTGGAACACATTCCTTGAATGAATAAATCCCATGATCCTGGGAGACCATTCAAGGTGGTTATAACCATATCTTATTCTTCTTTGATTGCTTTGTCATATCATCGAACACTTCCTTTTGGTGTCTTCAAGGATGAGACATGAGGGATGAGATGATATTTAATAGAATCTGCAATGATTCTCTTGGCTCTAGCCTTGGCCTCATCTCCCTCTGGCTCCTAGACCTTTCTTACTGAAATACTGATCCAAGTCAATTTCTTCAAGGATCACGGAGTTCTTATACTTCTTTCGATTTATATTCTTCCCTTCAAAATATCTTGGTCAATGAATCAAAAATATCTTTAGGTGTCTTTAGGGAAGACACTTGTGGAATAAGACGATCCTCTTGGCCTTGACCAAGTTATTCTTGTGTAAGGCTTTAGCCTCATCTCCCTCTGGAACTGGAATGTCTCCACTTATGTAGGTGTCCAATTCATTTCCTTCAAGAACCAGTAATATCCTATACTTCCATGCTTGGAAGTTGTCAGCTTCACCAATATTGTCATAACGCTGGTGTGATTAGTCATTTTGAAATGATAACCTCAAATGTAAATAGCAAAAGATTAGATCTTACCGATTGGAGGTGTCCGTCCTGGTTCCAGATCTGGCTGATCTAGGGTTTGTTAGAAAAAACCTAATTTTGAAAACTTGGAATCTCAAACTTTAGATTGGATAGAAGGATGGGCCTCTTCAAGGCGAGCTATCCAATGTACTCCTTTTCTTAAAATAGTGGAGCGAAGCTCCCGGAACAGGAAGCCCTAGTTTTCCAATTTCTTATGTAGAAATGCCTAATATTGTTTCTGCAGTATCTCCGAGAGTACTGCTACTTTCTGTCTGAAATTTTGTACTGAGGTATCCACGTCTGTCCTCTTTTCAAAACCATAGGTTTTATCATAATCATTTTCACCAATTGGGACTTATGATAGGTTTCCCACGGTGACTTAATTCAGGACTATTCAGCATAGCAAACTTGTGCAGACTTCCATGTGTCACTGTTTCATCATCAAGGTCTAAAACTTTTACCACTGAAATTAATGTCCGTGCCCTATATGGAGAATCTTGAGAAATTTAATTTGGACCTTCATAGCTCGATATATAGAAATTCTCCCTAAGTGTCCTGTTTAGGGATAAATCCTGGAAGACGCTGAAACCCTGATTTGGAGGAATCATATCTCCTAGAATATAATGAATATGAGGCTGAAAGTTTTACAAAGTGTTCAACATGAACTTTTCTTTGACCTATAAAACTTTTGGATTCTGATACTTCTCCAATATCGATATATAACGAATGTGCCAACTACCAGTTTTAGTATTTTAGGGTTTTTCAGGCCCGGGGTCAAATTAGGGTTTGAATTTCCCAGAGTTTTACCCAACCAAGAGCTTCGACCTTGGCGTTTAAACTCCTATGTTGATGAGGAGAGAAATCCTATGCTGGGATCACTCAAAAATTCCTCTTCTGTGAAAATCCCTAATTTCTTGTAGCAGTGACAGGTCAAAAACTAAAAATGCTTGGAATCAAATTATGCTTCGACAGAAAGATGCGCCCTTTAATGCAGAGTTAGCCTAACCTCCTTTTGCTGATGATATGTGGAGAGAGATCCAAAAAGTAAGAATCCCTAGCTTCTATAGCTGCAGAGTGTCTTCTTCTAAGGTTAGATTTGATACCATGTTGTATTTGTTCTATTTAGACAATATGATCTTAGGATCTTATCTGAGAGAATACCATGCACATCAATCAATCACAAGAGACAATATACACAAATATTTTCCTCATGGAAACCATAAAGGAGAAAACCCTGCAACTTCCTCAAAGATAGAATGAGTACCAATGGAAGCAGTAAAACCCAAAGACAAAAAGATGATCTCCAACAACTATTCTCTCTCTCACTTGTGTGAGATCCTCTTCTCTCACCTATGCGCTATAATTGGGTGAGTGTGTGTTTTAAATAGAGAGGCTCACTCTCTATTTATACTAATTTCTGACTTGACGATTAATTACCAGGGCCTAATTCTCTAGGACATCTAATAACCCTAGTGCCCTGAAACTGTGGGGACTTTTCCCTCCGATCAACTAGGAGGGTTAACCTCTATGAATTTACATGACTTGATTACATTAATGATTCTCTCAATAGGAACATTGGGGACCAATGAAATAAAATATATAAAATATACAAGTGAATACATTCCAAAGTTACAAATACATCAACAAATGGGGGAAACATTAGGTCAAGTATCAATACGATGTTCCACAATGGATGAATCAATCCAAGGAATATAGGTATAAGACCAAGCGAAAATATCACAAAATTCTTGAAAAAAGTGCTTTCTATGAAGTGACTTCTTGAGGGGAGCAAGACGTTCTTACTCTAATATCCTCAAATATCTCGGGTGTCATTGATATATTGACCTTAATGGTGGGTGAATGTTAAGCATGCTAGTTTTTTCAAAGGCATTAGGTGTCGAGATTGGGTTCTTAAACCAATCTACACTTCCATGGATGAAGTCTTTCGCGTCGATAAAAAATGGGTCTGACGATGAAGAAGGCTCATCGGGGATGAAGAAGGAACGATGTTTCCAATCATCCCAAGGATATTCAAGCGTCAAAAGAGATTCAAGGATTTCGTCGTCATTTTTAAAGGAGAGCGTGGATAGATCAGATGGATCTTCTACGATCGAGGAGGGGGAAGGACTACTAAATCTAGAGATCATGTAAATAGTGTTATTGTTGTCCAATGAAGATGTAAGGGTGGATTTCCTCAAGGATGGTGATGTCAGAACAATGGGAGTGCTTCTGAAGGTTACTGAGGATTGACTGGTACTCGATCAATTTTGGGAAATGGTGGGAATAATGAACATATAAGCCACAAACTACACATGGATGGTTGGTGCAGAGCGATTTGTTCTTAACCACAGGTATGTCTAGTACATTTACAACTGGAGCGTCATTGGTCTTGACTATAGTGCACATGTGGGTGTGAAGAGTAGGAAAATCAAGAAAAAAAATTGTCGTATGGATTTGGACATCACACAATATACATGTAGGAGGAGGATGTGGTTCTTCTGATGCTTTGGGCATCTTGCACCTAGTATTTTTGGGAGGAGTGGGGTAGGAGGAGAGACATAAGTGAACATTTGTGTACTAGGGGGTGTATGCGACATCGACTCAATAGGATGGACAAGATTGAACATGACTTATTGAGTTGGGGTAAGGATGGGGGATTAAGGTACCACATATGCATACCCAAAGTGAAACATAGAAGGTTGAGAGTAGCCATGGTTCACTTACTCACAATGCCATATAGTGGAAAAAGAAAGGGGATCGCGTGCATGGGGAATGTTATAGATGATTTTACCACACATGGTTGATCACATATATATGGCCTTTCTTGTCCCTCTGTAGAATATTTATACCACATGGAATTATATTATCCTTTGATGTTCCAAGAGCATCCCTAAAAACCCTTGTTTATTGTTGTACGCAAATTTTAAACCAATACTCGCGTGTACACGCAAATTTTTACCTAAAACCTGCATACATCAAGATGTGTGCATAAGTCCAAACATTTTTGGAGTTTTCCTCATACGAGTCAGTAGATCCCGACTCTTGTCCTTCCATATGCCTTTAGATCACTCGGATTCGACCCTCCATTACCCTTTTGGAGTGCTATATAAGGAACCCCTTGGATACATTGAAGAAGGGGAATTTAAGAGAAAAGAAAATATAGTCCATTGTTGCCACAGTTTTCTTGTACTTGAGTCTGCATCCCTTTGTCCCTTTGGATAAATCCGTGTTCTTCCCAAGATTTCCTTTGTATTGTGAGCTTGCTATTAAGAGATGGAGGATTGAGGTGGTGGAGGATCCAGTTTCTCCGGTTCGTAGATGTGCCGACAGAGGTTGTTAGTATTGTAATATATGATTTTATTAATAGAAATATCTTTTCCTATCCAATTAAGGTACATTTGAATATGAATATTGTATCCATGGATGCATTTAATTGCCTATACATTGTTGAATATATATGCTAGAGTAAGTCTAACAACTTATTATATAACATGCTTGTCTTGTTTGCTGTTGTTGAGAGCGAATTGCTAACGCAAGCATGAATTGGAAAAGCTTAATGGGGATCTACTTCAACCATCCGAAACAAGGTACGATTCGATATCCCTTAGTGTTAGATGTTTGTATTCTCTTGCATATTGGGAAAGATTGATTTTTGGTGTCAATCTGTCTGTTGTGGTATCCCGAATGCCATAGGAAGTTTCTCTCCGTAACAGAATTGGCTACTCTGCTAGGGAGAGTTCCTAGTTGTTTTTGTTTGGGGTTTTGGTATTCAATGTACTTGAATTTGTCTTGATTTCTCTATTTTTGTGTCTGGTCTAGGGGCATGTTTGCCCAGTAGGGTCCTGAAGGAGTAAATTTGGTCTTGGATTGTCTGTTTGCCCTATTTTTCTGCCTTTTTATTCCTGTATGCGGGTTTTGCATTCACATTCATGTATACACATGAGTTTTCCCTGAAGACTCACATATGTACACTATTTTACTGAGAACATTCGCGCATGCTTTGATTTTGAGCCTTAGTTGGAGGATTAAGTGTTGCTGGGTGAGTTTTGATGATTGTTGAGTCTTCTTGGATGGTTCTGGTGTCTGTATACACCCTCTGTTTCTTACCAGAGACTTCTTTTAGTTTTTTTTTTAAGCTTTGTTATTGTCATCCATTTATCCATTTTTTGTTTTGAGATTAGTGCATTAGGTCTCTTTTACCTTGGTGCCTTGCTTGGCTGCTGTTTGTAAGTGGTTGGAGGGTCTGGGGGTTGTAGAGTCATGTATTGGTTTCATATCTCATTTATTGAAAAAAATACAAAAATATTTTTGCTTTTGCATACTTATGAATCTCTTGCATTTTGCATTGGCACGGTACTTGCATTAGGTTTTCTTACTGTTATCATAGTTATATTTTCATATAGGAATGATTGCACTTACATTTGAAGGAAAAATATTGCACCTGATGTAGTGGCATACCGTGTTCTTCATTCTACACATTGCATTTGGTATCGCTTGTTAGCTATGCATATTTACTTCATTGTTGAGTCATAGCTTCATTAGTTGCACGACCATTTCCCTTTGAGTTATCACAACCAACTAAATCAATGCTTATTAAAATGAATTACACTCTTTTCTTTTATAGGGTGCATCAACAAGAATAGGTTTTAGGGTCTTAGAATAGTTCATTCTGAGTTAATTCTCCAAGACCACTAAACAAAAAAAGTAGGTGTCTGTCCAAGTGAGAGTGTGAAACCCTTGGTATAATTAGTGTTTCCGAGGACGCTCCTCTTACATGGGAGTTAAGCACGAGGCAGTACACGCGATTGTGATTGGGATGACCCTTGGTCACTCTTTGTGAGCACCAAAGATATTTCCATGATTGTATTTGTATCTAGGGGCCTTTGAGGTATTGATTGGTGCACCCTTTGGGTACTAGTTGTTCTTTTAGGATTTGGGCTTTGCTACCTTGCCCATACGGTCGATCCTGCCTGCGAATGTTCACTTGAGCATTGGTTATATCAAGGTGACCATAGTTACATTACCTAGGTTATCGAGGGGGTATTTGTAGAGGTTATTCTACAGGTGTCCTGGCCAGGTAGGGGTCGAACACCACCGTCACTATATGCGTTGAAGCCGAGGGCCACTATAATTGGTTAAGAACCTCCTCTTGTTGTGTATGGGAGTCTCAAGCCTCTCCTAGGACAAACATACTTGCTTGATTCAGGAGCTCACTTGTCCTACCCTTGGTTTTCTTGTGATTTGGCTTTAGATTTTCTTAGGTGTTTTCTCCATGCACGCTATATTTATTAGGGTTGCGTAGCTAAATTGAGTTTTTTTCTTTTTGTTGAGTCATTGTGGATCCGAGTGCAGCACCTCGTCATTCTCATTGTTTAGCCAGGCTTCCGCCTTCTACGTCTGCTCCTCCTTTGGGAGAGAGAACCAAACATTCTGGTTGGACTAATTCTCACTTTGATTCGCACACCATGGGTGATCATGAGTCTCATATTCCAAGGCATCCTACTCCACCTCCCCCCTTATGGGATTTTGAGCCCCTGAGCACATATGGGACTCCATTAGGGTCTCTCATCACTCGACTGGACCGTCACATAAATATTTTTCATAATACACAGGCCACATGCACACACATTGTCGGTATTGGCTTCTGGGTGATAAGACTCAGCACGCACACACGAGCACTAGCACCATTAGGTATGGCATGCATGATGTTCTTGAGACCGGTCCGACACCCTGTGTTGAGTCATATGTTGACCCTGGCACTGCACCTGGGTGCACTTATATTCCTTTTCATGCAGATATATTTGGTAGCACTAGTCACATTACACCTTCATCCCTGCGGTGGAATTTCCTTCACACACACATCTTAGCCCTAGCACTAGTGTTCCTATTCGGGGACCAGAACCTAGACATGTAAATATTGGGGGTACAAGTTATATTCCTTCACATATTCCATCGTCTTCGACACCAATCCCTTCAAATGATTTTGACCACACATCCTCTTCCTAATTCTAGTGGGCCTTCTGGCCAGAGTTCTACTACTAGCCATGTCCATTCTACTTCTGCTAACGCCGTAATGTCACAGGGCCATCTGCCTCCTTATGTGTCAGCATGAAATATACCTTCCTATGGAACATCTTATGGACCTTCCCATGGACCATCTCATGGTCCAGTTTATAAAACCTCTTATGGAATTTCTTACGGACCATCCTACAGACAAACCTACACACCTTATGGGTCCGGGTATCAACCCGCCTATCAGTCACCTAATTATGGGTTTGTAGCAACCTGGCCTCAAGGTACTCCAAACAACAATCCTTACATACAACCCTATATGGGTCAAAATGGAGGAGGTTATTATCCCACTAGCCAAGTCCATGGTGTATATACCAATTAACCTTTTGCGAATCAGTCCTATCAGGGAGCGTGGAACCAACTCGCTCAACCTAGGCTCCCTTTCCTTGCGACTTTGAATCTACTCGATTTTTCGAGATTGACAAATGATCCTGTATCTCATAAATCAGCATGGCCAACAGTTCCTACCAAAATTCCTTCGGACATCCAAAAATTTGCAGGTAAGTCTGGTGAACATCTTGGTGAGCATGTTATGACCTTCCATCTTTGGTGCTCTTCAAATTCCTTGAACAATGATCCTGTTCATTTGAAACTATTTCAATGCACCCTCATGGGTCCTGCCACAAAATGGTATATAGAGTTACTTGGGGAGACATATTATTTGTTCCATGACCTTGCTATGACTTTTCTTAACCACTTCCATATACCTGTATGTTACGATGCCGATACTAAACTCTTGTCGACATTTTGGAAAGACAAAGCCACACACATTTCGGATCATATTCAAGAGTGGTGTAGATGGAAGAGGATGATTAAAGCCTTTATACCACCATATTTTCTTCTAGAGTGGTTCCTCAAGTCATTGGTAACATATATCACAAAGGATGTTTCTACATCTGGAGTGCAAAATGAGGACCAAGCTATTTTTAGGGCCCAACAGTTGGACTTGATCTATGCGCAGTCTGGGCTCCTTTATGAGATCATAGCGAATGCTCCACGTTCCAATTTAGACCCCAAGTTTAAACCTGGGCCACACACTGATGGTATTGTTGGCTCCAAGAGTACCAAACCCGCGGATTCAGTTATGAAAAAAGTGAGCAAGTTATCACTTAGCCAGTTTGCGTTGAGACAAGCTATAGCTTCGTCTCTTCCTACCCATTTGGTGAATGTACTTTCAGTGCAATCGTTGAACCCGAAAGGTAACCAACAACCTGGAAGGAGTAAAAAGAAAAGAAAAAATAATCAAATGGGTGGGAATAAAAATGATAATGAGACTAATGACAAGAACAATAACAATAATAATGTTGGGGGGGACAAGAAACCTAAGAACAAGGTAAAATTTCTTTGAAAGTTATGTAAGGATGATCACCCTACTCACTTGTGCCCTCATATTGAAGATGCCTTGAAGTTCATAACCGTAGGGCCTAGCTATGTTCACAAATCCTTTACTAAATAATAAAAATATGAACTCGAGGACCATTGATCCTTTAGTGCGTCTAGTGGAATTCAAAACCCGTCGGATGTCGCTAATGGTCATGGTTATATCAAGATGGTGAAAGCTACGAGTGTTGTGACGCGTGTGAACTTACTATGGTATGTCGAAACTAGACCTTGTGAAAGAACCCGCTCCACCTGAGAGCCCTTTGCGAATTGAAAAGCCTACGGATAAACCTGAAGTTTCGCCTTGCATTCGTAAGGGAGTCCTAAAGCGCACGGACAATAATCCTAATGCTTGAGCCTCCCATAACTATTAAATTATGAAGGATTTGGGCTAGAATCCTTATGCGATGTCCGCATTAGAAGTAATTCAGAGTTGTCCTTCGTAGAGAAAGGCCTTGGTGTCTACTATTGGGGTGGGTGATGATAGATCTTCTTTCATGATCAAATTTGAAACTCATGGAATCAATCCTCACTTGCCTTACTATGTGTCTCTTCTGATTCACGTAGAGCATCTCAACCACAACATCAATCGCACTGTGATTGATGAAGGCGATGTTGCTTCCATGATGTCTTTGGCTTGTTGGAAGGGCTTAGGTTCTCCCACATTGTCTAAATCTATGAACATGTTGACTGCTTTTGATGGAAGATCGTTTCTGCCACACGGTATACTTCCTTCCTTAGAGGTCCAATTTGGGGGGGAAGACTATCGCAATCGTGGTTGAGGTCATTGATGCCACCCTTGACTACAATATTTTACTAGGTCAGAACTGGATGTACAATATGCAAGCTGTAGCCTCTTCCCTATTCCGAGTGGTTTGTTTTCCTTTGGATGGGAATATCGTTACTATTGATAAAAAATATTTCCAGAATCCGAGTGTTAAGGCATCATCGGGAGCTTCTATCCCAATTATCGATCATTCTTAGTGGACAACTGAGAATGTGGGTGTAGGTATGTATCCTTCTGTCATGGGAACCTTTAGTTGTCCTACACTCGCCCTTATGATTGGGTATAGTCTTGGTAAGGCTTCGTGCTCGTTGAATTCGGTCTCTTTTTGCACCTCTCATATGGAGGATCCTTGGATTCTTCCTTCACCAAGTCCTTCGAGTGATAATTATATACCTATCGAGATAGATGTGCCGTTTCCTGCAATGTTGGTGGTGTATCAAATGAATATTGATCATATTGTAGAGCCTATTCCTTCCTCTTCGCGGATAGAGGAGGAGGACCCTTATGTGTTGCCATCTTGGACAGTAGAGTCATCTCACTCTCAAGACTGCCTTGATGATGTTTTTTCGTCGGATGAAGCTATTATTCATGCTATATCTTGGTTAGAACAACCTTGGAGAGATTTGCACCATAGATCGTATTTCCTTCCTAAGCTTGATTGCTTAGAGTGTGACGAATTTAGGGCAGTTCTAAGCGAGAAAGTTGGTAGGCATGTGGTCCCATTAAGATCTCCTGCTTAGAGTGCCGAAGGGAACATGGCGAACTTGTCACCTATGATACCTATCAATATTTCTCATGTTCCTGGTAAGATTGAGAACGTTTACATTGGGTCGGATTGTTCCCCCGATGAGATTAAGGACTACAACGAGATTTTCAAGGAATTTCGTGATGTTTTCACTTGGTCATTCGGGGAGATGTTGGGAATAGATCCTTGCATTCTCAAACATGAAGTCAAAACCTATCTAGATGCTAAACCATTTCGACAATGTTTGTGTGCCGTGAATCCTAGGAAAGCGCCCACCATTAAAGAAGAGATAGAGAAGTTGCTCAAAGACGGTTTCATCTATCCCATTCCCTTGATGAAGTGGGTGTGAAATCCCGTTCCGGTGGATAAGAAGCAGGGAATGATCCAAATATGCACTAATTTCCTTGATTTAAATCGATCCCGTCCTAAAGATAATTTCTCTACACCATTTATTGATCAAATTTTGGATGAGTGTGCGGGAAGTGAAGTTTTCTCCTTTATGGATGGTTTTTCTGGATATAGTTAGATACCGATTAAACCCAAGGACCAACACAAGACTGCGTTTATTTTTCCTTGGGGAACTTGTGCATATCAGAAGATTCCCTTTGGCCTTAAAAATGCCAGAGCTACGTTTCAACGAGCCATGACCTTTTCCTTCCACGATATTAAAAATATTATGGAAGTGTATTTGGATGATCTAGATTCTCACTCTCACTTGAGAGTGCATCATCCTTATCACTTGAGATTGGTTTTCGAAAGATGCCATCATTATCAAATTTGGTTAAATCCTCATAAGTGCATTTTTTGTGTGAAGGTTGGTCGTTTAGTAGGATTCATTGTGTCCAAGGAGGGCATTAGAGACGATCCCTTGGAAATTGAGGCAATACTTCAATTGTCTCCCCCTCATAACATTCAACATCTTCAATCTTTACAAGGTATGGAGAACGTCTTGTGAAGATTCATAGTCAATTTTGCCAATTTTACTAAAGGCTTCACACGTTTGTTGAAGAAAGATACCCCTTTTTACTGGGATGAGCGAGCCTAGGAGTATTTCGATGCTCTTAATAAATCCTTGGCATCATCCCCTGTGCTTAGTCCACCAGACTATAGCCATGAATTTTTTATTTATGTGGCCACGTCTCAAGAGACGATTGGTATGGCATTGGTTCAAGAGGATGAGGAGCTCCATCAGCATGTAATATACTATCTTAGCCACAACCTTATTGATGCGGAACTTTGTTATACCCATGTTGAGAATCTATCCTTGGCCACCATCCACGCGGTTCAGTGTTTGAGACATTATATCCTCCTTCACCAAACTTTGGTCGTAGCTCACATTAATCCATTTCAATTCGTCCTCACTAGAAGGATGATTGGGGGAAAGTATAATAAATGGATTGTGATATTGCAAGAGTTTGATCTTGAGTTTGTTTTGGCAAAGTCAAAGAAATCATTAGTTTTTGTTGAGCTCATATCGGATTTTCCAAATTTGGATGAAGGGGAGGTTCATGAGGATTCTCTTGTTTATGATCATATCTTTCTCATCTCAACAGCGGACCCTTGGCATGGGGATATTATTTTTTATTTGCAAACATTGAAGGTTCCTACTCACCTCTCGCAAGATGAGCGTTGACGACTATGTCACATAGTGAAGAACTACCTCATAGCGGTTGATACTTTGTACCATCATGGGGTTGATTCCATTTTATGCCGTTGCTTAACTCATGAGGAGGCTGAGGTCATGCTTAATGATTGGAACAAAGCGGCGTGTGCTGGTAATTTATTTGGGATTTCTACAGCTCAAATTTTTTTAAGAGCGAGTTATTTTATGTCATCCATCTTTAAAGTTTGCGTTAATGTGGTCAAGAGGTGCCACCCTTGCCAGGTGTTTGCATGTAATATGCACTTGCGTCCTACCCCTTTACATCCCATTATCACCGTCATTCCCTTCACCAAGTGGGGGGTCGACTTTATGGATTGTAACCCAGCTTCGGCTGGGGGGAACCATCATATTATTGTGGTTGTTGAAATGGGAGGAGGTAATTCCCACTATAAAATACGACGGTGAAATAGCTACCCATTTCATATTTAACCAGATGGTCAACCGGTTCGACATTCTGAAGGAGCTTGTCACTCACCATGGTAGGAACTTTCAGAACAAAATGATGGAAGAGTTATCTTCGAAGTTAGGATATAAGCAAGAGCATTCCTCTTCTTATTACCCTCAAGTGAATGGACAGGTTGAAGCATGGAACAAGTCACTTAAGTCCATCCTGCAACGAACCATCGCACAAAGCAAGAATAATTGGCATATCATGTTGTATCCTACTTTGTGGGCCTATAGAACCGCGGTCAAGACAGCCACCGATTTTTCTCCTTATCAGATTGTGCATGGGGTGGAGTCAGTATTACTGATTGAATGCGAAATGCCTTCTTTGAAGGTAGTTGTGGAGATTTTACCAAAGACTTTTGCATTAGAAGAATGTCTGGTCCACTTGGAGCAGCTTGATGAGCAGTGTCAAGATGCTTTAGTGTCTCTTGAGGTTAACAAGTGTCGCGTTAAGGTCCAGTACAATAAGTTTGTCCATCCTAGGAGGTTTAGTGAAGGTGACTTGGTCCTTTTGTGGGATCAAGCTAAGGAACCCTTGGGGGAAGGAAAGTTCAACCCGATGTGGCATGGTCCTTACGTGGTTAAGCGTGTCTTAGAGAATATTCTTATGATTTGGTGGATTATGAAGAGACGGCCTTGGCAGAGCCTAGAAATGGGCTCTATCTTAAAAGGTACTATGCATGATTTTCAGCCAAGGCTGAATTTTTGTATATTATTGTACATTTTGCATAGCGTAGTTTGGTATTTTTATGGTGATCGGGTTTGTTGAATACCTTTCATTTGTTATGGCAGATGTCGATGGAGTTTTTGGTTTACATAGGATTCACTAATGGTGCTAGTTGCCACACTCAAAACTCAGGTTCAAATTCTTGGGTGATTTATACTCCCACTGGTCAAGTGTTTTCTTCAGGAGGCATATGTTTATGGCCTTCGTCGAACAATGTTGTTGAATATAGTGCCGTGATTGAGTTATTGCAAGATGCAAATTCAGATAGTGTTCTTTCTCTTGAGGTACGTCTTGATTCTTATTTAGTGGTCTCACAACTTAATGTCTTGTATCATGTTAGGGATCCAACATTATTACGGAGAGTCTTGCATGTAAGATTGCTAAAACGAAAATTTGAGAGCATAACATACATTCACATTTCAAGAAATTTCAATCAATTTTTTGATTCATATGCTAAGTATGTACTATATTGGCATTTGTTTCAAAGACCATAAGCATTTTACAAACAAGTTTTACACATGTAAATAGAATAATAATCGATCATCATAAATATTTTCCATTAAGTCCAAAATAGGTGATCCCATAATACATAAGTGTCATATAAAAAATTTGGGCTTTCGAGCCACCAAAATATACTACACGGTCATACAAAAAATATACACCTAGGTCTCTAGGCCTGAGGTCAAGGAGGGTGTTGATCATGGTAGTACACCACGACTCTAGCTAGCCGAGGAAATAACCAAACCCATGCCTGTGGTACTCCAACCACCTGGATTTGCATGGCCTCAGGAAAGTCCTCGACTTGCGCCATGGGAACACTGTGTGTCAAGCGAACGGAGTTTGTGTGGATGCTTTAAAGTGTCCGCTCCACATCCACACCCATGATCTCATTGCCTCTTCCCCTCCATCGATCATGAGGAAAGACTTATGGCCATCGTGGTCCCACATCTGCATGTACATGATCGAGTTTCATTATGTGTCGTCACACCAAAAACATGTATTTTGATTCCATATATACAAAAACACAAAAAAATTCAAAAATTCAAAAAACAAAAGTGAGTTGGGGTTCATTACCTATGTCTCCATATGGTGATACTAGTGGTAGTGGCATGTCTGGATCTCCACAGAAGTCGATCCCTACATAGGGATAGTCATCTATGGCAATGATATGTCTCTGCCACCAGAGGAAGAAGTCTGCTAGATAGTGGTTAGCTACCCTTCCCCTCCCAATATCTGCATGACACTAGCCTAGGGTAGCTAAGCTGGATACCTAACTCCATGAGGAGATATGTCAAATATATGGCTTAGCCTCGAAACCTGCTCGAAAAAGAATGCACTCAATATTCTTCCAAACCAAGAGTTCTGTACCCTGCCCATCTTGCAGTCACTGAGTTTCTTCTGGGTGATTCCATGAAGGTGGGTAACACTTTTTGGCCAAATTTGGCGATGAAAACCCAATTTTTTACTGATGTGCTAGATAGAATCCCTCGAAACACATATATGCCATGTGAATTTCGACTGGTAGTAAAAAACCAAATTGTAGAATATTATGTTTCCTTCCCAATGATATTTTTTAAAAATATTTCGATGTCATTTAATGTGTAAAATTTTGCATTTAATGAACTGTGTGACCTTTAAAATTTGAAGAAGTTAATAAGTGGCTTGTGTCCATCCCCAATAATTCAATCTTACATTAATAATTTAAAAAATATATATACGAGCATGATCTACACAAAATGCACTATGGTATGCATATTTTTTTGTTAATTTATTTCACAATATACAATTATTTATTATTTTTTGAAAGTGACCATATCTGATTTTAGCATCATTTTATACACAGTGTGTCCATCCCAGCTTTTTTTTCAATATTTTCAAAAATTGAAAAACCAAAGATACCCTTTTGAAGAGGACACGTGAATGTGTGGGCTATGTATTTTTCAGAAATTTTTCGATGTGTATTTTTTACCCTGTGGATTTTTCTTTGAGCTACTTCGAAGTTGTTGTCAGGTTTTCTGAGTGTAAGTTTTAGAAGTAATTAAAAACAAATCCCATATGAATCCAAAAATGCATGCATGATCCCTCAATGGATAGAGGATTTGGTGATGAATATATCGGTATGAACTCCACTCAGTTGTGTGCCATGAATGGCAGCGTTCACACCCCTAGAAGACATAGAGAAACATTGATTTTCCTGTAAGAGGGATAATTCTCTAATTTTTTGGCCCTTGATCGAGCTTTGTTGCTCGATTGAGGTATTCAAATACCTAGATGAAGGTCTTAACAGAACCTTGATCAAGGGTTTAATAAACCCTCGATTGAGGTTTTCAGAAACCCTCGATCGAGGTTTTGTTAAATATTAAAAAAAAAAATCTTTGCACATGACTACCAAGGTCTGATATGCACACTCACCACCATGACTACCCTATCTAGAAGATTATGCCCATGCAGGACATTTTAGAAATGGGCTTCTAGGATCCAAGTAATAAAATGGATATAAGGAATTTCAACATCATTTGATTCGACCAACTCTGCAAATAATAAATATGTTAGAAATTTAAACAAAAAAAACAATCATGACATTGCCAGCTTATTCTACTAATAGACCTTTCGTCATTTTACTTGGAAACCATAACTCCCTGGTACCAACCGCCATGGGGCCAAGGGTTTGAGAAATGAATTGTTTTAATCTTTTTAATGTTCATTAAACTACTTCAAAACACAAAACAAGGCTGGAATGGAGCAGCAGTTGGGGGGGGAGGGAATTGAAGATCAAAATTAGAGTTATAGAAATGTAGTGAAAGGTTTTAAATACTAAAAATACTTTGTTCCTTCGTATATAACTTTTAATTTTAAAAAACTACAATTAAGTGATATGACTTTGAAAACACTAAGTTTTATCTTAATCGTCCAGATCTATTCCTCCTTAGGATCTGAGCTTTAAATATCTGTCCCGAGGATCTATATTGTAGGTATTAGATTGTAGTCTTGAGAATCCAGGTGAAGTGGACACAATTCAGCTAATTTCAGCTCATCAACTAAATTGCACACATCATTGCCATAGTATTCTTTTTTCATTAAACCAAGGAGAGCAATGATGCATGCCATTCAGTTGATGAGCTGAACTTAGGCGAATTCTATCCATTCGACCTAGATTCTCAGGACTATGTTATGATACCTATGATATATCCTCGGGTCATATATTTAAATCCCAGATCCCAGGGCAGAATAGAACAGGACGATTAAGATAAAAATTAGTGTTAAATTTAGAGTCATATCACATAATTGCAGTTTTTTAAAATAAAAAATTATATACAAGGGAGCAAAGTATTTTTAGTACCATTAGAGAGATGCAAAATGTGAGCATGAAAAAAAATAATGACCTCATTTCCTTGGGTTATATCAATTTGCATTGTTTACTTTTCAAAATTGTTATTGTGTGACACATTTGCAATTAATCTTGCTAATAAATTATTGAATGACATTAGAATTTACATCAATAACACATGACTAATTGTTTTGGTGTTTCATAATGCTAAGAGTGGAGGAAAATAAATAAAAGAAAATGTGTTATGGCGACTGTGGGATCTGAAAAACAAGAAGTATGGTAACTAAACATGATACTAATTCTCATTTCGACAAGAATTGGAAATGTTCAATGACATGAATTCAAATGGGGATTCAAAATACAAGGTGTCCAAGCATCTTTAGGAAGACTTCATTAAATGAAACTTTACATGATGCATATGAAAATACAATGTCAATATCAAGATATGAGTTCGATCAAGGTCTCTAAAACCATTGATCGAACGAGCTATAGAAAACCTCGATTGAGCTAGCAACTTAATCGAGTTTTTCAAAACTTTAACTAAAAACATATTCAAGTGTGCACACGAATATGGACACCCAAATATAATTAAATCAAACATAGAATTATATGATAATAAAATTTAATAAAACATAATTTCAACTATTGATTAATCACATCTATAACTCAATTACTCTGCGACTAATATCCATCAAAGGAAGTTCATATCCATATCCAATTAAATAATGGGCTTGTTGCCTATTTATAGGAAATTAAAGATGCTCGATCGAGGTCTACTTTAACCCTCGATCGAGCTTTTTTAACCCTCAATCGAGGTTCCGTACCATTGACTGAGGGTTAACAAAAATCTCGATCGAGCGTTTAACAGAACCTCAATCGAGTGCTTTATAAATGCTCAATTAAGCTGTTAAGACCTCGATTGAGGGTGTATTAAAAGCTCGATCGAGGTACATTTTTTTGTTTTTGCCGAATTTGCATTGCCAAAAAATGTAACCCACCTCTGTGGATGCACCCTTCTTCATGTTGCTCAGCAGTGAGGTACTCCAGTCATATATCACAGGTTGTGTGCACTCTAAAACATAGAAAATCATTGTCCTCTAGGCCTGGTGGAGTGATGCTAAACCTGTGATCCTGCCCAATTCCAATAGTATGGCTTTCATCCCTAGGTTCTGAATTGAGTTTGTCGGGATTTGACTCCCAACCTTCTATGTATCAGGAAGGAAATACAAAACTATGTACTCCTCTATAGTTAGCCCACCTCCTGGCTTGCAGGATCAAAGGCTCACCACCTCCCCTTGCCGGGACAAACCTGTGATAAAGTACATGTCCTCAACTTTGATGCTGAGTGACATACCATCCAACTGAAAGGTATCAGAGTTTGGATTTTAGTAATCGATTAGCAGGTGGAGTAGCCCAGGATTAGCTCTCAATCTTCCAAAGTGCCAAAATTTGTATAACCCACAAGCCCTCAATGCTTCTTTAGCCATTAGATCTGCTTGCACAACCTCTTCGACATCACCATGTTCCCTCTCTCTCCATTCAAGCACCATCTTGCACAAACATTGCCAAGTTTCATAAGTGTTTGCCTTTGAAAATCACATTTGCGGCCCTGTACACGGCTATTTGTAGAACAACCTTGTATGTACATGGGTATCGTGGTCTTTTCTGTGTATACCTAGCCCTATACGTGGAAAAAAGACACCTTTTTTTGTGTTGGCCAAAACGCACAATTTGGGATGGCCTAAATAAAAAAATTGATCACTAAAATTATGAAAATTTACATGAAAGTGAAAGAGGAGGGCATGGGTAATTACTTGGACCAAACGTGTAGTGATTTTGTCAGACTATGCTCCCAGAATCAACTCTTGAATTTTTGGATACAAAAGCACTATGATGGGTGAATTTTCAAATGGTATGAGAATTTTTAATTTTTCACTATTTTATAGAAATTTTTTTGAAATTTTTACCCACTTCCTATAGTTTTTGACTGTTTCTAACCATTTTGGACCATTTGGACTAATATGATGTTGTAGGAGCTCGTTTTGAGCACGGTTTGACCAAGACTTTGATTCGTTCGTTCCTATTACATGTATCATGCCTAAACTGACATGTAGGTTAGGATTTAGCACGCACCTACATTTTTCATGACCTTATGACCATTTCATCTTATGCTTAGGTACGAACCCATTCCATGATGTCACGTAGCCTTAATGCTGCGATTAGAAGTGGCATTATGTGAATGGTAGAGCTTTCCTATACATGGGTACCCTAGTTAGATCCTATATTGCATTTGGTGCCCATGTTGACATTCCTCCTTTAGGTTATGGAAGTTCCATTTTAGTCCTGCCATGTCCTTGAGCAAGAGCTTCATACTCCTCTTGAACTTTACACTGGCCGTTTCCTCGGGACTCCCTTGTGTATATCAAGTTGTAACTACATTTTCATGAGTTTTTCTTTCCTTATTGAGCTTTATGTCTGCTCCCTTACTTAGAGTTATCAGTCATATAGCCCGAGCTTGTCTCATATCTATCCAAGCTGAGCCTTTTTACATATCTTTTGCAGCTTGATCATCCCTTTTACTTGGAGGAGACCTTCCCCGAGTGTCGTTATCTTGCACATATATCCTTGCATTGGGCATAGGCATGTTCCATAGCTTGGAACTAGTTTGTTTGTCCCTTGACACTCGTATCCTCCTAGATTTGTACTATAAATCACTTTTGTTCTTTTTCAAGCTTTTCAAAATATCTGAATAAGTCCAAAAAAATACAAAAAATAAAAATACGGACAAGAAAAAATGTTATCTTTGGAAGCAGTCAAGTCATGTCGCCTTCGAACAGAGCACTGTATATCACATCCATTGGTTGGGTTATTAGTTCGACTTTAGGATTTATACTTGTTATTCTGAGTTTATCTCCACCGACTGGTTACGCTTCCAGTCCCTATGGAGCCTCTGTTGATGCCTCCTGTGTCATAGAGATGTCCCAGTTTTCATAACGAGTCCATGCTTCCTACCTTCAGTCACCATTTTTCTTTATGCTCTTGTTCAGAGGAAGTTTAAGCCTGATTCGACCATTCCTTAGTTATCTTGACTTTGCATGTCGGCCATTCCCGATACTGTTATTGTTTCATGCACATCTTGTTCATTGAATTCTTCCACATTATACAACGTTGCTGAATACCTCGTGTTGGTTGATGGGGGATGCATTAATTCCCTCCTTCCAGTGGATTCCATTCCATCGACATCACATCATTTATTCTGGAATAGGAGTCTAGAGTCATTTGAGTGCCTTGAGACTTATAGTCATCAGTGATAGGTTCTCTCTCCATCGACAGTTTTGGGAATACATCAATGTCCCCTGATCGATGGATTCTTCCAAGTGTTCAACCTCAACACATCTATTCACACTTGTTAGATTTCACTCTGTACCTTGATTCCCATTTTCATTATCGGCGGGTTATCTCACGTCTGTTAACGGTATACATCAATTACCGGTAATCAGACGATGGAATACTATGTTCGACCTCGACACATCTATTTGCATATTAGGACATGTACTTGTAGTGGTTCATGTAGAAGACCTTCCGACATGGTGGAATTCCATGTATGTTACCTCCTTGATCATGCCAGTGTTCATGATATTTCAGCTCTCGTGATTTGATTCCAGTGTATATCATATATCTTCATCCACTATGGAGATCTTATCCATTGTATAGCTTCATCCATTATGGAGATCTTGATCTATTGTATATATTCATCCACTTTGGATATTCTGATCTATAGTATATTGTATGTGGTGATGACCACACATGACACATTTTGTATATCATGCCTACTCATTGTCATTGTACTCTTATGTATCCAGGACTGCTCCATGTATTTACAATCACATATAGAAATTTATCATTGTATTATATTGATGGATGGCTGTTTATTCCACCCAGGTCTTCATTACTGCACTTCTGGGATGGATTTTATAATGTATTTTGTCCATCATGTTACCCCTCTGACCTCACACATTAGGGGGCATCTGTTATAGTTGATTTTACCACACATGGTTGATCACATATTTATGGCCTTCCTTGTCCCTTTGTAGACTCTTTAGACCCGATGGACTTATATTATCCTTTGATGTTCCTAGATCATCCCTAAAAAACCCATGTCTATTGCTATATGCGACTTTTAAACTAATACTTTTGACCTCAAACCCACGTACATCAGGATGTGTGCATAAGTCCAAACATTTTTGGAGTTTGCCTCATATGAGTCCGAAGATCTTGACTCTTGGCCTTCCATATGCCTTGAGATCGCCCAAATTCGACCCTCCATTACCCTTTTGGAGTGCTATATAAGTAACCCCTTGGATAAATTGAAGAAGGGGAATTGAAGAGCAAAGAAACTATAGTCTATTGTTGCCACAGTTTGCTTGTACTTGAGTCTGCATCCCTTTGTCCCTTTGGAGCACTTTGAGTTCTTCCCAAGCTTGCCTTTGTGTTGTGAGCTTGCTATCAAGAGATGGAGGATTGAGGTTGTAGAGGCCAAGATGGAGGACTCGGTTTCTTCAGTTCGTAGACGTGCCAACAGAGGTTGTCACTATTGTAATCTCTGATTTTATTTATAGAAATATATTTTCCTATCCAATTAATGTGCATTTGAATGTGAATATTGTATCCATGGATGTATTTAATTGCTTATACATTGTTGAATATATATTCTAGAGTAGGTATAACACCTTATTATAGAGCATGCTTGTCTTGTTTGCTGTTGTTGAGAGCGAATTCCTAAAACAAGAGTGAATTGGAAAATCTCAATGGGGATCTACTTCAATCGTCTGGAACAAGGTACGATTCAATATCCCTTAGCGTTAGATGTTTGGATTCTCTTGCATATTGGGAAATATTGATTTCTAGTGTCAAGATGTCTATTGTGGTACCCCCAATGCCATAGGAAGTTTCTCTCCGTAACAGGGAATCAACCCCAATAACTCCCAAAGGGATGTGGTTGAGGTTGTGATTAAGTTTGCAAGGAGGTTAAAACGTTACCAGATGTGACAGTGCACAAATTCGATATGTCAACCGATGAAGGAGGGGGTGGTAATGACAAGAAGGTGTCCATCAAAGCAACATTGACAAATAATCCTGGGCCAACAACAAACATGGAAGGTATGGAAGAATTTTCTATGGTAGTGTCGACAGTAGCGAGGGCATGTTTCGGTGTGGGAGCGCCTTATTTACCCGACAGACTTTCACTTGGGAGGGGAGCCTGTCAAATGGGAAATGTCAGATCTCTCATCCAATGGTTCCAATTTGAGAGGCTCCCCTCCCAAGGAAAAGTCTGGCGGGTAAATAAGTTTCACATTTCGGTGTGGTCGGTCCCTTGTTGAATTTTTAATGGTTATATCATATCTTAAAACATTTTGCATCATAACAACATAAGCATAAGCCAAAAGATCACTGAAATATAGACAAGCACAACCACACAAAAAGAACATAAATATTTATCCTCGAAAAACCCTAATGGGAGAAACCTAACAAAAGCTTCCTCAATATAGATGCCCCAAAAAGATAAAAGGTAAAACCCAAAAGACTGATCCTCCTCCTTCTCCAGCTACATCTCTCTCTCTCTCTCTCTCTCTCTCTCTCTCTCTCTCTCATGCGCTACACAAGTGAGTGTGAGTGTGTTCAAATGAGAAGCACCTCACCTCTATTTATATTCTTTCATTCACTTAATAATTAATTCAGTTATGTAGGCTCGAGTAATCCTAATTTAATCATATAGGCTCGAGTAACCACAACTGGGGTACTAATGACCCAACTTACAACAGAGGGGACTTCCTCATGACTCTTATTAGTGCTCCCGATTAGAAACATCGGGGTATAAAGGAATACAAGTGATTCTCCCGGTATGAACATCGGGGACCACAAATAATACATATAGAATATTCTTCGAAGTTACAATATTTCAACATTCCCCCTTAATGAGAAGGGTATTCTACAACAACATCAACAACAACAATAGTAGGAGAAAGAGGACATCATCAACATCATCAGGGTGACACATCTATAGATCATTGGAAGCTTTTCAACATCGTATAGTCTTCATCTCCAATTTCAGTAGTAACAACACTTTGATTGCTCGATCGACAACATCATCATCAACACTTTGACCTTTCAATCATCAACAACATCTTTAGCACTTTTGAATTTTTGATCAGCAACATCATCATCATGAACACTTTGAATTTTCGATCAGCAACATCATCATCATCATACTCTGATATTTCATCAGCAACATCATCATCATACTTTGAACTTTCAATCAACAACATCATCATCATCATACTCTGATCTTTTGATCAACATCATTATCGTCATCATACTCTAATATTTTGATCAATACATCATCATCATCATTATACTTTGATATTTCGATCAATACGTCATCATCATCACACTCTGATCTTTCGATCAGTATGTCATCATCATCACAGTCTGATCTTTCAATCAGTAACATCATCATCAGCAACAACCTACAATCCACAACACGAAGATGAAAGTATTCGGATCACTTTTGGACCTAAGTCCAAGGATGATACAATCCTACAACATTCTCGGGGACTGAAGCCTCCAGACACCTTTCTGAACCATAGTTCAAGGATGATACAATCCTGCTGTTCAAGAATAAACACCCTTATAACCGAGGGTCTGGGGTTACCAACGTACTCTTAAAACTTGCAGACAATCAGCTTTAAAGTACAGAAAGGAAATAGAAATATATAATGGACTCACCCGATTAACGATGGTTGATCCAAGCTTTGTATTCTCCCGCTCTGCTCCTCTCCAAATCTTTCAGGGATGCACCTCCTTCACCTGCAAAAAGCAAATCCTCAAAGTACAATCTTATACATGTATATATGCCAGGTTAGATAAACAATATATAGAGTGCTTAATCATAAATATTCATCAAACCATGATACATGAAAGAGAGTCAACACAAAATTGGAAGAAGGATTCTCTTTATTAACAATAGTGAATGAGATAAGTGTACAACTCAACGCTTGAAACAAGGACTCCTCTGCAACCAAAGGATTCTGAGTTCTGCTGCTCCAAATACTTCTAAAAATATACCACCAGCATAACTTTGCTCTCCAAGTCTGATTGATCAATGCCCTCCCCAAGGCCTCTATTTATACTTAGGAAAATAGAGCAGTTTCGAAGGAGGTTGAGACAGTTAAGATAGTTAATGTTTAAGGCTTAACAAATATCCATTAATCGTGTTTTATTATTTTTAATGTCGAATGGAGGCATATGCGAGTACTGATATTGGAAACCCGCGTATGAAATGCGAGTTTCTATAAGGGAAACCCTCGTACATATCTGTACGTGGGTTGCAACAACAATACTCTTGTACAGTACGCGATATGCTGTGGTGATAGTCGCGTACAACAATCAACATTTAAAAAGGTAAAAATGGCAAGCTAGGTGGATAGTGAATGCATCTCATGTCATGCCCATCTATAGTGTTTTAGGAAACCTTCAATCCATAAGTTTCCTTTTGTGTGCCAACAAATGCAGTGTCAGCACTCAGACGAAGAAGTGCCATTTGGGTTGATAACAGATGCCCCCTAATGTGTGAGGTCAGAGGGAAGCGATGGCCAAAATACATTATAATCTTTATCTTTGGAGAACTCAGAAATCCAATGGAGTAGAGGTAGTACCCAAAACAAATACATAATAATGTCATATACAAAGTCATATCTGAGGATGCTATGTTCAATATACTGGAACACTAGCTCCTTTACAAATGTTTGATTACATCATATAGTACGGGTACAAGACCACGTATATTACAAAGGTGGATCGAAGCCACAATATACAATAATGATGAGTCTTCAAAGATCTGGAAGCTGTGTACATAAGTAGAACATAATATTGCGCAACTTAGTCCATAGTGAGGGAGCCAAGGTCTTCATAAATAATCCCAAAGAACCAGTACAATCCAAGCCATGTGAATAAATGTAGGTTGAAGTCGAACATGAAGCGGATTCAACAGATTGTCAATCAATAGGTGATAATTGACAACTGAAGCAAAGGAATTCACCAATGATGAAAGTGAATCCTAAGGCACGATCATCAAAACTCTAGGTCTTCGTCGCCAGGAAGTACTGATGCAAAACCATACTGTGATAAGGAAGGCAATAGATCCTCCAACGGATCATAAGAGTGACTAGGAACTGGGTAAAGGAAGGGAGACGCAAGTGATAATAGACACGAAAATGATGGGATCAGGATATAGATCAGACATTGAGTTAAGTCCTTGAACAGTGAGCATGACACAGAGATGACCCAAGGCAGCTTATAACTTTATAGATAGAACAACTAGACTTATCTGTCATGTAGGAGACATGATCAGATTCCCCAGGTAGAACTGATAAGAGGAGGAGTAATAAACTCGAAGTAATAGCTGAACTAAAAGCGAACACTGAGACATGGGTATCGAAAAAGACATAGAGTGCTATGTTTAAGGATGACATGTTGCCACTAACTAAAAAAAAAGAGAAAAATTCTTCCTTACCTTCCCTGTTAAATTTTAACAAGTCCAGGAAAGTCAACTCAGGTCTCTCTTCATTTTTTAACAAGCTTGAAGAGAAGAGGGAATATTGCTTGATAGTGTCACTGATTCATGGATTTAATGAGACCGAACTAGTAAATGCTAAGTCAGTGTTTTCACATTTAGAGAGTCTGAAAACTCCAAAGAAGACTCCAGGGGGGTCCTTTTTCATCCAATTTAGTCTCCTGAGGCCGAAAAAGTATAAACATACCACATAAGAACTCTCTTAACTTCTGTAGAAGAAAAGGTGAACCTTTTTCGTACTTAGTCAGGGACGTCCAAAAAAGGTTAAATTACCACCTACCCAACGCTCCTTCAAAAGCAGCATATAGCTTGAGTTTTACGAGTGTGAAGGAAAGCAAGATCACTCAGAAAGATCCATTTGAGTATGACAAATGGGGCTTACAACAATAAACTCGATGCTTTGTTCTTTAGTGTTTAACGAGCATGAGAAATACATAAAGTACACTTGGAATATTTTTCATGTTTAGGTCCAGAGCATGAAAAAGAGAAAACTAAGCTCATACCGGGAGTTCCTTTTTCGTAAATTTAGTCCCTCAGGTCCGAAAAAGTGATAAACCTATGCATGAGAATACTCTTCTCAATTACGTAAAAAAGAGAGTGATCATTTCTCGTGCTATTCCACATGGTCCGAGAAAGAGATAACCTACCACCAATGCAGATTCCCATTCACATATTCTTAACGAGCCTGAACGGACAAGTTGACTCAGCAATCAAGTCTATTTTGAGGAGTTAGACGTGGGCCTAAAGAAACTCAATATATTTCCTGTGAAGTTTTAACGAGTCTGAAAAAGTCAACTCGTGGCCTCCTTATTGTTTTTAACGAGCTCGAAGGAGAGCAGAAAGAATGCTCTAAATGCGAGGAGACGAGTGTTAGGGGCGAGCGAAACTAGTTCCAAGCGCAAGGAACAAACCTATGCATAATGCAAGGAAAGTGAGCAAGATAACGACACTTGGGGAAAGTATCCTCAGGGTAAAAGGTGTCAAGTTGCAAAGGCAAAATGATACAAGACTTAGCGATGATGAGAACAAAGATGAGGACTTATACAATGAGCTAAAAGCGTGGAAGCCGACATCAGGCTCAAAAACGTGAGAAAGATACATGCAAATGCAGTTACAACTTGAACAACAAGGCGAGGCTAGTAAACAATTGTGAATCCAACTAAAAATCCTGTCTCCAAGAAACAACAACATCATAATCATATTCAGAAGAAAATATCTGATGCAGGTCACTTTGGTAGAAACACATGCGACTTTGCTATCTTCTACAAAAGGTAAAGTCAAGGAAAAATCGACCAAAGAAGATTCTATAGAAACAAGGCTTGAGGGTTTATAATCAGTAAGATCAACCTCAGAAGGAGAGAAAAAATCAACAACCAATATAGAGTCTGCAGGAACAAACTCAGTATCACAGGAGTTGAAAAATTCATAAGAAAAATCAAACTCATTAAGATCACTGACTTGCTATTCAAAGGAAGAGTCAAAAGACTCAACAAGGCCAACATAAGAAGAAAGGTCAGGATTACTAGGCAAATCAGGGTTAGACTTAGTCACAACTGAACCAACATCCAAAAAAAGGTCAGACTGTATCAAAGATTCTAGGAAGACTTCATCCGAGATAGGACACATGTCTAAACTTTCAAATGGATCAACAAAGTGGAGAGCAGGCTCCATAGTCTGTATACGATGACTCACCTGGTTAACTGCTGGGACCAAGTCCCGAGAAGGTAAGCATGAAAAAAGAGGCTGCTTCTCGGTAGAAATTGAATGCAAAGGACATGAGGCCACATAGCTCACCTCTGGCGGGGTAGTGTCTATAGAAACACTGGGAATCAATAAAGGAAAGACCTGGTCTCTAGTTGGGTCAGGAGACGGATCAAGAAAATCCAACTGATCAATGGTGACAATTTCTTCGCCATGATTAAAGTACATCACACGAAAGGATGTTGACACCATAGCTTGCATGGCATAAACATAATCACGTCCAAGGAGCATATTGAAGTCCAAGGGGTCTTCTATCACCATTAAGTCAACTAATATAGTCTTCCCACCCAAAGTAACAGGTGTTTGAGCAATAATTCCCAAGGCTTTACAAGTTCTTCTATCAAATGCCAGTAACTGACTAGTAGTTGACACAAGGCTGGGAGATCCCAAGCCTCACCAAGCACGAGCAGACAAGATACTAACTGAGGCTCCTTCATCAACAATACAACAAGCAATCGTGTATTGTTCAACTTTGACCTTTATCTGGAAAGGTGCATCAAAAGGAAGGTGCGACTCAACTAGGCTGTCCCAATCAAAGGAAGCAATCCGAGAGCTTGGTGGGGGTTGTTCCGTATGTTCAGTGCCCCCTTGTTCCGTAAGTTCTGAACTGGCAGTGAAGAAAATGTGACTAGTAGACACTTCACTCTCCAAAGGAAGAGTGGGATGGATCGATAATGAAATTGATTCAATCGCTTCATCAAAGTCACTCTCCGTAGGGAGAGTGGGATAGACCAAAGATGACATTGGTTCAATCACTTTAGGATCACTCTCCGAAAGAAGAGTGGGATCAACAAAATATGAGATTGGTTCGACCACTTGATCAACCAAAGGTTGAGTAGGTTGTTGAGAAACTATAGGTTGTTCGGGAGAAGGAAGTTCTTGAGTCTCGGACCACACTCTTCGCACCTCTGTGATAGCAGGGCACTGGTGAGTAAGATGATCTCCCTCACATAGCTTACAAGGAAACTTAAGTTTTCACTTCGAACGACCAGTTTTCTCAACGGTGTCAACATGACTAGTAGTGGTTGACTATTTTCTCTCAGCATGACCTGTGGAGGCTAAGAGTTTTCCCCCAACATGAACTACAGATGCTGGGTGACTGGGTCCAACCTAAGTAAGAGAGGTTGGTTGTTGAAAAGCTTCAGAATGTTCAAAAATAGGATGAGCATGAAACCAAACTCTTCGCACCTTCACGATAGAAGGGCATTTATAAGTAAGGTGGTCTCCCTCACAAAGCTTACAAGGAAACTTGGGATTGTGTTTTGAATGGTTAGTCTTTTCAATAGTGTCAACATGACTCACAGTGGTTGATGAATTGTCTTCAGCATGAAGTACAGAGGCTGAGAGACTGCCCCCAGCATGACTTGCAGAGGCTGAGAGACTGGATCCAACATGACTTGCAGAGGTTGGAAGGGAAACACCAACATGAACAATATAGGCTAAATGGTTAGGATCAACATGCTTTGCAGCATTTGAGTGTGTGCCCCCAGCATGAACCACAGAGGCTGGGAGGATGGATCCAACATGACTTGCAGAGGTTGGATCGAGAGGTTCAACTTGAACAACAGAGGTTGAACAGGTGCCCTCAGCATGAAATACAGAGGCCGAGTGACTGGATCCAACGTGACCTGGAAAGGTTGGAAGGATCCCACTAGCATGATTAATAGAGGTTGGATGGTTAGGATCAACATGACTTGCAGAGGTTGAGTGCTTAGATCCAACATGACCAGCAGAGGTTGGATAGGTGCCCCCAGCATGAACTGCAAAGGCTGGGTGGTGAGGTTCAACTTGACATGCAGAGGTTGAATGGGTTCCCCCTTGCTTATGTGCCTTCTTCATATTTCTTCTTCTTTTACTCCTTTTAGACTGTCGGTTACTAGTATCAGTACTTTCACCGCATGAGGTAGAAGGAGGACGAGAATAAACTACAGGCGAAGGGGAAGCAATATTTTGATGCCCTTGATATAAGGAGCTTACTTGAGAAGAATTAGGAGCATTCATGATAGTTGGAGTGGAAAACAACCACACCAGTATCCCTAGGGTGAATCCAGGAAGATTCAGGGTGGTCATCAAGGGAACACCAACATTCCCCATGAGAGGAATAGTACAAGGAGTTCCCAAGATGGGGATCTCTTGGTTGGTGTTCAAAGGGGTGTTAGACATAGTTTCAAACAAGAAGACAAAGTCTGAGGTTGACAAGCAAACACAATTACAAAGCACACACCTAAAGGCACACTAAGTACAAACAAACCACACAACACTCACTACAAAATTCCTAAAGCCAAACAGACAATTAGGTATAAGATATGCTTTCCAGAAGAAAGTTGATAGATAGTTACTTGGCGTCCCTGTAAATGTTCTTAGACACAAGCAGAGGAATCACCCACCGCCCTCCCACACCTTCTACCAGGGTTACCTTCCAAGCCCGGCCAAGGTGAACCAGAAATAGCCTTCCGGTTTACCTATGTATGAACCCTAGATGTCAAAGAAACTAAAGTTGACCTTAACTATATTGACAGTCTGGGGTCGCAAGCCTGATTCGTACACATGGGTAGGGTAGCTGAGCCCAAAACTCTGTCTAGGACAGAATCTCCAGATACATAAAAACCCTGGTTTACATTTCGACAAGGAATCAGAGGGTTATCTCGTCAGTCCAAGCCTCCACGCGTCCTCGTGCTTAACTCCCGTTTGAGAGGAGCCTCCCAGATACAATCAACATAGAAAAGGGTTTACCTAGTGATTGGCCAACTACATCTGAATTTTAACACTTGTGGGGAGTTAAAAATCCCTATCCCACAAGTCTAGCCTAAGCTACTTGGTGTATGACCCTATAAAATAAAACTTACTACTAATTTTTGAATTATATCGTTTATTTTAAGGGCCTTTTTTTTTAATCAGAGGGTAAATGGAGCGAAACTTATGTGGTGTTTTGACTCAAAGTTGAAACAAAATGACTAAGCAAAGAGATATGAAATGCAAAAAGCAAAAACTATTCTCTTTTTCTTTTAAATAGAAACTCGAAAGCCACAAAAGAACTATTTCTTTTTATTTTTTATTTTCAAAAACAATGATATGCCATGCAATCTATACTAAAAACCTAATCTACATGCATATAAAGCAAACATGTGTTTTTATTTTCTTTTATAAATGCAAAAGAAAACTAAGACTATATTTTTTGTAATTTTTGAGATTATCTTTAAAAACTGAAAATGAAACTACTATATGCAAATCAAATGCACAAGTTTCTAAATGTTTTCTTTTCACTTTTTAAAATGCTTAAATACTACTATGCACCTAAATGCACAAAAACTTGAGCATACTTGGATGAACTAACTGTATAAAGTAAGGAAAGTGAAGTTAAACAGATTAATAATACCAAGGATCAACCAACTAAGGAAGACTTGGAACCCTAGCTTGGGCGGGCACAATGATAAGAAACCACCGAGATCACAGAAAGGAAAGTGACAAACCAATCACTATCCAAAGATAGAATGGGAAATACAGTGTCCAGAACCCTGATCACTGATTCAGACAACCAACACTTGAACCTATAACCCAAACAGGCAAATCCACTTCAAGCTGCTAACAGAAGACAATCCAAACAAAAAGAACTCAAGGGCTTTACAAGAAAGCACAAGGTGTGGCCAACAAGGTAATCAAACTCACAGTGTAATGCTCATAAGGAATACCAACCAACAAACAAATTTTATGAAGGGACAGGGACAAGCAAACCCTAACCCAAAAATTCAAATGCTAAGGCTTGTACGCGACTGTGTATAAGGGAAAATTGCGTACTGTACGCGACTGTCCTAGGGAGCAACACACGTATGCAGGCCTCTGTATGCGACTGTATGCAAGAGCAACCTGCGTACAGGTACACAATTTTCTAATAAAAAGAAAAAATTTCAAGGTCTTCAAACACTACCTTGAGCATGAACCAAGACAGAAATAGCACACACACAATGAAGGCAAAGACTGGGCAACGGTAAACAGAAATAACCTACAGCAGTCTGGGATCCCCAATGGATTCACCAATTCTATTGTTCAGGAATAAACACCCTTATAACTGAGGGTCTGGGGTTACCAACGTAGTCTTAAAACTTGCATACAATCAGCTTTAAAGTACATAAAGGAAATAGGAAGATATAATGGACTCACCCAATTAATGACGGTTGATCCAAGCTTTGTCTTCTCCCACTCTGCTCCTCTCCAAATCTTTCAGGGATGCACCTTCTTCACCTGCAAAAAGCAAATCCTCCAAGTACAATATTATGCAGGTATATATGACAGGTTAGATAAACAATATATAGAGTGAAGTAAGAAGGAGCTGCATTGGGGAGTTGAAGATCTCGACGTTTCGAACCCTGCTCTGGGATCATCATCAGGAGATGCTTGAAGCTTAATCATAAATATTCATCAAACCATGATACATGAAAGAGAGTAAACACAAAGTTGGAAGAAGGATTCTCTTTATTAACAATAGTGAATGAGATAAGTGCACAACCCAACGCCTGAAACAAGGACTCCTCTACAACCAAAGGATTCTAAGTTTTGCTGCTCCAAAGACTTCTGAAAATATACCACCAGCATAACTTTGCTCTCCAAGTATGATTGATCAATGCCCTCCCCAAGGCCTCTATTTATACTTAGGAAAATAGAGCAATTTCGAAGGTTGAGGAGGTTGAGACAGTTAAGAGAGTTAATGTTTAATGCTTAACAAATCTCCATTAATCATGTTTTATTATTTTTAATGTTGAATGGAGACGTACGTGAGTATTGATACTAGCAACCCACGTATGACACACGATTTTCTATAAGGGAAACTCGCATACAGATCTGTACATGGGTTGCAACGATAATACTCGCATATAGTACGCGGTATGCTGTCGAGATATTCACGTACAACAATCAACATGTACAAAGGTAAAAATGGAAAGCTAGGTGGATAGTGAATGCATCTCATGTCATGCCCATCTACAATGTTTTAGGCAACCTTTAATCCATAAGTGTCCTTTGTGTGCCAACAAATGTAGTGTCGGCACTCGGATGAAGAAGTGCCATTTGGGTTGATAACAAATCCTGCCACATTCTCAGGGATTGAAGCCTCTAGATACCTTTCTGAACTAAAGTTCAAGGATGATGCAATCCTACCACATTCTTGGGGACCGAAGCCTCCGGATACCTTTCTGAACCGAAGTTCAAGGATGATGCAATCCTACCACATTCTCAGGGACCAAAGCCTCCGGATATCTTTCTGAACCGAAGTTCAAGGATGATGCAATCCTACCATATTCTCGAGGACCAAAGCCTCCAGATACCTTTCTGAACCGAAGTTCAAGGATGATGCAATCTTGCCACATTCTTGGGGATTGAAGCCTCCGAATACCTTTCTGAACCGAAGTTCAAGGATGATGCAATCCTGCCACTTTCTCGGGGACCGAATCCTCCATATACCTTTCTAAACTAAAGTTCAGGGATGATGCAATCCCACCACATTCTCAGGGACCGAAGTCACCGGATCATTTCTTGGCAAATGTCCCAGGATGACACAATCCCTCTTCATTCTCGAGGACTGAAGTCACTGAATCATTTCTGGACAAATGTCCCGGGATGATACAATCCCTCTTCATTCTCGACGACCGAAGTCACCGGATCATTTCTAGACAAATGTCTCGGGATGATACAATCCCTCTTCATTCTCGAGGACCGAAGTCACCGGATCATTTCTAGACAAATGTCTCGGGATGATACAATCCCTCTTCATTCTCGAGGACCGAAGTCACCATATCACTTTAGGACAAGTGTCGAGGGATGATACAATCCCACTGCAACATAACTGCTCCCCCTTTCGAGGAAGGTATTTCCGAACAACACCAAGCTTGTCTCGAAAGTATTCGAACTTTACCCAAGACAAAGGCTTCGTCAACACATCAGTGTTGAATCATCATCTTGTAACATCATCATCCACATCTTCAGTATGTGAATACTATACTATCATCAACTGTATCTCTAGTATGTCAATACTGAACTATCATCATCTATATCTTCAGTATGTAAATACTGAAAGCATCATCATCTGTATCTTCAGTATAGAAATACCGAATCGCCATCATCTGCATCTACAGTATGTAAATACTGAAACATCATCTATATCTTTAGTATGGGAATACTGAAACATCATCTATATCTTCAGTATGGGAATACAGAAACATCATCCTATGTATCTTATCTCGTATGTAGAAATACCGGATTTCTATGTGCTTTGATGGAACACATGGTTCTTTGTCATCTTTATACAAATTTGGTTATCACATAGAATCACTGTAGTATCCATCTCCAGGTCAAAGAGACTTGACATCGGCTTCTAAAGCCATATGGCTTCACAACTAGTAGAGCAATCTTCTATGTATTCTACTTCAGCCATGCTAAGAGCAACACTGGACTATTTCTTGCTAAACCATGAAATCATAGTAGGCCCCAGACAATAAAATCCACCCGATGTGATTCTTCTGTTTGAGACACTTCCAACCCAATCTGCATCTGTATAGCCATACAATCTATAATCATGGTTTCCATCATCTCATAGATCAAATTCTATAGTCCCTTTTAGATATCTCATCACATGTTTTGCAGTTATCAGCTGAACACATCTGGGTTGAACTATATAAGGTGTTCACAACAAAACAAATGGTTGGTTTGGTATTTGTTAGATACATCAATGACCCAATAATCTGTCTGTATTGAGTCACATCCACTAACTCTAATGAGTCATTAGCTAACAACTTCAGGTTTGAATCCATGGGTGTGGCCATGGCTTTACATTCCAACATATCAAATCATTTCAGGATTACTACTGCATACTTTCCTTGATTGAGAAAGATTCCTTCTGAACTTTTCCATACTTCTAGACCTAGGGAATAATGCATTAACCCAAGGTATTTCATCTCAAATTCTTCAACGAGATTCTTCTTGCGTTCCTTAATATGTTTCTGATTCCTCAGTCAGAAATAAATCATCCACATATATTAATAGTATGAAAGGTTCATCTTCTATAACCTTGAAGTAAGGGTTAGGATCGACTTTACTCTTGGTAAAGCCCATGCTCATCAGGAAACTATCTATCCTTCCATACCAAGCTCTGGGAGCTTGCTTCAGGCCATACAGGGCCTTCTTCAACTTGCATACATGTGTCTTTCTGTCTTCAACTTTAAATCCTTGTGGTTGATCTATGTATACTTCTTCTTTAATCACACCATTTAGGAAGGCTGTCTTCACATCCATCTGGTGTAAGTCCCACTTCATCATGGAAGCAAGTACCATGATAGTTCTGAAGGAAGTGTACCTTGCTTTGTGGAGCAAGTGTCTCTTCAGAATTAATTCCCTCTTTCTGAGAGAAACCTCTAGCCACAAGTCTTGCATTACTTCTATCAGCAACATATTTTATCTTGCAAATCTATTTGGAAGATACCAAACTCTTTCTTTCTGGTTTGAGTACTATATCCCAAACATCATTCTACTATTATTTCATCATAGCATCTTCCATGAGTTCATCTTGTCAGGTCATCAACATATCCTAGTCTTCTGCATTCAACCTTGAAGGTTGGAACCCACTTTACTCTTGGTAAAGTATCTATCCATTAGGAAGTTGTCCATCATGTCGTACCATGTCGAAATCAGATATCTTCTATAGTCACTCCCCCTGAATTGGAGTATCATCTTCCCTCTTCATTTTGTACAGGTGATTCTATGCTTGATATATACTTCTAGTGGGTCTGGTCAATAGAGTATGTCATGTCATAGTCTATTATTTCTGAGGCAAACCATGAACCTTGCTTTGTACACTTGTTCTGGTAGATCCATATGGAATATACTCTGGACTTCCCTTCAGCTCTCAAAACCATATCATAGACATCATTCCCCATGATCGACTGTTACTCTTTGATCATAACTTCTTTCATAGCCGGAAAGGTTAGCATCAATGATGCCACCCAACTGTGTTACACAACTAGAGTGTGTCCAAGGCCTCTTACTTTGGTCTGGAAGTCTCACCATTATTTTCTTCATATTGAGTTATATCTTTTACCCATGGTGGTCTTCATCCTTCGAGGTGGATCTACCACTCTCTGAAGCTCTTTCTTCCTTCACGGTGTCTCTAACCCTGGGAGCTTCAGATTCATGTTTATTGGAGTGAATCTTGAATTGTCATCACTTGTTCTTCAAAAAAAGTCTCATCCTTATTTTCTTGTAGGAGGTTGTACAAGACCTTTCATATAATTCAAATGAACCAATTGCATGGTTAAAACCATTTCGTAGAACATATGCATAATGCCGCATCATTCAACTGTTTAGCCAATACAACATTCATCCATATCTCACATAAACTTTCTAGATGACATCATTGAGATTGTGCAGTAATCCAATATGTCAGCAAGGAGGTTTCATTCTAGATAATTAGCAATGGAGAGGTGTATAGCACCACGAGTTACTTACTCATCACATGCATACTGTCATTAATGCAAACATTCTATCATGCATAACACATCAATTGAATACAAAACAATATCATGAAATGACAATTGAATACTTATCTTTTATTTGTTTCGTGGGTAGAATCCTTCTTGATCCTTCGACTTCATCTTATTCTTCATTCATGACATCATCATTTCTTATCCAAATGATAATATTTATAAGAGGTTCTTCAAGAATTGATTTCTTCATATTCCTCATCGCTTGAGGGATCTTCTTTGAATCGTGAGCGCTTGATCTTTAGTTTCTCCCATCTTCTCTTCTCTTATTATGCGTCGAGTTTCTTTTTGTGTAAGGATTTATCCTCATTTCCATTTGGAACTAGAATTTCTCCACTTATGTAGGTGTCCAATTCATTTTTCTAAAACTATGATCAGAATTGCAAAATATTTGATTCCCTAGTTTTCTTCAGTTTCTTCTGCATAATTCCTGATATTGTTTCTATGGTATCTCGGAACTTACTACTCCTCTATGTTTGAAATTTTGTACTGAGGTAGCCTCGCATATCCTCTTTCCAACACCATAGTTTAGATCAGAATTGGTTTTACCAATTGGAACTTATATGCATTTTACCAAGGTGTCACATTTCAAGACTGTTCAGAAGAGATAACTTGTATAGACTGCCATGTGTCACTGTTGCATCTTCGGGGTCTGAAATTATTACCACAGAAATTAAAGTCCGTGCCCATTCTAGGAAATCTTTCTAAATTTAATTTGGACCTTTGTATCCTGAGATATAACAATTCTCCCCAGGTGTCCTGTTTAGGGATGAATCTTGGGAGAGGCTGGAACCGTAACTTGGAGGAATCATATCTCCTAGAATATAACAAATATGAGTCTGAAACTTGGACAACGTGTACATAAAGAATTTATCTTCTAACTTTGAAAGTTTCAGCACCTGATCCTTCTCCAATCTAGAGATATAGCTAATCTACCAAAACTATCAGTTTCAATATTTTAGGGTTTTTTTAGGCCAGGGGTCAAACTAGGGTTTGAATTTCCTGGAGTTTCACCCAACCAAAAATCTCAACCTAGGTCTCTAAAATTTTATTTTGATGAGGATATTAATCCTATGCTGGGCTCACTCAAAAATTCCTCTTCTGTAAAAAGCGTTAGTTTCCTGCAGCAAAAACTGAAAATGCCCGAAATCAAACTTTGCTTCGACAGAAAGATGCGCCTTTCAATGGAGAGTTAGCCTAGCCTTCTTTTGCTTATGGATTGTGGAGAGAGACCCAAAAATTAAGAAGACCTAGCTTCTACAGCTGCACAATGTATTCTTTCAGGGTGGCTCTGATACCATGTTAAATTTTTAATGGTTATATCAGATCTTAAAACATTTAGCATCATAACAACATAACCATAAGCCAAAAGATCATTGAAAGATAGACAAGCACAACCACACAAAAAGAACACAAAGATCTATCCTGGGAAAACCCTAATGGGAAAAACCCAGCAAAAGCTTCCTTAATATAGATGCCCCAAAAAGACAAAAGGTAAAACCCAAAAGACTGATCCTCCTCCTTCTTCAGCTACAACTCTTTCTCTCTCTCTCTCATGCGCTACACAAGTGAGTGTGAGTGTGTTCAAATGAGAAGCACCTCACCTCTATTTATATTCTTTCGTTCACTTAATAATTAATTAAGTTATGTAGGCTCGAGTAATCCTAATTTAATCATGAAGGCTCGAGTAACCACGACTGGGGTACTAATGACCCGACTTACAATGGAGGGGACTTCCTCATGACTCTTATTAGTTCTCCCGATTAGAAACATCGAGGTATAAAGAATTACAAGTGATTCTCCTGGTATGAACATCGGTGACCACAAACGTACATATAGAATATTCTTCGAAGTTACAATATTTCAACATCCCTTAGGTTCATAATACGTTAGTTTGTCGATGGTCATGATATTCTCGTCATGGGGGATCATCAAAAGTCAAAAGAAGGTAGAGGCAACAAATCTCGTTGCATACATATAACTACATCCAAGGATGACATTGTAATCAAGTTGGTTGTTGAAAAACTCAATGTCAATAAACACAGTTTTCCCGACTAACTCGACAGGGACATTCGTGAGAACGCCCCGTGGTTGAGCAGCTCGATCATCATAGGCACAAAGGGAAGTTGTTGAAGGTTGAAGGGTTGGGGATCCAATATTCTTCCAGAAAAAGGTTGACATGACACAGGTGAATTCTCGCTTGTCGATGATGCATCGATGAATGACCAAATTCCAAATAGTGACCGAAACTTGAAAGGAAACAAATGATATCATACAGGGTTATCCTTAATCCAAGTCGAAAGTGATCAACCAAGAATCAGAGGGATCGATGATACTTAACGCGGATAGAAAATATTTGTGTTGTGAAGGGAAAGTCTTAAGGACTTCTAGAGTCGACATGGCCAAGGGAGACTAGGCCAAGTCATTGACCCCAACTCTAAAGGAAACAAGAGGAGTTGGGGTTGGAACAGGTGTACGCTGCACAGGTGGTGGGTAGTAGGGAGCAACAGTTAGAGGCAATGAAAATCCTACCTTCTGGCCATTACAAGCAGGTGCCAAACAATTCGGTCCGTGAACGAGATGAATTGGTGCAAGAGACACATAGGAAGGTGTGGCTCCGGACTGAGCCGTTACGAGTGAAAAATCATGTGTGTAACTAGGTTGGGAAACACTAGGGATGTTACCTGAATGAGGTGGCATTAAAGGAGAGGTTGTGTAAAGGTGTGGATGTTGGGTACTAAAGCCAATGACTTGATCAGCAGCATGGGATGCCCTCGACGTATCTCGATGTGAGGAGCCAACATGGGGAGCATTAGGTATAATGGTGTACAGATAACTCGATTAGGCGTAGATTAGATCAAATTGTTGTGCCTTGAGGATGGATTCCTCCTCAATCCATGGGTGGTCATATGCAACATCCTTCACGATGGGGGGGAGTAAGGTTTTGAGAAACCAATCTAGGAAAATCCTACCATCTAACTAGATATTACACAAGATACGCTGACGACACCATTCATGGATATGATTCGTTATTTGGATAGATGTGTTTTGTCTACAGGATAATAATATTTCCATGCCCTCATCATAACGGATGTGTAATTGGAAGTACTAGAGGAACATCGAGGCTAACGAGGAAAAGTCTGGATATCTGGCATGAGGCAGTTCGATATACCACTTGGATGCAACACTAGTGAGTGTGCGCTGGAATAACCGCAATTAGATAGAATCATCCACTATGATGTTAGAGGAACACCATAAGTGGAATGCCATGATATGGTTTTGGGGGTCTTCTTCCGCCTTCCCTTCAAACTTAGGGATGTTTGATGGGAGTTTGGTAGGCATGGGAGGCCATTGTGGGTTATGACGAATTGGGTCGTTGGTTAACCGTGCCAAATCGAGAAGGTTAAGGCTAGCCATGAATGGCAGACTAGGACCTGGATTGGGCCGAGAAGAGCGAATAATGGTGCAAGGTCCAGCATAATGCAGTTCCTGTGGGTCAATGGCCATGGTAAGCTTGACTTCCAACAATATGAGTAGACACTGGAATAGAAGGAATAGCCGGAATGGTAGTAGAAGGGCTAATTCCCCCATGTGTGAATGGTGGTATGGTAGGAACCATGGTGGTAGGAGTGGGGCCACCACTAGTGGGTAGCATACTAGAAGTAGTGTGTGCAATGGCAAGGGGATCACTAGGACCAGGACCTGTAGGTCCGGAAGAAGGGATACCCGAAATGACAGGTGGAACTAACACAAGTCCACTATCGATCATCCCCCCCTAAAATGGGTTAGGAGATGCATCGACCATGGGGATAGAGGTAGCAATGAATATGATAGGTTGGGATTGATAGGAATCCGAATAAGAAGTAGAAGCAGTGTATGGCCTTGAAAATGGTGAATGATGTCGAATATGGATCCGACGGTGATGGTTCAACGAACCAAGCTGAGGGGCGTGTCCCTTAAGTTTATGCGAGTAGCGTGGTGGAGCAATGATGATGTGATTATGTGTTTTGTAATAAATATAGGAGTAAGAGTGTCAAACACATGCTCACAAATCAAACTACAGCAGAGTGTGTGGAAGGAGAGCATACAAATTGTGGCTCAGAGGCCAAAAATCAATCTCTAAAACCGAGTTGCAACAAGGTGTCACAACAGTTGAGTCTACAACAAAGTGGCCATAAATCCAACAAGCACCGCTACCTAGAAATAAAATGACACACTGACCTAAGGGATATGAGTGCAAACAAACTCCTAACTAGAAGTTGGAATCCCCTCACAAATCGTATCCTTTGTAGGGTGATGAAATCCTAGTCAAACAATATGAAATGGAAGAAAAATAGGCTAAGAGAATCCCACCACCAAGAGGGACCTCAGGTACAAGGGCCTTAAATAGAATGGTAACTAGGCTACCTCGTTCATGACACGTTCGGAGTGGTTTCCTGACACTTCATCCCTTTGTCCCTTGACACTCGGTATACTCTGGTATGCATGAGGAGGACTATGAAGGGTTATCTTTCGGAGCAGAATGGAGTGCGGTATTCCACCTTGACTTCTGGAACCCCTTCGTTGTGGCTTACTCCCGCAGAGCAGTGAGGGGGGTGGGGGGGGGGGCGACACACTGTTTATGACTATGCCAACAAGTACAAAAGGATTTTTGTACCCTGATGGATGGAAAATATGTCTCATATGTAAGTGACAAAGGGGTGTTATTTGGATGCCTATCCCCAATCTCCTAACTTATCTACAAGATTGTTTTGGTCCTCATATGAGGTTACAATGTTGGTTGTATTAAGTTAATTTTTTAGGCTAGCTTGGGGCCATGAACCAAGTGTTTTTACTTTAGCGTGTGAGATGTGTGCACAAGTGAGGTTTAATGTAAGCCCTAATGATCTCATGGTCGAGAAGCAAATGCAGAGAAATACTAGTAAATAACAGTAAATATCATGCAAAATAAACTATTTATTCCAGAAAAGAAAATGTACACAAGTAAATGAGCGCATAAGGATTTGAACAAAGTGTAGGAAACAAACGGGGTCTAAACTTCGAAGCTCGACTAAGGGGGATCACATACAAGGAAAAGATGACCACAAAGAAAACTACCTGGGTCGCACCTATCAATCAAACAGGTGCGATCGAGGTCGCAAAGAACTGCAAACGGTCGAGATTGGGACATAAAATTAGTAGACGGACTTAGGTCACACAATATAGAGGTTTCTACGTGGCAAGTCACGCAAAATGTGGTCACAGTAGCATTCGGGGTTGCTCCGAGAGCCGGGACATGTGCGATCTAGAGTTTTGGTCCAGGTCGCACTTATCGGGGCAGAAGGCGCGACCTAGGTTGCGCTTATCAAGGAAAAAGGTGCGATGTGGTCGCATCTTTCTACCTGATAAGTGCAATCCGACTGTAAGTTAGGATTTTTGAAGAAAAGACTGTCGGCTTGGGCCAAGGACAGGAACTGAGGCAAGACTGGCTCAGATCTTCTACAAGGGTGTTAGATCTATGACGGCTGAAGGTACCCAAGCATAACAAACTGATAGAAACACCTGCAAAAACAAAGATCCGAAAGGATCGACATAGTGGAGCTGCCAAAACCGTAGTGTGGATTTCTCCACTACCACGTGCAAAAACACCTACCCTAGATCAACAGAATCGTAGGGTAGAGTTCATGGTGCGAAGGATCTCTCAACTTCAACTTGAAATAATAAACGATAACCACAATAACAATATTTTTATTTGTCAGCTATATTCTACTAACTAATGAAAACAAAAGAAATCATACCTTTCTGTAATGTGGGCCACTGTAGTCGTCTAAGGAAATGGTCTGCCGACTCCACGGTCTGTTTCTCCAGTCATCTCCACTTATTGTTGTCAAATAGGGAAAAATGGATCCAAATGGGTATGGAGCAAGCTCATCATACACCGTGAGAAGGATATGGTGAAATATGGGAATAATGATGAAAGATAATGTCACGTAATGTAATCCAAAAGGATAGGAATCGAGGAATGTTTGTGGGCAGACCTTTACAATATATTTATAGGATGATCCAAGGTTTTTTAACCCATGGTATTTTATTGTTCATGGTATTTGTCGATGGTTTTTGGCCCATTCTCATTTTAGGGTTTTTTTTGTCCTTTTTGGAGAGAGTGGGGATAAGTCACAATAAATGCTCAATTTCCCATCATTTATGCAGGAAGAAATAATAATGTTTTGGACCATATTTGGTGGATTTTTAGTTATGAAGGTCAAAATGGAGGAAATATGATGTATAGTTATGGTTTGGACCATCGAGAGCTAGGTGAACAATTTTTGGTGCTAACAAGTAATTCTTAGCATTGCATGCCAGGGATAGGCTCGCACCTACCATCCATCCATTGAGAGACGTTGGGGTAGGGTATT
>LPNX011152251.1:17579-40338 GCA_001517045.1 Pseudotsuga menziesii | reverse complement strand
AAAAAAAAAAAAAAAAAAAAACCATTAACTCAGAAAAACAAATAACAAAACCTAACAACCTTGAAAACTTGCAAACAATACAAGCCAAATAATTATCAACAATATGAATCAACGAATTTAAACCGAATGGATACGATTTCACTTGATTACTCTATCTATTGACTACATAATGGGTGACTCACTTGTGACTATAGAATGCATAGTAAATGTAAATTGATCACATTTATTATAATAAGTTTTGGATATAAATTATTTTAGATTCAAGATAATATATCTAGATTATTTTAATTTGATATATTACTAGATTATTTTAATTTTAATAAGTTCTGGATAGAAATTATTTTAGATCCAAGGTAATATATATAGATTATTTTAACTTTGGATGTATTGATTTAAAATACTTGAAACTATTTTTAAATGATTTGAAATTAAAACAAATTTAAGTTTGTGTGCGGTCTATTATGTCTATGTTAGGAGGTTGATAAAGATAGTATCTAATGTAAATAATTTTTTTTTTAACATGGGATTAGTACTTATAGCCTACTAAGTTTATTATAACTTTTTTAGATTTACGTTATTTCTTAATCTATATAGCGTTAAAAGGATCATAATGTTTGAATCTTAATTATTCTGATTATTTATATTAGTTTTGGATGTTAAAATTTAAATTTTAATCATAATGTTTGAATCTTAATTATTCTGATTATTTATAATAAATTTGAATGTTAAAATTTAAAATTTTAGCTTTGATGTTAAAATTTAAAATTTAAGCTTTTGATAGATGTTAAAATTTGAAAATTTAGTTATATATATATAAGTTCAGCTTTTTATCTATTTATTTATGAGTTAATCAAGTTCCTAGTACTCAGATCCTTGGTGTTCAGAAAAGAATCTTTGCAAGAAGGATGGCTAGAGATTCATTGGAATAATTTTGATTATTATTGAATTATTCACATTTATGGCAATAATAGAATTTTATAATTAAGCATTATATATAAATGAATTTTATAATTAAGCATTATATATATATATATATATATATATATATATATATCACCTAAGAGTTATCCATATTTTACTTTGAATTTGTAACCATTGCTATAGAATGAATATGGACAATACACTTGTCTTATACTGGTGCAATCTAAAAAAAACATAGGTGCTTGTCCACCCCAAAATCTCAAATAAAAACACCAATCCATGTAATTAAAAAAAAGAATACAAAAAATATTGATGCATGGATAACTGGTAGTTGATGCATGGATATGGATATGTCCTAGTTGCTAGGTGGATAAATCACACTTTGTGAGAGATAACTCATTTAACTAGAATAAGGTGAGAACAAGTAACTCATAACTTATTAGTGGCATTTTACACTAACCTATTGGTGTTCATAAGCCTCAAGTTGAATGGTTGTGCTAGTTAAGAGTTTTATCAACTAGCTAGCCATTAGCCGATTAAATTAGTAAGATTTTTGGTATTAGAAAGGGGAGATTCTATGCGGGTCGGTGTTTAGCCCATCAAAGGTCCCAATGTGTTTGTAAGTCGTATAAGTCGTAGTGGCTCAGGTTTATATAGTCGAAGTCTCTTCTCACTTGAAAGCTCTGGAAAACACAAATCTTGCATGTCAATGATCGAAAGGAAATACATTTGTTTAGAGGAAGTCTCAAAAATTCTTTATAAGACATTGATAGGAAGTTTTTGTTCAAAGATGGTAAGTCCCGACTCCTTGAAATTATGGCTAGATGATAACTAACTTCTATTGTTGGGCTATGAGCCAATTTATCACGTATTAGCAAGGGGTGGATTTGTTTCTTAATAAAGAATAGGGAAGCCAGAGAAAAGATTCTTGGTCACAATTAGACTTGGGAGCCATCAGGATTGATATCGTAAAGGCAGAATGTTAATTTCAACCCTCTAAGGGAACCTTTTAATAAGTAGAAAGTTTGGGTAATGGTGTTCGGGCTCCCTTTATGTTAAGAATTGTAATCTCAATGGACCACTATCAATACTGCATAATTAGTTAGTTAGTTGACTAGTTGAGTTGCTCACATTACATAGAACTAGTGGCCCATAATATTTGATGACCCATGGTATTTACGTATGGTTTTGTTGTTATAAATACTGTTGAGAAGACAACTCCATTGCCCAAGAAATCAATATTCTCTTTTTGTTTCTGTCGTTTTATGATTCTTTGATTTCTTTAACACAACTAACTTACTAATTAATACACTATTGATAGTGGTCGGTTGAAATTACAATTCTTAAGGCTTTAGAATTTTGGAAAGAGGAAATTCTTTCAGATATGGAGAATAAAATTGGTGTCTTCATCACCCTTGAAAAGAGATAGGATTCGAAGCTAGATAGGAGATGTGATCTGGTGCAGGTGGAGCTGGGACATAAAAGAAATTGTGTTAGAAATGAATGGAGCACTTGGGTTCAAAAGATGGATTATTGGAAGCTTCTATTTTGGTTATTTCAGTGTTTTACTTATCATCAAGTTATGCACCTTTAGGCTATCCGAAGGTCATTCTCCCTTTTACTTGTCATTAAGTTATGCACCTTTAGGCTATCCGAAGGCCATTCTCCCTTCAATATAATTAAAGAAAGGTGGTGATAAGCATGCAGTCTTTTCTCTATATGTCAAAATTTAGAAGACTCGTCCCACATTGGAGAAAGAAGTCAACATGACAATGATCTTCGGTGAGAATGTTTCTTGTGACTCTGCTCCATTTTGTGTTTTGGATCCTTATGTTTCGATGTCAGTTGAAGTTTGTGAGAACTCCTCAATTTTTCTAAAAGTTCTTCCTTCATCCCCTCTTGAAGAGATGCCCCAAGTCTTGAGGTTGGAGTCGACTAATCCTGACTCGACTTGGTCTTCTCTTGAGTTAGTGTCCTCTTTGAAAGGATGGATTTGAATTTGAATGTAAAAAATTTAGAAATGAATTAAAGTACTTGAGTGGGCCTAACGATTAAGAGCATTTGTTATCTCTAAGGAGGTCACATATTCAAAACAAACGGAGGGTAGGGATTCTTGTTAAGCCCCTTGTGACAAGGATAGAAGGGAAGGTGAGCCCTAGATAGGTGGTCCACCTTGGTTTACCAATAGTAGGCTTCGAGACATCTCAACCCCTGCTAAGTCACAATCCCGATGATGGTTCATCTTCCAAGGGTCTTTCTTTAGACCTATCCTTGGTGATTACCTGTGCATGAGAATTTTGTTAAGAGACTACTTCATCGTGTATCTGCATGAAACCTCTCAATACGTTGGGAAAAGTTATGGCTTAGACCTGATTTTAGCAATTTAAGCTAGCAGTAAAAGAGACCCAAGTTGCTATTGTTCCCTCTCACCAGGAGGTCGATGAGTGATCTCTCATACTTTTTCACAACGTGAACCATTGAAAAAACCTGGTGTGGGTGCCATATTGATTTTTATTGGTGAACATATCTCTCATAGGGTATAGCCGAACCCTCTTCAAAAAATCAAAACCAAAATGAAGTTGCTAGAAGGGATACAAACCTAAGCTAGTTGAAGTATAGTCCACTTGAGGAAGTTTAAGTTCCTAAACTCATTTAACCCATTGTACAATTGGCCAAGTGTTAACTAGTGGAAGAACACGTTAACCAAAAGTTCATGTACTTCCTTCATTAACGGTTAGTTCACTGTCTTCGTGGGAAGTGGGGGGTTTAATTCTCCTCCCAATCATCAATATTATATACCATGGTTAATAAAAACCATTGTGGAGTTAATTCCATAAGGGGGGACATGTATAACTCATGTCCATTTTCTAAAAATGCATCAACATATATATTGTAGATATGAAGTCACATGTTGTAAAGGAGGTCATTGCAGGTTGTTGTGGGGCACCTAGGAGTATAGTGGTAATTCATATGATATAAGATATAAATGAAAACAATAACTTATGATTTAGAATTATGTCTAAATAATATGACACCTCTAGCATATAAATAATATAACGACATGAATGTAAATTTGTTATATGATGACATAACACTACTAATAATTTAAATGACACAATTTACACATGTAAACAATAATAATGTAAATAGGTTAACAATAATATGGTGTAACACCATTGACACATATAATAATATGATATGTTTATCATATGATTCAAGGTATACTAACCAAAGTAATGGAATGGTGGCCACTGAAGGCTGGTATGGGGCCATTGTATTAATATAAAAGAGACATTATTTCTCTTCATCGGAATTCAAAAGGGTAAATAGTTCTTGCTATCTTTATAAGCTATTTAATGGAACTGTGAGTAAAAGTAGGGGAAGAATCTACATAGACTTACCTTTTCATCAAACAACTTCAAGAGCTGAAAATGAAATAATAAAAGCAGTGACCAAATTGTTTGTAACATTAAAAGTAACATAGAATGTGTGTTTTTAGTGATTACCCCTCTTGAACCTATTGCATACACAACAATATAGGAGAATAGGACTTCGATTAATGACAAATGACTATCATTATAAATATAAGTAGTATTTACCAAGCAAGTACTTTTCAAGAGTAGCAAACTCATTGCAGATATTATCATTAACTAATACTTTATGTATTTATGTAAAGAAACATAGTTTTTGTTAACTAGACATAATGTGCAAGATAATTAAGTGCAAGTAAATAATTTTTGTGTGTCTTGTAATTAGAATTAGAGGCATTACATAAAGGATTCAAAGTTTCAACATTAGTATTCCTAACACATCTACCTTTTGTTGACGATGTACTCCTTTTAGGTGAAGGGTCCCTCTCAAATGTACACACTCTAAAATGTATCCTTGACCTTTTTTGTAAGTCTACGGGAATGATGATAAATTTCAATAAGTCTTTCCTCTTGTATAATATGTTCTCTGATGAGTTGATTGGGAGACTGTATTTATTTCTTCCCTATCCCCGTAAGGTCCTAAAGGATGTTTTTAAGTATCTAGTCTTTACCTTAAAGTTGAATTCATACTTATTTGTGGATTGACTTTGGCTATATAAAAAACAAAAATATATTTATAGGCTAACATGTTCCTCTCACAAGGGGGATGTATGGTCCTATTAAAGTAAGTGTTACAAAGTATTCCAGTCTTTTGGACATCTATTTCTTATATTCCTAAAGATAATTTTACCAAAATTCGTAGAAAGAGCTTCTCTTTTTATAGATAGGGAGCATGAAAGTTGGAGGGATTCCCTTACTCAAATGTAAAAAAGTTGGTGCAACCAAGAAAACTAGGTGGTTGGGGAATAAAAAATAATTCTTTTCTATCAAGCCTTTGAGGAAAAAAGTCTTTGGTGCTTGACTCTTAACACAACCCTTTGGGAAAGAGTTTTGAAGGAAAAATACCGTCTAGGTTTATCCATAGAGTGTTGTGTTCGAAGCCATTGGAAATATAATAAGAATGGATCTATTATGTGGAAAGAACACGTCGCTTCCTTCCCACTAGTTGGAAATTGGATATTTTGTAGAATTGGGGATGATAAGAATTTTCAAATTGGAGAGTACCATTGGATGAGTTTTGATGACGATTATAGATTACCTGACAACCTTCGATGGGCTATTCACGATCAAAACATTTATTTTCTAGCGGATGCTCAAGCACAATCCCAACAATATTTGGGACATAGAGGATGGAAGTATCCTCATTTTCTTTGGTTTTGGAGTGATCTTTCAATAGAATGACCCCTTTACATGGATAAGATGGTGTCAAATTTCAATTGTTTGCATCTAGATGACAATGATTTTTTGGTGTAGTCCAAAAACTCGACTATAAGGGATTATATAGAAAATCCTGGCTATGTAATCAGCTACAAAATTTCCTTCGGAAAGAAAAATGATGGTGGTGGGAAATAATTTGGAAAGACCTTGGGCCACAAAAATCCAACAACCCCACCTGCTCGAAATTTGAGTAAAAACACAGGGAGATATGTTGAAAATACAAACAAAAAAAAGTTTTTTTTATGACATATATGTCAAGTCAACCATTACGGTTGACTCGTTTTATTGAATTTCTATTGGTTCTTGAATTCTAAATCACAAGAATTTATTGTTGGATCGATTTCTTGTAAGGCCCATTTTAGACCCCAAATTTTCTATCATGCATGCGAACCTTTTTTAGAAATACTTTTTAGATTTACATAAAATTATTTACAATAGAAAATAAAAAATTCAATTGGAAGGCATGTACAAAGGAATTTACATTCTCATCTTAAAATAAAGTAAAACAATGGGGTGGTGGGGTTTGTTAGTCCTAAAGTTTGTGCTATACTATAAGATTACATAGTTTAGGAATCTCTAAGTTTTATGAGATGGTTTTGAATTTTAGGTTGTGTAATGGGTTAAGAAGATAGGTAATACAAAGAATGAAGGATCCAACAACCTAATCATACCAGACCCTAAAAGTTAATAGAATATGAATAAACTTGGAAGAAAAATCATTCAATATTCAAATCTAGCCAAGGATCAAGACTCAGTAAAAATATGAAGAACTAATAGTTCATACATATATCAACAACATAGCATCACATTCAGAAAGAAATTCTAAATGAGATAATAATGAATAAAAGAAAGAGAATGGGCATTCATAATATGAATCTCATTATAAAGGATTCCTTAGACCGATAATAGTTTATATTAAACTACAAATGTATTCATATTAATAGATAGCAAACCTAGCTCATTAAAATACAAAATATCATCTCTAAATAAGAAACTTATGGATAGTGTTTTTAGCTTACAAAATCTGAAAATACTCTCTCAACCCTCTTACATTCTAACCCCCAGCTTACACATATACTTTATATTTTATAAAATAAACTTAGCTTCTAGAGACTTTAGATCTAAAACTCATGGATCAAATAAGATATTAACAATTTATGATTACAAAATTAAACTAAGCGATTATGCATAGGAATATTCTATGGATCCATGTTTCTATTTTGTTTAGAAGCTTTAGATGAATCCTACAAGTTTCTATCTTTTGAACATATTTAGGGACACATGTGTTGCTTCCAAAAATAGCGAACTATTGTGTTCATAATTTCATGCAACGAACCTTGGGCTCCTTTAATGATATGGCACAAACTTAAACTTGTGGTTGATGTATTCTTTGTTATTTCCCTTGATTTTAGGTAAAAAAAGTGAAAATATTCAAAAATTGATTCAAGCTAATCAAACATGTTTAGCAGCTTCTACCAAGGCCGCCAGTCCATCTAAGGATTGAAATTTCCTTCATAGTCAAGAACATCCTTTTTTTTTGATGCTGTGAGAGTCTTAAGGAGTTCCCTCTTGTGATCAGAGATTTCTTCATTCTTCTGTTGTGCTTCTTTCCTCATCCTCATAGATTCATGTGCTAGGTTTCATAATTCATTATAATTTTCATTGGATTCTTGCAACATGAAGCTTTTTATAGATCTCTTCTATCATCTACATACTATCATTGCGTGTTGATTTGGTAGGGGCTTCTTTGAGTTCATTAATATTTGATCTAATTTCATTATTTTCCAAGGTATTAATACTCTCCAGAACATGCTCTATTTCATCCTTCTTCTCATCATTTAGAGACCAATATAGCTCAGAGTCTTTATTCTCTTCATAGTTCTCTTCAGAAATATCCCGTGATAGACTTTAATCCTTTTTCCTATTGTTTTCAAAGCCTCTGATATTTTATGTTTGATACTAAAGGATCGTTAACTTGTCTTGTTTATCAAAATAGTCACCAACACTAATTACAATATCTATTTTAAATATAGGGTTCATGGAATCTTTCATGTTGAATATCAACTTATTAGTAGCTCGGGTCTTGGTTCTTCATCCACTATTTTTAGGCATAATAACATCTCTAAGTTTTTCAAGGACAACATTGAGATATTTAAACGTACCTTGCTACACCTTCTCTTGAATTTTCTCCTTCGCAAAATCCTCAACAAGTTTGGCCGCATCAATGGATCTACGTCTTTTACTCAATACCACAAGTTTGAATCCAGAAGTTGAATCTTCTTGATTCTTAGTAAACTTCGATTCATTCTGTGCTACAAGATTCTAATAAAAATGAAGTTTTCTTCCCTTGCATTCAACTTGCAACTTTCTCTTCTGGACTTTTCTCTTATTGATCTCTATTAATATGTTTCTTCATTTTCCCTTTCGAAACCATAGAATATTTAATTCGTTCATTACTGGTATCCTTTACATCTTCTGAAGCTTCTAGATATTTAAGTTGAAAACATGACTAGAATAGGAATGAGACCCAATTCCATGTTGCTTTCTCAATTCCTCTAAAATGAGTAATTTTATTAATACATGGTGGAAAAATCTATGACGGGTATGTTCTGGGTGAGTCTGCAACCTGTTCGTCATCTTAGTCAAACTTTTAAGAATGTTAAAAAGGAGATTCATCATCTTAACACATGATATATCATCCAAGAACCTCAAGCGATAGATGAAAACAATTGCAAATATTCCTTCATATGTGAGTAGCGTTGTAAAATGCCCAAGATATCTTTCCATTCCTCCTTTATGAATCTTCTTTTAATACCTTTACTCCAATCAGGGTTTTGATGCTAATGCTTGAGGAATTGATTATTACATGTTCAATTTCCTTTTTCTTGAACCATATTTCTCCATCAATAGGTAACTCAGTTGCAACTGCAATGATTTTTTCTGAAATTTGAAGTTTGAAGCCCCGAAAATGAACACTAGAACCATCAAAGTTCAAGGAGAACATCTGCTTAACTTGAATGTTATACCCTTGTATTGTTTCACATAAAGAATACCAACCTATTTCCTTTACCTTTCAAGCATACTCGAACAACGTTTCAAATGTATGAAGCTTCCTTCTTTCTCTTTTCATATTTGCAAAATTCTTGCTCAAGGAAACTGAACAGAGTGGCTATAGCCAAACAAATTTCAACAAGAGTTTGCTTCTTTAATTTAGAATGAACTAGAAGAAATGTACATGGAAACTCGGGAAACTAACTCATGATCTCCGAATGTAATGTCCCCTGGACTATGAAAGGTCTCATGGACATATAATTATATTTCTAAGGATATTTATTTAATTTTAGCACAATGGATTATTCAAACAAATATTTAATATCATTCTTGATGATTTAATCATGACAAAGCCCTTTAATTACCAATAAATTAAAATAAATTCAATAACTATTCCAACTAATGATCCAAGGGATAATAAATCTTACTAACACTTTTTGACAACACCACATATCCATTCCAATCCCAATAAGAATTAAATTCCACTTCTAAAGGCCACTTTCACTTAATCATGATTAACTAGTAATTAGTGTTATGATTATGTCACTTACCTATACTTAGTGCACCATTGACGTTACTCAACATATTTTCATTTGTGTATAATTTAATCATTATTTTTCAAGTCCCATGGCGAATTAACAACTAATTACATGTAATTAATTCCTAAATACCATTTTCTAATTAACTAAACATAATAATTATGAAAATGATTCCATGAAAACTAGTTAACTAGTTGTTCAATACAAACAACTAGTCTTGCAAAAATTCAAGATGCAACTAAGCCAATGAACCAAAAAGTGAACCTACATCCAATATATAGAAATTTAATCATGCACGTACAAAAAAATAAAGTTATATTTGCAGGTCAGATCCTCTCACATAAACGATGATTCTTCCAACCAAACTCTAATTCAACTAGTTAACATTTATCACAAAGAATTGAATTAAATCAACGGAACCAAAACCAAAGAATTCATAATTGAAGGATCACACCTGAAAAGTATCCACCTACAACACAAATAAAATATTAAGAAAATAGCATATGGTTGTACATTCCATAAATTACAAAACACAGATTTAAATCTACAAATTACTTACCAATCTTCATCAAATTGAATCTAGTTTCCTTTTCTAGTTTCCAAATGAAAAACAATAAGAAAGTGATGAATGTTGTATCTCATGGGAATATTAGAATAATTCACCTACATCCAAATTTATGTATCTTTCCACTCATAAACAATCATCTTATTAATTCATCAACTAGCTAGATCTACTTCTCTGAATTGACTAGAAATTGAAAAAGTTATAAGATAAATGTGTAGACTATTGATAGAACCTTACAAATTTAAGTACCATGAATTAGGTACATCTCAGGTATACATTTCATCAAACACTTCTCATGTAAATTCATAAATCCATCTAAAAACATTTCTTCCAAAGGAATAAGTGATTGGGGGTTAAACTAGAATTTCAAAAAGAAAATACAAGGATTATCATAGGAATTATTATACCCACTTCATCATACATTTCAAGTGTATTTATCAGATCTAATATTTATTATCTCACTCAAGCATTTTACAAACACTTCTCATGCTAAGTCTCAAAACTATATGAAATTACTCGATCAATAAGCTAGTATTCAAATAGAAGCTAGAAAACACTGCAAGTAGGTGTTTTGATTATTCCAACGCTACTGTATAATCAAGATTCATATAATACAACTAAGAGGGTAAAACTATCAGTAATGTAGTAGAGGTATCAAAAATTTTTTTACTCGGACAACTGGCTCACAAATTACAAAAACTAGCTACCTAATTTTTGTCCAAAACTAGTAACACAATTTAACTAAAATTCATGGGATATTTATTCCACACTTAGCTCATACATTTTGTCAAAATTTTCATGTACATACATATAAACATCATAGAATATCCCAAATAAATGAAATATACATGAAATAGAGCACTTATCTTGCAAAATACATAACTGAAATCGACCGTGCCACGTTCCACCTAGTTGTAGACACAATGCAAGCCAAAGTTTGACTTTGCAATGGTCACCCCCTAACCAAAACCATTATGCCACAAGAAAGAGTGCACTCAACCACAATCCTACAACATAAGGCCAACCACAAATCCATTTTCAAGTGGATTCCACATCACCCCCAATCCAAAATTTTGAGTGGCAATTCCATGACAAAGTTTCCAGGAAATTAGTCCAACCACAACCCATTGGAAAGTCCTTCACAACTTACACTCCAAGAAAACCCAATGGAAATTCCTTTGCAGCTTACACTCTAAGGAAACCCAATGGAAATTCCTCCTCGACTTCGACTCCAAATAAATTTCAATGGATCCATGAAAAAAATAACATTTCAACCTTAAATCCAATGGAAAGTGGATTCCACATCTCTTCCAATCCAAGATCTCAATAGGAAATTCAAGGAAAAATACCAATGGGTCCAGAGTAACTCAGCTTGTCCACATGCTCAACAAGGGTGCATCAACCAACAAAATCTCATACTAGGGGTATCAAAATTGAATTCACAAGTACCAAGGAAAGAATCAAGAGCATGAACAATGAATCAAGAGAGACTATTCAACATAAGCAAAATCAAATCCCTCAAGAGAAATTAGGATTGGGAGAGAGAGACACACAAGGGATGAGTTGCATTTCAAAAATAGAAAATAGGAGTTACACAAGGATTCACACAAGTATGTTCATAAGGAGTTACACAAGGATTTACACAAGGAGTTACATAAGTAGTTACAAAACTTTGAGGTATCAAGGATACAAATAACCAATGAGGGAATACTTGTCCAAGTGGGGATTACAAAACCAAGTGTAACCTCCACAAAGGAGTTGTAAAACCACCAAAGGGATAGACTAACCCAACTCAAGAGGGAATAATAGGTGTGAGAGAGAGACTCTAATACTAACAAAAAGTAATCCCATAATAAATGAAACCAAGGAGTAACATAACACGTGAGGGTACAAAGCCAATAGGATCCACCAAATCCATAAGAAGGTTGTATAACATCAGCATAGGCACAAACACAAAGGTAACACTTTTCCCACAACCCCTTACTCTTAACATCATGGTTCCTCATACTCTCTTTTGTGGAATCAATCAATCCATTTGTTTTATTTTATTAATTCATTAATAATGTCAATAATAATAATAATAATAATAATAATAATAATAATAATAATGTGCAACCATAGTTTTGGCACTTTGTGCGATAATATCCAACATAACACCAACAATAATATGTCTAGGGGCTAAACCAGAGAGTATTACATCCTCCTCCCCTTCAACCATGCTTTGTCCTCGATGCCTAATATATGGCATGCATTTACAAAACTTTTAGAAGGATCACAACGTTTAGTTTTCACATATTCCTTCTTGAAACCAGTCTTCCAATAAACACCCTTCTGAGAAACCACAATACTTCCCACTACCACCTACTTTCATGTTTGTCTCCACTACCAATGCGAGAACTGAGACTAGTAGAGTGGACTCAAGGAAGAAAGGGTCTATCTTCCATCCCAATTATAAGGTCTTCAAACCTCATTGCAAGGCCTTCACTCTTTAGTAAAGATACATCCACCTGAAAATCATGTTTCATTCACTAGTATGATTAACATCAGGTATACAAATATATGATACATGATACAAGGATATTATTTAATAACTAAAAAATGAACATAAAAATGGCATAAATCAGTCACCATGGAAGATATACATAATAAAATAGCATGAATTGCACATGAACTCAATCCCAACAACTAAACCATATTCTTCAACAAAGATATTTGAAATATACGTGCTTCTTCAATAGGGATGTTTTTTCTTTTTCACCTTGTAGCCAAGGAAAACCTTGGCTATGTGCAGAAGCACCTCCCTTTCGTCTATAGGACGAAAGGGTAGAGTTCGTGGATGGAAAAATACCTGCATCAAACTGTTAGAGGTAAACAAAGAAAAACCTGCAACAAAATTTTAGAAATAAAAACATATACATCTAAATAACCTACAAACTAAAAGAACAAAAGAAATGGGCCCAGATACCTTCCAGTTGGATTTAAAATGGGGCCACCATGCCTAGACTCAAGAAGCTGCCTCTCCACCAGGTTGGATGGTGTGGAGTGAGACTCAACACATACGAAGTTTAGCTAATGGAGGAGATGAAGTAATGGGGATGAGTGGCTTGAGAATGATGGTTTCTCAAGGCACTCATGCGGGAATAATAACGGTAGGAGAAGTGGACATGAGTTGATAGTGACCCCCACCCTCTTATTTATAGATTTTTCTCTTGTTTTAGGGTTTATTATCCCTTGGTCAGGGTTTTAATCCATTTTCGCCTCTTTTTTAGTTCCTTTTGGGGTTTTTAGCCCCTTTGTGAGCTATTTTGGCTCTTTTGTGGGTTTTTAGGCCCCTTTCTGATATTTTTTGAGCCTTTGAGGGGAAATTATAGGTTAAACAAGGATGTGGGGGTCAATAAGGGTTAGGAAATGGATGTCTTCATATGGTGCAGGCCATATGGAGCAAGTTGGGTAATTTTTTGGGTTAATAGATTGCCCCCTGATGTGTGAGGGCATGAGCTCCTTGTATGGCCGACGAAAATCATAGGATCTCTGGGGAGAGGTGGTGATTCCTGGTTCGGGACATGTTGGCTTTGGTTTTGTATTAATGTTGATTCCCATCAATGGGTGAGATACAAAGAATATGTGACATGTCTATGGATGAGGCGGGCATACCCGTGCTCGTAACAATGTCAAAAAAGAATAATGTGATCTAGGCTCTAAAATGCAAGAGCCAATCATATACAACTAGTGTTACATACTGGTGGCCTCCATGAGAGGCTAAATACAATACTGATTTGAAGAGTTGATACATCGGAGCCATGGCATTCTCATGAAATGCTCTGTCTTCACAACTGATGACCTGCTGGATCTAGAAGTTTACATATCTGTAAGGACTTACTAACATATATTTAGAGTCTCTGTGATACAATATGCCACATTAATCATGAATCTATACATACGCACTACTCTAGGACTTTTGAACACTGTCTCTAATGCAACCCAGAAATCACAAGGGACATGAACCTGTTTGGGTCCCTTAATAGACTCACCAATGTGCTAGATTTAGGTGACAACCGGGGTATTCAACCAAATACTGCACAGACAAATATCCTGTATGAATATCAATGGTGCGATGATGTAACTGAAGTCGAGCACGTGAGACACAACCATCCCGAGAGGCACTAATGACTCCTCTCAAGTAGTCCAAGGAACTCATCAATGAGGTTAATGAAACCAGGATATAGGGACCTCCGGGTCTATCCTCTTGAATAGATGTGTTGTCTTCGATAGAGGGAGACCTGCAACTGATCAAGGAAATGATGTTTCCTTGAATAGAAGTGCGAGGGATATAACCAAGGATGTGAGGAAATCTGGGGACTGAAACACTGAATGAGGGAATAGGGGCAGGAAGAACACGGAGGACCAAACTTTCTTTGTTCAGAGTATGACGATAGGTCTGACCTGATAGCAAATGAAACTGACTCAAAGGAGAGGGATCATAGCTATTATACCGGGAATGTAATTGCAGAGGGATCTTGAACATACCAATACATGCATGGGGAGATTCGTGCGATAGGGCCAAATTGTGGTGAATTCCGAGAAATAGTCTAGAAAATCAAAGTGAGAGTACAAGACAAGGGTCTCATCAAAATAAAAAGGACGTAAAACCAAACCCGAAGGTGGGAATGATGTCTCAAGTAGACTCCAGATAACTTTGAGTAGCATCTAATGATGCTTCCATAGGTGTAGTGGTGCAAGGGGAAAAACTAGACCAAAAGGAGGCCTATGGGTATGGAGCTAGCTCAACGTACAATGTGCATTTTGTGTGGTGGTATGCAAATCGATGTGACACTGGGAAGAGGGACCGAAGAACCAGCGGGGAGGGACGTAATCTAGAAGGTTGTTTCTCAACCTAGGATCTTTTCGCACAATGGTGGTAGCTTCCTATAATTGTAGATGATGATCCATACGCGAGCATGGAAAACTGGGGAGATACAAATAGGCCTCAACCTCCAGGACAGGTCTAGGGACTTGATGGTATGCTAGCATGGTGGTAGTTACATCACATGTGCAACATACTATGTGCGTGTGCAGATGTGGGGTCACACCCTCCAGAGGGCTACCAATGACATAGGGATAGGGATCATATCAACCTTCTCACATGCAAATGATGCAACAAAGTTCTACAATGGACTCACTATGGCTAGAAATGGAACTACTACTAGAGGGGGTCACCGACTCATGGAAAAAATGATGCAAAACAAAAGAAAAAACTACGCTATAAGGCACTCATAGTGGTTATATCAAGTATAGACTCTCTTCAGGTGGATCGTGTTGCACGGCTTCTTTAAGAGTCGACCATATGAGTCAACAAAGAGGTATGCCCCCTTGCTGAGATGAAGGTCATTGGCAAAGAGGGGTGACAAAATCTTGTCTTTTATGGGAAGAACCGATTCCACAATATGGTTTAAAGGGAATGGGGTAAAACCAAAGGAGGTCTTACAGATCTCTCCGTCAGTGTGTAAGTGGTTCCAGGATAGATCAGGTGGATCTTCCATGGCTGATGAAAAACTTGTCCTAGAGCTCATGTAAATGTAAATGGTATTGGTTTTGGTGGCCTTTCCCCTAGCATCTGTTGGAGGAAGAGGGGCAGGCCTCGAGCCGGGAGGAGTCTTTGATGGACCAGGAGGTGGGTGCAACACCATCTCAATTGGTTAGATGGGATCCAATACATCCTGGGGCCTCAAAGGTAGGGTAGGTGGTTCAAGGTACCACACATGAACTCCTAGTGTGAAATCCTATAAGTTGCGGGTTGCTAAGACAGGTTTACTCATGATCTCGGATGGTAGGAAAAGGAAAAGGAAAAGGACTGTGTTGATCGGAAATGAACCCTAATAGTTCCCTAGTATTAGAGGTTGAGATTGCGACTGAGGTTGCGATATGGTTGGAATGGTACTAAAAGTGATAGTACACAAATACACTATTTCAGTCGGCGTAGATGGAGGTGGTAAGGCTAGGAAGGTGGCCATCATAGGGGTGTTGGCGAATAAGCCCGGGCCAAGAGCAGATAAGGAAGGGATTGACATGCTGTTGATGTAGGTATCAATGGTAGGGATGATATTGGATGGTGTGGTCAGCCCTTGTGGATCGTGGTAAGTTAGTTGGTTCACCGTCATAATCTTCCCGTTATGAGGGAACATCATAAGGAAGAAAACGGTGGATGCCATGGCTCTCATAGCATACATATAACTTTGTTTGAGGAGAAGTTTATAATCCAGTTGGGCATTAAAAACCTCTATGTCGATCAAAACCATTTTACTGGCTAAGGAAATAGGAACATTCAGGAGAATACCCTGGGCCTTGGTGCGGTGACCATCATAGGCGCGAAGTGTAATCATAGACGGTTGCAGGGTAGGGGATCCAATTTTCTGCTAGAAAAATGTTGCCATCACCTAGGTGGATGCCCCTTTATCGACGATGCATCGATGGAACACCAAATTCTGGATTGAGACCTGAATTTGGATGGTGATGGTGGATGGAGACTGAGTCTAATTGAAAGTAGGTTAGACACATGTCACAGCAAGCCAACCAACAAGTGGTAGCTCATCAATGACTCCAATGAACCCCGATGAGGTTAATTTAGGTGTAACTGAACATCAGAAGTGGTTGGAGGTGCCGCTGTTGACTCCAGTTCATTAAATAATCAATAAATAATCAATTTAATGAAGGAAGTTGCCTTCACTGCTCTGTTTATCTGATTGTAACCATTAGTTAGCAATATGGGGCATTAATGACACTCAGATCACCCCCAGAGTGCTCCAGTTAGCCTCCCCAAATGTAGGAGAAGGCTAAGTTAGCCTCCTTGACTAAAGGTAAGCGTGGGTGTGATCTAGCTGATGTCATCTAGTGCTCCTCTGATGTCAATTAAGTCAATAAAAATTAGGATAGTGGTTTAAGTAGGCCAAATTGACCAAAGTGAGTTTGTATGGTGGTAAATGTCTCCAACACCCCCCCTTAAGCTATAATCAGGAGGAGTAGAAAACACAAAATGCATAAAAATTCTAGGGCCCCATCAACTAAGGCCATAGTTCACCCTGTACAATACTAAAACTAAAATAATGCTAAAAAACAAACTAAGTGAGGAAAAGAGGGAAAACCCAGTTGGAAAACCCCCCCCTGAAGATGAACATTGAAAGTAGTCTGATCACCCTGATGGATTCACCCCCAACAGTGAATGGAGGTAAGTGAACTTATTTTCTGAAAAGCTATTGGTGAAGATGTCCGCAATCTGCTCATCAGTCGGGCAGTATTGCAGAATGATGGTCTTGTCATGGACTAGCTCCCTAATATAGTGCATGTGGATTTCTATATGCTTGGTCCTCTTCCTGGTAACTAGATCTATGGATATCTTAATATCACTTTGATTGTCACAAAAGAGGACAGTGGACAAAGTACTACCAAGATCAAACTTTGAAAGAATTCCTTGCAACCAAACTGCTTGGATGCAAGCATTCACCGCTCCTCAATACTCGGCCTCTGTTGAAGATAATGCTATGGAAGCCTGATTTTTGCTAGACCAACAAATGGGGCCACCACCAAACATGAATAGATATCCAAAATTAGAATTCCAATCAATAGAATCACCCACCCAATCGGAATCTGTGTATCCAACCAGCTCTAGCTCGGAGTCTGCAGCATAGTGAATGCCGTAGGTCCCGGCTCCCTGAATATACTGGAGGATCCTCTTGGCTGCCTTCCAATGAAGATCATGATGCTGCTGCATGTATCTTGATGTAACATTCATGGAATAATAGATATCATGCTGAGAATGTTTCAAGTACAATAAGCTACCAATCAGCTGTCGATAGATAGTGCAGTCCATGGGAGGTGTGCTTTTTCCTTCTTCAAGGCTGATCCCTGAAAGGAAAGAGAATGGTGCAGGCCTATATTCAGCCATGTTAAACTTGATTAATAGGTTTTATATGTATTTGGACTGAGTGACCATTATCCCATCAGAAGTTTTCTCAATTTCGAGCCCCAAAAATTGTTTTGAGAGCCCCAAATCGCTCATTTCAAATGCATTGTGGAGAGCAGTTTTGATGGCTGAAATAGAAGCAACTGTGCTACCTGTGATTAGTAAGTCATCAACATATAAGAAAATAATAATCAAATGACCATCAGACTGCTGTATATACACCTTTGTATCTGATCTACACCTTTGGAAGTTTTGCGAGAGAAGGAAGGCATCCATCTTGGAATACCACTCTCTTGGGGCCTGTTTTAACCCGTATAGTGACTTCTTTAGCTTGCAAAACAAAGATGGATCAGAGATGTAGCCCTCAGGCTACTTCATGTATATCTCCTCATGAATATCTCCATGCAGAAAGGTTGACTTAACATCCATATGATGCACTTCCCAGTGCTTAGATGATGAAATTGCCAAAACTAGGCGGATGGAGTCCATTTTTGCAACTGGTGCAAAAGTCTCATGGTAGTCCACACCTTGGACCTAAGAGAAACCTTTTGCCACCAATATTTTCTTATATTTGAAGTTGCTTCCTTTTGGGCTCTGATCTACTGATGTAAATCAAACCTTAAATTTATATCAATCTGGGTTGGTAATCTTAGAGGCATATCCAAGTTTTAGGACTTAGAGCTAGACTTATCTGGTAATCTTAGTTAACTGTGAAATGAACCTACTGACAGATTAAAAAAAATACTGTGACTTAAAGATACAAAAATCATTTTACAGGGACAACTTCATTTGTTTCTTTTCAATTACACAGTAATCTATATATGAAAGCAATCTATTTGTGAAAGCACTGAGATAATAAAAACAATTAAACAACAACTCTAACCCTAAGCTATAGACTACAAGGCTTTGCCTAATATTCCAGCACTGAATGAACAATTAACCATTAAATTCCCTTACAGGAAAGTGTTCATAGTTTATAATTGTTCTAAACACTTCATCTTTAAATGAGCAGCGATGTATAGCATAGTAAAATCACAGTCTGAACCGTTCCTTTAATATTTAACCAAATAAATGACAGAGCTCATGAAGATGCAAGTGATGTGCAGCACAATGAAATCGTAGTCTAAGCTATTCTTTCAATATTCAACAGGGCGTTTTATAAAACCAATTGGAAACTAATTTAACTTGTTCTGAAATAACAAAATGGAATCCTACAGAGATTAAACATACCACTGGCACGATTTAAACAGCTTGCATCAAATCAAATCGCTGCAATCACCCAAATCGCATTCACCGGCAAGTAAAAGAATGTGCAAAATCAACAATGGGGGCCCTCCAATGCCTCGTTCACACACCAATTGAAGAGTTACAAAACTTGAACTCTAAATGTATTCACCATAAATTGATTACACAGTAAAAACCACGCAGTTCAGAAACAATATACGTTTCTCCCAAATCGTGATGATTTTTTTCATTGTTTTGTGAAATACTTATACAAATTCGAAAGAAAACTGGAAATGCTATAATCCTGGGAACTAATTAATGAACATAGACATCGAGATCCTCTATCAGATCCATGAGACTCAACAAAATCAGAACCGCCCTTCTTTTGTGCTGAGTGGTAGCACAGGTGGTCGCCTTTGACTGCAGTTGACTGGACACCTGTGAGAGCCACATCATCCATCTGTTAGAAGTTCATCCATCCTTGGACACTGAGGATCTTTTCTCCATCTTCCAGTTCATGCCTAGCTGTCCTGCAAGTGCTCAACTTTGGAGACAATACGGGAAGTTAGCACATCCCATAATCTGAATAAAAATCTTAGTTAAAATGCTTTAAAAGTCTAAAAAATCAATTTATTAGAAAGCAATGACATTATACCTCTTAACCAGGGTTCATGGGTGGACTTTAAAGCTTTTCTAATCAATATGAAGGTTTTATGAAGGGAAATGGAAGGTATCTAGGTGGCAAAAAGAGATCGAAATGGTGCCCAACATCTCCCCCGAGAGGAAACTGCTGCATGTGCCCATGCCAAAAATATTTGACCCTGTTCAAAAACCAAAATTTTGCTGCTGATCATCTTGCTTCTACTATTCTGTCTGTGATGATGCATCTGTTGAAGCCCGAGATGCATAGAGGACCTTCAGTCTCTCATAATTAGTCTTATAAACCTTCCTTTGCTTATACCATCTGTATGCTTGTTTAGAGATGCATGTCCTCTGAACCTTCAGCTTCCAATTGACTTCTCTTAACTTCTCATTCTTTTGCTCAAGTTCCTTTATTTCAAGTTTCAATCTTTTAATCTCTTTATTGTTTTTAGAAGTCTTCTTTTTCTTCATTTTCATTGGAAGCTGCTCAGAATTGGTATCCATCCCCAATTCTTCATGCTCTTGTGCTGAATCTTCTTTTTCCTCTTCCATAGCTTGCTGCTCTGAGAAAAGAGAAGCTGAACCTTTGGGTAATTCCTGTCCTAACTGCTTTTCTTTTTCCTTCTCTTGTTGGTATAAGAAGAGATTGATCCTTTTTGTTTGCTTGATCACCTCATCAGGGTCTTGGATATCCTGTCCTATTTCAGCTGCTGGATCTTCTTCTTGACTCCCCAAGGCTTGCATATGTTCCTCATCTTCTAATGCTGATTGAATTTGAGCTTGCTTATACTTTCTTGGATTTCTCTGGTAGGTGGTGAAGATTTGATCTTGTTTTTGATACTGTTTTTCTTTTCTCTTCACACTTCTAGTTTGTATCCTTCTCTGAGGCTGTTTTGAACTTGCTGCCTCAGAGTTGTCTTCATCATCAGTAATCAGCAATACCTCTTTCTTTTTCTTCTTCCCCTTTGGCGGTTTTGAGCTTGTTGCCTCAGGGTATGTGATCATCAACAATTCATCTTCTTTGAGACCTTTTTCAAGCAATTCTTCCTGCTCTTCAAACTGATTGTGAACTAGAAATCCTTACCATGTCAAATTTTGCCTTTGTAACTCATGCTGGATGATGATTTTAATAAGTCCACAGTGAAAAAGTCTTGTCATTTTGTCTTTTGGATGCCTTTGGACAGCTTTAGCCATCTTAGTCAAACTCTGTAACAGGAAATAAGGCATATTGATCTCACATTCACCTTTTAAATGCTGCAACAGCTTAATGTGGTAAAGATAAACAATGTTGAATCTGCCTTCACAAGTAATAAATTTTTGAATAACATAAACTATTTCATCCCAGGGATGAACCAGCCAACTTCTTGGTATCCCTTTCTTCCAATTGACTGACCCTGCTCTTGATATGCACAAAAATGGCATCCATGCTTTCTCTTTAAACTGTTTAGTCTTGAAAAACCTTTCTCCTTGCTATGGAAGGATAGTAATTTGTGCTAGGATATCTTCTGACAGTCTAAAATGCAAGTTCCCCACTATAACTCTTTCTCCATCAAAGGTTTCAGAAAAAGCTAGACTAGCCTGCTCATTATGCCCATTAATTTTTTCAAAGAAATTTAACCACTGCTTATTTTCAAAAATCTCCATGCAAGTCTCATGAATATCAGTAGAATTAAATTTTGCTGGTTCCAATCTAGATGAAATTTTGAATTTAAATAGAAAAAAGGAACCTTTCAACCTTTAACTCTTCCTTTGTCTTCCTATCCCCACAACAATACTCTGAATTTGTGAAATTTCTGTTGGTCTGAGCAGAGTATTCAACAAAGAAAGGGGTTTTAAGTTTTACCTCCTCTTAGTGTAACTGTCTCCCTTTCCTCCTGCGTGATTTCTACAGCAAATGGTGTATTCACAGCTTCCTTCTCACTGACTGTCTTTCTTCCTGTAACCCACGCCCCCTTCTCTCTGCAAACTATCACCCACATCAGTCGATTTTGCAGAGAAGAACAATTGGATTCACTCCCAGGAAAAATGACCAAGTCGTGGTCTCCAATTTCACCAATTCTTAATGCAGGAATCAAGCACATTTATATGCTGTCGTGGGGCATATAACCACATTTTTCTTCCATCATTTCATGATATGCCACTTTCCATTTGATCATTTACTCAGGAAAGGAATTAAAAGTAAGGTTTTGATTTATAAAACACTTTAATTCCTTTATATGCCCAACATTTAATGCACAAGTTGTAATATACACTTCAGTTTCTTTGTATACCCAATGTTTTAATGAACATGCTTGTAATAAAAGGATTTTTTTTTCTTAAAACCTTTTTTTCTCTTAAAATAAACTCCTTTTCCTTTAAAAAAAATAATGCGCTGAAGATATATATGACCATTGTTTTCTTCCTTAAATTCTATATGTTACCTAATGCATGATGCACTAAATACATATATAAAAGAAACTTTTGAAATTCCTTTATGTCAAAGTATTTCACTTTTTGCTGAGAAGGAGACCCTGTTTGTCTTTAAACCAAGAAGAAAACTCTGCCTGTAGAATGCAGTATGTATCCTGTAGAATGCAGTATATGTCCTGTAGAATGCAATATAGACTTTGGCCATTTAAAATTTCTCTTGGGTTTGATCTTGACAACCATCTTAACCCCTAGGGTGGGAAAATGAAGTGCTGGCAGAGAATAATGGAAGGTAAGTAGAGTACTGGCAGAGACTATCAGGATAATGGAGAAAATAGGCAGTCAAGCTTTACAATAGTTGGTAAATATGTCATCACTTAAAAACAAAGAATCCTGAAACACTTAAAACACAAAAACTGAAAAATTCTTATAGACTTTGCTTGATATTCCTGTATGATGAGCTTGCTTCCTGATGAAGTTGATTTGTATTCTGATTCATTTCTGTCCTTCTGATGTCTTCTGTTTGCCATCTCAGATTCCTTCAGCTTCACTGAAAGTCAGGTCCTTCTGTATATTTCTTCTGTCTTACTGGAAGTCAGGTCCCTCTGCATTGTTAAAAATCACTTGTATTGCTGGAAATTAGGTC